>JANZXR010000006.1:25744247-25758741 GCA_027575705.1 Erythroxylum echinodendron | reverse complement strand
CTGACTTTTTAAAAAAGCTCTTCTCAGAAAAGCTCTATTAACAAAAGCTCTATTGACAAAAGCTCTACTGATATAAGTCCAACCAAACAGGCACTTAGAAGGGTCTGCAGCTGTTTCTATTCTGAGACACTACAGTGCCTTCTGTCTTAGAGATTTAAGTTTCTTCTGTTTTAGAGGCTATTGCCTCTTCTGTAGATACCAATCGTAGGTGTCTTCTATTCTGTTCCAGTTACTCAATTTTGAAAAGATTAGTAGGCAAATCCTGTATATATTATGATATTTGTCCTGTTCTAATGCAAACTTATAGTTAGCATGCTCATTGAGTATCATATACTGTTATATGATATTTCATGAATTCATGTTATAATGTATTTTCCAACATTTGATTGTCATGAATCATTTACATGTAAATGTTAGACAACTGCTGAAAGTATTCTCCACCTTGCATCATTATTTTTCCCGATAACCTATATGCTTAACACGATGGTTTTTCCTCTATGTAGGTCTTGATAAATAGGATTAAGGTTGGGACAACACAATGGCCAAAGAAGGATGTATTCATTTTTGGAAGATTTTTTCCTAAAGCTTTGAGTTGTATTTATAAATGTTACAAGAAATTTGTAGTATGTGTAAATGGCTTTTAATAACCATAATGTAGGATGAGTTTTTTTTAATGTATAGATTTGATATGTGTAAATTGTGACTCGTTTAAACCTCAATAAAATATAAAATGTGATGTATATTTTCCTTTTTTTTGTGGAGTTATTGGCTTGTCTTAGTTTGTTTTGGGTGGCATCTGTATATGCTCCTAAGGGGTATTAGGGCGTTACAAACCATTACTTCTTCCTATATTAATTTTACCTATTTTTTTTTAGCTCTCTGACTAACTTTGTTTGGTTCTTTTTTATAATGTCTTCTCTGATCCAATTGTGCTCTAACAAAGGTCCTCTGAACATCTCTAATTCTTTTTCCTCTTTATCTAATGTTTCAAAATCCCCCTACTCTCAAAATAAGCTCTCTAATATCCCCCCATCTAACACCATTTAAACCCCTTCCCTTTTTATCTTCTCTCATCAAATTGTGTCTACTTCTAACCATGCTATTCCTTACCCTCTCCGTTTACCTTCTTAAGCTAGCTTTCCTCTAACTTAGCTTTTCCTAAAACCTTTAAAAACTTTATTGGTGCAAAGTAATTAGAGATTCATTATCTTATGGTATACTGTATTTCGTTTTGCCCTCAATCTAAGATGATAACAACATATTCTCACCTCCGTTAGAGGTCTTCAAAAAGGAAACTTCTAAATAGGTAGCCTTTTTGGTTAGGTTCTTTTTTGGAAAAAATACTAGCATACTAGATATGAATGCTTGGACTTAGCATCATAAGAGAAAGATTGAGCTATTGAAAGTGTTCATCAACGAAGAGAGAATCTCTTAATTTTTAAATTTGATTTAATCTAATATAAGAAGAATACTTAAGGCTGGACCATGACATATCAACAACAAACATGTTTTCCTTCCAGTGAAAACCCAGTTTCTAAGTGGAGAAGTTAAGGATGAAACACCACCATATCTAGATCGATATACATAATATTCCTATAAAATATTAGTCAACTATGAGACTAAGTTATTTAGCAAATTACATAGGCAAACCACTATCTATGAACAAAGTTTCAACTTTTAGAAAAAGTATTTTCTATGTAAGAATATGTCTGGATATAGAAATGAGTTAGGAATTGCCTGATATAATACCTATCAAAGAGATTAAGTGAGGAGGATAAGATGATTGAAGATTTTTACTTATGATATACCATTAGAAATCATCCTTATTCCACTAAGGAAAGAAAGTGGGTCTAATTGATTAAGTTTTTTAAAAGGAGACTATCATGAATTAATATGGTTAGAAGCTCTGATTGAGGAATTTATTTTAGAAAAGTGTGCCTCTAGTCATAAATGCAAGTTAAAATCTCCTGTGACTTCTAGCATTTAATGCCAATAACACTTAAAAAAACGAGGAATTTTAGAGTGATTCAATAAGATAATATGTAGAGACTATATCATGTGATCAAAACAAATCTTCTGAAGTAATTCCAATGTTAAGCAATAGGGAAGTAAGGAAGGTCAGGCAAAGCTCATTAGAGAAAAATAGTCATTATCTTTCTAAGGACCTTAAGGAGGTAAATGCACCAACATTGAGGGACAAAGAAATAAATGAATTAGTTAAGGCAGGGGAGGAATTCAAAGTTATAGCAAGGAGGAGATTAAGCAAAAAAACTAAGGCTAAAGGCTCATCAACCCCTCAAACTTCCTTTTGATGTTTATCCTAACTTTGAATGTAAGAGTGCTTAATATCCTTAAAACTAATTGGTGTTGTATGATTACCTTTTATTAATAAAGCCTTAACTAATAGGTGTGTTAGAGACCAAGTTAAAAGTGGATCACTACAAGAAGTTATGATGTTTTTGTGAGTATTAAACTATTATCACCAATCATCTTTGTCACTCTAATGAAAGAACAATAGAATTTTTGATCCTAATAAAATTGAAGTTGTTCACTCTAGATCTTCTGATGAATTCATTCACTCGGAAGTTTGGTTATTACTTAATCTTGATTTCATCAACTTTTTTTTAAGTATACTGCTAACTAAGTTTTTAAAAGAATACCATTAATGAATGATCTGAAAGCTATTCATGCCACTAATCATGCTCTCTAGATGATCATTGGCGATTTTTATACCACCATACTCTTATTTGAAGTTGAGGTTAATACTAACATAAAACACTTTTGTGATGACTTCAAATCATGTTCAAGCTAGATTGAAGTCATATATATAATATTTAAGAGTAATTTTTGTTTAAAATAATAGACAAATTGATGGATGGTTTATTACAAAAGAAAAATAAAAAGAACTAGATATAGTATCTAAGTTCCCTAATAGTAAATCTAGCTTTATCAATAATCTAACCTCGGACCATTCTCCTATGGAGATCTACAACTTAACAAGAAAATTTGTAAAGAAAGTTGTAACACCCCACAACATATACCCTGGAAGTATTATAGCATGTCTAGGATGTGTTAAGAAGTGAACATAATGAATTGAGTACATCTAAGTATAGTAAAAGACATAATGGTACTTAATGTAAAAGATAAGGGTAAATGGATAATTTGTTCGTTTTGATATGGAAATACATACTTAGACGTGAAATATGTATAGAAACTTTTTATATGTTTTTATATATTTATAAATGTGATGTGAGAGGAATCAATAGAAGAAGTATTCCATAAGTAAATGCGATGTTTTTGGCTAAATTGGATATGTTTTTGTGTTGCTCTTACATGATAAGACCGAAGTTAGTTGATTTGAGATGTGTACCTCATTGAATGGATAGGTTCTACTGAACATATTTCTATAATTTAACCTTATATCAAAGATCCCTAATATAAAAAAGTTGAAGGATTATAGGACTATCTTCTATTACAATGCAATGGACAAGATTATCTCTAAATTTTTAGCTTCTAGACTGAAGTTGGTAGTAAGGTCAGTCATTAATCTTACTAATAGGGATTTTACTCAATAGAGGGATATTAAAGAATAGTTATTATTAACTTAAGAATTATTTAAAAATTACAATAGGAAGCATTCCTTCAAAAGTAGTACTATAAAGATTGATTTTAACAAAGCTTTTGTTTATATTAACTTGAGCTTTATGCTACACCAATTAGAGGCATTTGGTTTTCCCTTTCCATCCATTAATTGGATTGATCAATGTATCTCGACCATCTCTTATAGTATTGATTAATAGTGAACCCACTCACTTGATTGAGGGAGCTAAAGATTTGATATAAGGAGATCTAGTATTCTCTTACTTATTTACATTATGTATTAAGGTGTTAATATTGCTAATCGTCCATAATATAAGCCTTGATGAAAATTTCAATTTCCACTATGTAATTAAAAAGTTGAGGATCTTCATGCATTCATTTTCTATTAACTTACTTCTAATTATAATCTAGATTTAAATTCAATCAACATGTTAATGAATTCTCTGTATATCATCAATATTCTCTTAGATTTTCCATTAACAAGGATAAAAAAACTATTTATTTATTCTAGATCCAATCACTAAGTAAGCTGGCTCTCTAATATGACAAATCCTCAAATAAATAAGCCTGCTTTCACCTATTTAGGAGTAGTAATCACCATTAAGAGACCATCTTTTAGATATTGGTAGATATTATTTGATAACAATTTGAAAATAGATTGGTTGTTTAAGAAATCAAAGCCTTTCTATTGTATGTATAATTTAGGTAATTATTTTATTACTTAATAAGCTACATGTCTAATTGTCCTATCATCTGATCACGTTCTCCCCTTAGAATTTGGTCAATTGTTGTTTTACAATTGTTGCTTCTTCCCATATTCTTTTTACCTATTCTTTTATTAGCTCTCTGACTAACTTTGTTTAGTTTCATTTTCTTATTATGTCTTCTCTCTTTTAATTGTGGTTTAACCAAGGTCTTCTAAGCATCTCTAAATCCTTTTCCAATCTATCTAATGGCTCCAAATCCCCCTACTCTTGAAGTAAGCTCTCTAATATCCCTCCATCTACAACCACCTAAACCCCACCCGCTCTTGCCTTCTCCGATCAAATCACCACTAATTCTAACTAAGGTACTCCTAATCCTCTCCCTTCTACCTCCTTAGTCCAACTTTCCTCTATCTTAACTTTCCTTAAAACCTACTTTGTGCAAAGCAATTAAAGATTCCTTGTCGTATGAGAGACTATTTTATCTTTTCCTAAAACTCACATGATAGAAACATATTCTCATCTTCATTGTAAGTTTTAAAAGAGGGAGCTTCTAAATTGGTAGCCTTCTTAGTTAGTTTCTTTTGGGACAAAATATAAGAACATTAGTTATGAATTATTAGGCTTAGCATCATAAGAGAAAAATGGAGCTATTGGAAATATTCATCAATAAAGAGAACCTCTTTATTTTTAAATTTGATTTTGAAAGCTAATATAAGAAGAATACTTAAGGCTGCACCATGACATGTCAACAACAAACATGTTTTCCTTCAAATGAAAACCTAATGTACAAGTGGAGAAGTTAAGGATAAAATATGTCCCTATCTGGCTCAATATATAATATTCCTCTAAAATATTTGTCAAAAATAAGACTAAATTATTTATCTATGACATAAGTAAACCATCATATAAAGTAAAAACTTCAACTTTCATAAAAAAAATTTCTATGTAAGAATATGTGTAGAGATATAAATAAGTAAGGAATTACCTAGTATAATACATATCAAATAGATTAAAAAGAAGGATAAGATGATTGAATATTTTGTACTTATTATATACCAATCGAAACCATCCCTATGCCAACAAAAGAAATAAAGTCTAATTGGTAAGTTTTTTTAAGGAGACTATTATGAATTGATGTGATTAAAAGCTCTAATTTAGGAATTTATGTTAGAAAATTGTGCCTCTAGTCATATATGCAAGGTAAAACCTGTTGTGTCTTCTAGCATTTGAAACCAATAACGCTTAAAGAAATGAGGTACTTTAAGGTAATTCAAAAAGATCATATGTAGACTCTATCTCCTATGATCATATTAGATCTTTTAAAGCAATTCCAATGTTAAGCAATAGGGAAGTAAGGTAGTCGGAAAAAGTTCATCAGAGAAAAATAGTCAATATCTTTATAAGGACCTAAGGAGGCAATCACAACAATATTGAGGAACAAGGACATCAATGAATCAATTAAGTTAGGGGAGGAAATCAAAGTTGTGGCAAGGAGGAGATTAAGCATAAAAGCTAAGGCTAAAGACTTGTTAACCTCTTAAACTTCCTTTTGTCATCTATCCTAAATTTGAATGTAAGAGGGTTTAATATCTTTTAAAAAATAGGTCTAATATGATTACCTTTTGTCAGTAAAGCCTTTACTAAGACAACATTTCCAAGTTTCTTTAGTTAAGGTTGCTGTTATCAATGCTCTAGCCTCTTACTAAGAAATTTATAGATTTGCCCTTGACCTCTCCTTTTTTTGACAAGTTACCATCTGTAACATGTACCTTGCCACATTAGGACAACCCAATGGAGATAACCTAGGCGAAGATCTCAGCTCCAATCGTAACCAAACTAGGATGATAATGAAACTATCTTCACTGAAGTGACTTAAACACTTTAAAGTAAGTGGTGAAGATTTAAGTTTGGAGGAGTTTACTGAGTTAATTAGCAACCCCCAGGCAGTATTAAACATGAGTAATGCTTTATCTCCAAACACTAGTAACATCTTATCTATGAGAAAAGGTCACACCACTGGTACTTAGAAAGATAAAATAATAGCTCAATAGACTAAATGCAAACTACTATGAAGGAGTAATGGGGATGGTGTTTTAATCCCACCTGTAGATCTGATCAAAGTAAGTGAATTAGTATGATCCTCATCATTAATTGTTTTTTTCAGAATCAAAAGACCAACCTTTCCATTAGTGAAAATATGGGTTATGGACAGATGGGGCAAGAAGGGACTAGAGAGGACAATTCTTACTGAGGATGATACATTCATATTCAAGTTTAACAATGAGAATTCTCTTAATGAGATATTGAGCAAGGTTCTTAGCATATAGGGAGACAACCTATTCTTTTTAGAAATAAAGGCCCTGAGGTGAACTAGACAAAGGAAACATCAATAGTGTCCCAATCCGGGTATATGCCTCTTAAATTATGGACAGTTGAAGGGTGGTTTAGCTCCTTAGTAAGCTTCGTAGGCAAGCTAATATATATTGACACTTAAACTACATGTATAGAGAGAATATATTATACCAAGCTGTATATTGAAGTAAAAAAGGATGCAGAGATGCTAAAATCCATTCTAGTTATGAAGTTCGGAGAAGAAGGGGATCTTACAAGAGTAGAGATTGCCATTTCTTACACTTAAAAGCTAAAGAACTATAGCAAAATATGGAAGCCGATGGATAAAATCTTCAATACTAGTAGCTATATTGTGTTAATGGAACTTGATAACCCCTCTAGCTCTACTACCTTAAACAATCTATATTAGTTGCTTATAACAATTAAGCTTTCGAACTTTGTCACCAAAGCAACTCTATTGAGGCTTGATGCGATCCGCCTATGCCAGTTCGAGTCTGGCGAGTTGCTTTTTCGTTCGTGTGGAGAGCCTCTCTCAACACTCCTTAGTATGATATACGATCAGGCTATGAGCTTGATTCTGGAACAATCTAAATCAAGTGCTTATAAAAACTCTAAGGCAAATGCATGAGAAGGAAATAAAGAATTTTAATCTAGTAAAAATAATCATTCCCCTTAGTCCTGCTATAGACAATCTTATTAAGCCCAACATATAAATAGTACCTAGAAAAGTACCTCTATTATTTTTAGTGATAAAGATACTGAAATAATTAAGAATCAAAAGGAAGTGGAATTGAAAGCGTCCATCATTAACAGAAGAAGACTTGGCAGGAAAAAGGGGAAAATATACTAATAGGTCACAACCTATTATCTGAGCTCATGATACTCTTAATTTGAAATATAAGATGGTTAAAAGAACCTCTTAAAAGATAGTCTATAAAAGAGTCTTTTTTGGGAGGAAGCCCCTAATTATGGGATTGCTTGAAACTAAAATAAAAATGCCATAACTATAGAAGTGTCTTAGCTTTTTAGGCACTAAATGGAAGATCCACTCGAACCATACATATAATTACATTGGTAGGATAATTTGTGCTTATAATTTAGAAAAAGTGTTAATTCAAACAACTAAGGAATGTGATCAATTTATATGCCTAAGTTCTCATCTTAAAGGTACCGATGTCTATTTTGGTACACATATTATTTATGCAGCTAACTTTATGTTCCAAAGAGCTAGCCTGTAGAGGATGTTTAAAACATCATTGTCAGTATAACTAGACCTTGAATAATGATAGGGGATTTTAATTGCATACTATCTCCTTTAGAGTCAGATGGTTATCTAACTAAACATAGAGGATCATACAAACAACTTACAGAAGTCACACAACATATAGGCTCAGTGGATTTTGGGTATGTAGTTCACTATTTACCTAATCAAATAAACAAAAAGGGGACTTATTCATCAGAAAAAAGTTAGATAGATTTATGGTTATCCAACTCTGGCTTATTCATTTCCTAGTTCATATGCTCATTTTGGAGACAATTTATTTTTATCATTTAAGGACTAAAGTACTGAGGCTATGCCAATACAAACTTAAGTAAAACCACTTTCAAATTCTTTAATAGACTCATAAAAACAAAAGGGATTTAAAGAGATGATATGAGCAAATTGGGAATATAAAGTGGAAGGCTATAATTCTTTCTAAATCATAAGGAAACTTCAATAAGTCAAACGTGCAATTAAGGAATTTTCCAAACAAAACAACATAAACCTTTTTGAAATAAAATATAATATGAAGATTGCTTAGGAAAAGTGTTATAAGCACCTTGATAACTTTTAAGATCTCTATAGGCATAAAGGATGAAGGAATACGATGATGCTCTCATGTTACATAGCTCAATTCTCAAGTAGAAAGCTCTAGTAAATTGGCTCAGGGAAGGTGATGCTAACACAAAATTCTTCCACTCTTCAATCCTAGCTAGATGAAATAGAAACAAAATATTAATGCTTTAAGATATAAATGGGGCTGAACACACTCAAAATAAACTAGTAGATATTCTTCCATGTTCGACTATAGACCAATTTCTTATTGTAACATAGTCTATAAGGTGATCTCCAAACTTATTACCATTAGACTAAAATAAGCCTTGAAGGGACTTATAAACCATGCTTAAGATGCTTTTATCCTAGGAAAAATCATTGGAGATAATATGTTACTAGTTCAGGAATTGATGAAGGATTACGTTTCTAGAAGACCCATAAAAAGTTGTCCTCAAAAGTGATTTCTTTAAAGCCTTAGACGCTACTATATGGGAATTCACTAAAAAATGCCTCCTAACATTTGGTTTCCCCTTTCAATTTGTGTAATGGATCAAAGAATGTCTAACTATAGTGATTTTTAGTACTCTTATCAATGAAGTGCCCTCTAAAACCTTCAAAAATACCAAGGGAATAACACATGGGGGCCCTTCATCCCCTTATTTATTAAGTTCAGTAATTGATGCATTATTAAGACTCCTATATGCTCTTACCTTTAACAATGGCATATTTAAATTTGATCATAAATGCAAAGAACTAAAAATCAACCATTTGGCTTTTACTAAAGATTTGATGCTTTTATATGGGGTAAAAACCTACTCTATTGAATTAATCTTGAATTAATCATGGAAACATTGAAGGTTTTCTCTAGATGCTCTAGCTAGGAAGCGAATTTAAGCAAAAGTAGCATATTTGTATCCTAAGATGTACAAAATTTGGATGAACTTAGTAAAATAGCTGGGTTAAATCTTCAAACTTCTCCTTTAAAATATCTTGGTGTTCCCATCATCACAATCAAACCAAAATGTGTTGATTGCATTCTACTATTTGAGCTGTTTAAAGCTAAAATCAATTCCCAGCAAAACATATTCTTATCTTATGCATGTAAACTGAATTTTACTCTTTATGCTTTTAGGAGCTTACATTTACACTAGAGTGCCCATTTAATCATACCAAAAAGAATTATAAAGGACATTGATAAATGTACCAAGGGGTTCTTATGGTCCAGTAAAGTAGAGAATTCTAAAGGAGCTGAAGTCAAATAATTATGCATTCCTAAGAAAGAGGGTGGCCTTGAAGTTGTTCCTATGGCTCTTATGAAAAATTCCACTAATTAAAAGAATACAAAGAGTTATTATAGATAAGGAAACACTTTTAGCTAAATGTATCAATGAATTTAACTTAAGACACTCGATTCTCTAGTAGTTGGAAATTAGTAGGGACCAATTGTGGAGCTTTACTAAATTGTTCAAATTGAGCGATCAAATATACCTTTGGATTAAACAAAGTTTAGGAAATGGGCAGAAAGCTTGGTTCTGGTTTAAACACTAGAATAATTACTACCATCTAATAAAGAGGAAATTGGTTCATCTCACCTCTAGAATTTCTTTAAATGCTAAAGTTAGTTCAACTATACAAGATGGTTCTTGGTGCTACAATATCAAAGGCTCCAATAGCCTAATGAGTTACTTACCTCAATTTAATTATTCAAACAGGGAGGATAAATTTGTATGGCTAGCAAATAATTTTGGATCATATACCAACTCCTCATATTATAAGATCTTCAAACCTTAGAGGAAGCATCTTGATTTGAGCTAATTTAGAATAAACTATTAACCCAAAAGCATCAATGATTAGTTAGTTGGTGATCAAAAGAAGAGTAAGAACAAAAGATAGATGGTTTGGAAACTTTAATCCTATATGTCTTCTTTACAATAAGAAGGTAGAGAATAGAAGTCATCTATTCTTTTAATGTAGATACTTGAGGGCTATTTGGAACATAGTGCACCACACTATGATGATATATTATCCCTCTAGTAAATGGACAAATATCATGTCACGGGAAATCAGTAAAGCAAAATCCCTCAAGTAGAATGGAATTATATTAAAAAATGTTTTCATTTCTTCAATATATTTAACATAAAGAAAGAAATAGTAGACTATACAAAGCTTTAGCTATTAAGAGATGCATTCTGGTAGATAACGCGTTAAACTGGATCAGGGAACTCATGTTTTCTAAAGACATTCAAACCAGAATTACTATAAGTATGATAAATAAATGGCACCTTTAAGACCTAGCTGCCTAGCATGTTTATAATAGAAAAATGATCTTGGATTATGTAATATTCTTATCTACTGGAATGTTGCATAAACTTAGCTTATAAAATTCTTTATTTAATTCTCAAAAAAGATAAAGCCTTTGCTAATAGGTGTGTTAGATACCAAGTTAAAAGCAGATCACTAGAAGAAGTTGTAGTTTTTGAGTGAGTGTTAAACTATTATCACCACTCATATTTATCACTCTAATGAAAGAATAATAGAAGCTTTTAATCCTAATAAAATTGTGTTTTTCACTTTAGAGCTTCTGATGATTTAATTCACTTGGAAGTTTAGTTATTACTTAATCTTGACTTTATTCACTTTAGTTTTGTGTATGTTGTTAACTTGGTTTACTAAGGAATATCATTATAGATTCATCTAAAAGCTAGTCAAGCCACTATTAACAATCTTTGGATGATTATTGATGATTTTAATAGCACTATAATCTTATTAGAAGTTGAGGGTAATATAAATTTGTGAAACTTTTATTATGACTTTAGATCATGTGCAAGCTAGATTGAAGTCACATATATGACATTTAAGATAAATTCAAAAAGAAAAAAACTAGATAAGGCCTTTGTTAATTCGTTCTGGTTATCTAAGTTCCCTGATAGTAAATCTATCTTTAGTAATAATCTAACCTCGGATTGTTTTCTTATAAAATTCCACAACTTGATAGAAAAATTTATGAGGAAAGCCCTATTCAGGTTTAACAAGATTATAACAAAGCTAGAGGGCATTGAGGAAGTAGTTGTCAAATGTATGTCCATCATTTACAAGGTTATAAATCCTACAAATGCTTTAAGAAACTACAAATGGTGAAGGAAAAACTTAAGAGACTTAATCAAAAGAACTATAGCAACATTAGTCATGCTATTGAGGAAGCTAAAACGCTCCTCCTCAATAATTAAACTAATTTTATCAATCTATAGATAACCTGTCAAAACAATCTTAAGAAAGCCAAGAATTACCTAACTATATTTAAGCTTTAAAAGTGTATAATTCACTTTTAAAATATACGTCAAAAGGAATATAGCAACTCTGTACTTTCATATAGTTATCCTTTGAAGAAGAAACACTAACAATATCAAATATTTATTAAAGAAGAATGGTTATATGGGGTAACAGTAGTAGGAGATGAAATAAGTGGCTTATGATTATTTCCATATTACTTTAGGAACTAACGCTAATAACTCTTTATTTGTGTAAGATATAATTTTTTTCATTCTTAAGTAGATTATAGAAGTAGACACTAAGCTCCTCCTGGAGCCTTTCATCTATTTAGAAATTGAGAAAGTTCTATTTATCCTTCATTCTAACAAGGGCTCTAATTATGATGAATTAAATGCCTTGTTTTCTAAGAGTAGGGAAGCATAATCAAAACTTAAGTCACCATTGAAACTCAAGATTTTTAACAGTACAAAAATGTTATACCTAAATAAGGCTTACATTAGCCTCATACTAGAGATCCCTAATTTGTTAGACCCCGTTACCGAATTCCAACTCGCATGAAACGTATCCTAAGACGTGAGTATTCTCCGAAAGAGAACACCTTGTCCATTATCGTGTTTATCCTCTCTTCTCTGATACTATCACTGTCACATACTGATTACACATATTTATCACCATAATTGCCCTCAACAGCTCTCCTTCTTAGTTCAGCATTGCTCTTCGACCATCATTTATCTATTTCAATCGAAAGAACTTCAAAGGATAGCGTTGGAGAGTCCACACCTTACATATATGTGATTCAGGGTTGTGAGCATAACTTTTACGATAGACGTCCAACTGAGGGTTTCTTTGGCTAGTTTGAAAGGGAATTGCAAAAACTACAACTTTCATGAAGATATCGAAGGCCAATTATATCTTCTGGTGGGTCAAAAATAGGACAGAAGATAGCTATGAATAGTAACCCAGACGATAGCGTGAACAGTACCACAGACGAAGTTTGTGAGCAGTAACATAGACAAAGTCTGTGAACAGTAACACAGATGATGTTTTCCAGTTTCCATAACTTTCACTAGAGGAGTCAGATCAAGGTGTTATTTATATGGTTCGAAAGAGCATCCCAAAATCTACAACTTCTATGAAGACACCCAAGTCCGACTCTATCATTTGAGGGGTCAATAATGGGACAGAAGATAGGTATAGGTGAACATAGTCTATGAACAGTAACACAGACGATGTTTTCCGATTTCCATATCTTTCTTTAGAGGGATCGGATCGAGGTGTTCCTTATATGGATCGAAAGAGGATTCCAAAATCTACCACTTTCATGAGACATCTGAGTCCAATTCTATCTTCTAAGGGGTCAACAATGGGACAGAAGATAGGTATAGACGAACTTAGAAGAAGTAAAGCATAGAAGGAGTCTATGAACAGAATCACAGACGAATCCTTATGAACAGTACTACAGACGAAGTCCGTGAACAGTACCACAGACGAAGTCCGTAAACAGTAACACAGACAAATCCTTCAACCAACATAACCTCTTAACTCCTTCGTCTGTGAATAGTAACATAGACGAAGTCTGTGAACAGTAATACAGACGAATCCTTCAACCAACGGAACCTCTTAACTCCTTCTTATCCTTGGCCTATAATATATCCTCTATGTTCTATCCTCTATAGCTGACTTTTATCCTCTGTGTCGACCCCCAATCGTCTGTGGTCTATCCTCTGTGTTCTTATGTCCTCACAGACGATCCTTTTTCTCTTTACTCTTAGTTCATCCTTGCGTCTGTATTCTGACGTAAGCATAGACGATACTTCTCCTTCATATTTTCCCTTGCTTTTGTGTTCTAACGTCAGCACAGATGATACTCCTCCTTTCTATTCCTTCTTGTCTCTGTGTTCTGACGTCAGCACAGACGATACTCTTCACTTGCAATCTTTCCCACTCTTACGTGCTATTCTAAGACTAACAATCGTTAGCACACTTGTTAAACAAAACATGCACATACACATATCATTATCCAAATCTTTCAAATAACAAAATCATACTATCAAATTTAATTTCATTATATTCGTTTGGAAAACATTGTCAGAGTTATTACAAACCATATTACACATCAACTTAATACAAAATACAAAATGTTCCATGGTGATATGCCAAATGTGCTATAACAGGACTGATTTAGTCCAAACATCTTTAGCTAATGAGGAGATTTAGATGTCTTGCAGGGGTCATTATCGCCTTGGTTTACATCTGAAGAGGGAAGGGAAAAGTGGGAGTTGAGCTACACAGCTCAGTGGCTAACATATTTATAGCTAGTGAGTCACGTAGAACATATTGACTGAAATTTACCATCAACATAATACACAAATGTTTTTTTATCATAACGTGACATATCCAAGATGCAATGCACACACAATGGCTCGAGAGCTCCGTGGAACGAAACAGCAAAACTGAAGTTTACACTGTAAAACGAAACGAGTCCGATTTCTCAGGATCTCGTGGCCACAAGAGGGCATCCGGGAGAAGGCTTTTGGTCAACGTGTACGTGACTAACGAAACGGATTCTCTCTCGCCCACATAACAGATTTTGCAAAGTTCATGCATTTCTGAATATGTTCATGCTTTCATGGTTCTTAAAGTCCTTTGCTTTTCCATCCATACAAAGTAACAAAATCTTTAACAAACAATATGGCATACGTTCACAGAAGAAATAAACAAGCATAGTTATCATACATACACATAAATA
>JANZXR010000006.1:25731417-25744147 GCA_027575705.1 Erythroxylum echinodendron | reverse complement strand
ATTTTCCATGCTTGATAATCTAATAAAATAATTAAAATAAAATAAAATATAAAAATCCTAAAAGTGGGATCCAACATAATCTATCAACGTTGAAGGATTATAGGCCTATCTCGCTACAACTTAAAGTACAAGATTATCTCTAAATTTCTAGTTTCTAGATTGAAGTTGGTATTAAGCTCAATCATCACTTTTGATCAAAGAGATTTTATTCAATAGATGTATATTAGAGAAAACATATTATTAGCTTAAGAATTATTTAAAAATGACAGTAGGAAGATTTCCTTTAAAAGCAGTGCTTTGAAGATTGATTTTAACAAAACTTCTGATTCTACTAATTAGAGCTGTATACTACACTCATTAGAGGCATTTAGATTTCCCTCTCCATTCATTAAATGGATTGATTAAGGATGGCAATGGGCCGGTCCATGGGCCAACTTCGTCAATATTTTTAAAATTAAAAGTATAAAGCGTCTTTTTTTAATTACATCCAGACTTGGGTTACCCAGACCAAGGCCTACCCGAGGACTAACTCTTTTAAGTAAAACGATGTTGTTTTGCTTAGAATAACTAGAACTCAAGCCAGCCTGGGTCGACCCATTGAAAACACTTTAATCTTGACCCCATAGGCCACCCATCGCCATCCTATATCAATTTATCTCAACTATCCCTTGGAGCTAAAGATTTGAGATAAGGAGATCCTTTATTTCTTTACTTATTCACATTTGGTATTAAGGTGTTAATAAGACTAATCAACCAACTTAAATTCCACAACAAAAGTAAAAAGTTAAGGATCTTTATTCTTTCATTTTCTATTAATGAACATATTAATGATTCTTTTCATATCGTCAATAATCTCTTAGGAAAAAAAATTTATTCATCTATTCTAGATCCAATCATTAACTAAGTTGGCTCTTTAATATGAAAATTTTTTAAATTAATGAGTCTCCTTTCACCTATTTAGGAGTTGTAATCACCTTTAAGAGACCTTATAATTATTGCTAGACATTATTTAATAACATTTGAAAAAAGGATTAGTTATTTGAGCAATCAATGCCTTTCTAATGTAGGTACAATTCCGCTATTTAGTTCAATTCTTAATAACCTACATGTCTAATAATACTCTCATTTGATCCTTCCGGGGAATTTAATCAAGGAAATATAAAAGTTGATGATGAGGAAATTCCTTGATGTTATAAAGAAATTAATATGAAAAATAAAGTGGTTTAAGATATACACACCTAAAACAATAGGCTCCTGGAAATTGCTAAACTAAAAATCATAAATAAGAGGATATAGATACTCCAAAGTAACAAAGAATTTTTATAGGTTTGATAGATTCACACCTAATATCTAATAAGAAGAAACTTCTTAATAGCAAAACCTATAATTGACTCCTTCAAAACCATATAACAACTCCTAAAGTTGAAAGAATGTCTACAACTAAGGATTAAATGTAAAGTTGGAAATGGGAACAATATATCACTATGGTATGGAAATTTCAATGAGTTAGGGCCTTTTTACCAGTTCTTTAATTTGAATAATTTTATATACATTATACAAAACCAAGATAAGATAAATGAGTTAATTCCAAAAAATTAATGGCCGCTACAATACTTAAAAATGCTCTTAACTACAAAACTAATATAAATTTAGAAGACATTATGGTATGGTTGAGACACAACCTTGGCGAGTTTACAAAAGACATGTCAATTATTATTTAGACCCTTAGCTTCCAACTTCTCTTAGTTCAGGCTAGTATGTTGTAAATAAAACCCTCTGAAAGGCTTCATTTGCTATATGACTAGTCATATGGATCAAGCTAAGCATAATAAGCACAGTCAGGAAATCAAATATTTTGAATCCTACAAATTATGCAGTTGAGAACTTAAATTCAATAAGGACTTATTCTTCTAATGTCACTTTTCATCAACCATAAAGAAAAAAAATCATCAATTGTGCAATATTCGAAGCTAACAAATTGATTAGTTTAACATTATTCGATGACTATATAGCATCATCAATTATATAGAAGGGACGTATAGTATTAAAACTACTCTTGATTATATAGTGTATGCAATATGGTAAGGAGGGAACTTAAGGATCTTCTGAGGCATATAACAATGAAACTTCAATTTTGGCACCATAGGTTTGATATAGTAATTATCCTATCCAATATTGGATGTAAGTTGGAACATCTCTCACCTACGATATTAGACAATAATTGAAGGCAACAATGATGATGACATTCTCTATATCCTATCATCTCCATGTCTCATTATATATTAAGCTCTAACTTATGAATTATGCATATTTAATCATAATTGTTTGGTTCTTAACTCTAAAGTTCTCTATGTTGCATAGTGGTTGAATCCTCTAGTCTTGATTCACTTGTAATCATACTCCTATTGGTTATGTTAATGCATTCTTTTCATCTTAAAAAATAATAAATCACACCCCTTATTAATGGTTTAATATACAACTTTATAAATTATCATTAAAATATTTTAATTCAAAACAAATCCATATTAACAAATAAAGCATATTTCTAATTTTTCAATTTAAAGTTTTTCCTTATTTTAATTTTCTAACTATTAAAAATTCTGATTAACTCATTAAAATTTATTAATACATCATGTCAAAAACATTATTAATGTTAGTCTAAATTATATTTCCAACTTGAATTTTGGGGATAGCACATTTGATTTTTTTAAGATAGTAAAGAAAGTCTTAATATGAAATGATTACCAAATTTGAAAGGTAGAATTAGAGAATTTGTTACCAAATGTGAAAGGTAGAATTAGAGAATTTGATGATAGAGAATTAAAATAAGAAATAATGTTAAATTGAAAAACTAGAAACATATTAGTATCAAAAGTACAAGTTTAGATAGGTGGAATGCTGTTGGAATATAGCGTAAAGGTACAGAAGATTTGAGGCGGCATGAAAGTGAGCTTTCTACTGGAAACAATCAAATTGCAACGTTATCATGCACGTCATTGTCCTAGTACGTGTTTCATTAAAATTGCAGGCACTTGCAGACAAAGTATTTCGCACCTATATCAACTGAAAAACATCCTCAAACATCTTATCACGAAAGAATATGCTTGGAATGAATCTTATCATAGACCATAGAAGACTGGCTCATATAAGGACCAGCAAAGAAGATCCAACAATTATGTAGAAGGTAAAGCCCAAATTTTGTCAAACTTCTACATAAAATTGATTTCCATTTCATATTTCAACAGATAGATCAAATCATCTATAAATAATTATTTAAGTCATCAAAATGTCAGCTAATTTAACAATTTGAATATGTGAGGTAACACATTGTGAACTTGAAACTAATGCCCGCTGATCTTAAACATATTTCAGTATTTTTCATCTTATAAATCTTATGATAGAATGATGTGAAACTGAAAAAAATCAAAGCGACGAATGAATTTTTCCCTTCAAGTCATGCGGGTGGTGAGGAATGACGAGCTTAAATTTTTATGGTCCATGCTCGGTAAAATATGCTAACTTTTATTATAATTTTACTTATTTTAAGAATATTTTTATTATTTTAAAAATACTTTATATTATCAAAATATTTAATATAAATTTTATAAGTTTCTATTGAATTATTTTAATAAAATATGTTATTAAGACCAAATTTAAATAGTATACAAGCGCGAATAAAAAAAATATAAAAATTCAATCATAAAGATAACTAAAAGTCACCCTTTATCAATTGAGAAGATCTAACGCTACTGTATACAAGTTTTATTATGTTTAACATTCAATCGTACAATAATCTAAAGTAAAATAATTTAAAAAATTATTTATAATAATTCTAATATCAAAAGATTTTTATAATTTAAAAAATAAAATTATTTAAAAACCAAATAAAATCATAAGAGATTTTTATCTTTTGCCATTCATTTAAATGAGAAGCTTTCAGTACATACCTCTTTCCCAAACTCTTTTTTTCCTTTCAATCTTTCAAAGTTCATATATCAACTCTATGGAATATTTCCATTTTGCTTTACCATCATCCCTCCATTTTTTAGTAAAGAGATTACTAAACAATTTACAAGTCATAACCGAAAGGATTAAGTCTAGATTGCGAGTGTAAATTATTGAAGAAAGCAAGTGCATGAGCTGCAAAATTTTATTTTTATTAGGCAAAAGGAAAAATTATTAAATATGAAGAAATTAACAAATTTTTAATAATTTTATTAATATTGTCCTACAAGTGCATGGATTACAAAATTATATCCTTTAAAGTAAAATTAAATTTTGTTAAACATGAAGAGGTCCATTCATTGTTATCACTTTTACTAATCCATCTTCTATAGTATAAGGTCCTTGATCATTAAATACAATTTATAATTGTATCATATTAACTTTTTGACAAGTGAGAAGAAGTTTTAAAAAAACTTATGATTTTATGAATAATAGTTTATGAAATAGAAATAATCATAATGAGATCATTTTCATTTTTATTTTCTATATTGGTGAACTCCACATCCTTTACTTTTCGTGAGCTTACTAGATTAATTGTCGGGTGTACGTAATATATCATAAACCATATACTCCAAGTAAATTACTTAACTAACTAATGATTTAGATCCAAATACCAAATTTAATTTAAGTGAAACTTTCAAATTCCAATGTGAACAATCATCTTCTTGTAGATTGAAGTGAGTTGGAGCCTCCTTTACTATATATCAAACCTTCAACTTCTTAGATTGGAAGACCTCTTGAATGCTTGCTTCACCTATTAGACTACCCTATTTAAGGCCACTTCCATATTCTTATAATACATTACTACAACTTATTTTTGGGAATACTTCATAAACCATTAATGTTTAATTTTAGTAGAATTCCTTTAACTAGGACTATAAACTTGAAATGAAAGGTTTAAATAGAGTTTTTTTTTACTATATATAACGCTCCACTTTCAAATTAATTTTATTGGATTATGAAAAGTTTCTATCTAATGATAAAGTTCAACCAATCAAATCTGGCTATTGAGATGAGACTAAAATCTTTTTTATTAAACTCTTAAAATTTAATAAAAATAACTTAATAAACCTTATCTCATAAATAATTTTTAAATCAGACATATAAAATCTCACTATGCAAATCCACATAGCAATGCTAAACAACTTAAATAATGAGAAATATAAATATCTCTCTCTATCTAAAAGCTTTCTAAGTTCTAACTTTATGAAAAATGTGCTCACACCTTCCATAGATTCTCACACTTCTCATCAACTTCTCACATGAAATTATAAGTAAAACATGATATCATATATCATATAAGAAAAATGGACAAATAAAATAAATTAAAAACTCTATACATCTACCATAAAATAAAGCTTCACCATATATATCTTATATAAAACTATACAATCTTTGAAATTTAGCTAAGAAACAATCATGCAATGCAAACATGCCAATATGATTATCACAAATAGACATATCATATGCAATAGTCAATGGTACTAAAACAATCAAACATTATCTTATATTTGCTTAGGATATGCATTTGACATTTACCCTAGCCAACAAATTGGGTTTATCTCAATTTGATTGGATATTCACTTTAGAAATATATTTGTTATTAGCTAGTATAAATCCAAGTATTCATTTTAAACAACATATTGGTTTATGCCTCAATTTAGTTTTTTATATTTTTCTTAGACAATGGACTGGTTTCGATCCCAATCTAGCATCGAATATTGATTCCAACTAAGTCCCACACCACATTCATCATAAATAAACCATCATACATGTCTTTTATAAGCCTTAAAACAATTAAAATATGTATCTAACATTCACATCATAAACCATTTGCATATAATGCAATTATACCATGAAATGTAACATGTAACACAAGCATATAAGTATTTATGGTATCTCCACAACCCCTATAAATATGCATTACAAGAGTTTAAATAAGACTAAATATCAAATTCCAAATAATTTTACACTTAATTATTCATGAAAGAATCCCCTTAACTAATCAATTTAATAAATCTGTAAACTCACAATAACTCCTGTATGTTTCTAAAATACTAACCCATTTCTAATTAAGGATACAAACAGTTAATAATCACTCAATATAACAATTAATAAACATTAAATCAACAAACACTCATCTTAAAACTTAAATTGATATATTCTTTATATTACTCGTACTGAATATATGTGTGAATTCTTTTCTATTACAAATTTTAGTTGTTCTTTACTAAATCTCTCATACAATATTCAAATCTAGCTTAAAACCCTATCCTTCTACTTGAAAATAACTCCTTCAGCTTCTTTTATTACTTCCCTATCATTTTCTCTCTCCTTTATTATCTTTGTAAACATCACGATTGAAGCATCAAAAACTATTTTCTAAAAATGTTGAATTAAAGAAATTTGTTAGCCAATAGTAAGACGCTAGTTAGCTAATACTAGCTCCATATGTGTTCTAAAGTGTTATAGATAATTTCCTTAACTTTCCATAACTTCTTGAAAAACCTCAATCAAATATTCTTATTAAAATTAATGCCCTAAATATCAATTAGTGTTTAGTGGTGATAATAAATTGAAATAACATTTTTACTAAATTTCCTTCTTTCTTAAGTGTTATCAACAAAATTAATTAATCTTATGCCTTGTAGACATCTAATATTAGTATCCAAATCAATTTGAAAAAAACATAAAATAATTTATCCAAGGTATTAAATTTCATCAAATCATAAAGTCACAATATCAAAATTCTAAGTTCTTATATATAATCTCGATAACTAAATCTCCTTTATGATAAAGTTTACAAGTTTGTTTTTGTTGTTGGATTTATAGTAATCATATTATTCATATTCATGAAGCCATGAATAACAATATTTTTTTGTCAAACTATAATACGAAAGAAATGGCAATATTAATCTTATGAAATCCACATCAACCTCTTTAGATAATTTAAAAAGCTAACTAACAAATGAATTTCATATATCATAGGAACACAAATCATAAGATGGAGGACCATCCAAGCAAGCAATGGAAGACATGGAAGCAATGGGCCTAGGAGAGCCTCCACAACCCATGGCTGCAACATTTGGAGAAGAGGAATTTGAGCTCAACAGTTTTCTTCAATTCCAAGCCTTACTAAAGCCTTTTGGTGAAGTCAAAGCTTGTGTTTATGATGAGTGACTTTTGGCTTGCTATGACCTTTGATTTTCTATTTAAGTTATATTTGCATAAATAGAGTTAATGCTAAGTTATGATTGAATTTAATTTTCTGTTTTGATGGCTTATAACTCACGACTAGGACATGAGGAGACTACCCTTGTGCCTTCCTTGTCTATAAATAGCTAGCTTTGTTCCTTTGTGAATGAACCTTAGAAAAAAAATGTGAGTTTATCTCCTTTGGCAGAATTTTCTGTCAGGTTTGTTTGTTTTCTAAAAACAATCACTTGGGTTTGATAAGTTTCTGAAAATTATCAATTGATACTTTGTTTTGCTCCATCTCTTCACCAAATCAAATTCTGGTCAAAAAAGAAAAAAAAACAAAGTTATTCGTCATCATCTCCTCTACAACTTTTATTTTGATCTCTTTTCCAGAATCCCAGCGCATCCCATCCAAATTTCGCCACTTCCGCAATAGCTTCCATTTCAGCTCCCAGCCAGACCATCTGCTACTAAAAACGGCATATCTCTCAAACCGCTCATCCATTTCAAACGCACCATACTTTCCAGAAACTAGATAAACATATATACAACTTTCATTTTGATCTCTTTTCCATAATCCAAACGAAACCCATCCAAATTTCCCATTTCCGCAACAGCTTCCATTTCAGCTCCCAGCCAGACCATCTGCCACTAAAAATAGCATAACTCTCAAACTACTCATCCATTTCAAACACATCATACCTTTACAGAAACTAGACACACAGAACTACATCTTTTATTGAGGCTATAACCTCAAATTCAAGACCCATATTCTAGAAGCCCATCCCAAATTCAGAACCTGTTTGGTGTCTCCGAGACATAAAATTCACCAAATTGCTCCAAAATTTTCCAAACTTTTCGAGGGCCCATTTGGCGTTGCTTCACACTGCATGCACCATAATTTTGGTATCAGAGCAAACCTGGTTCATCTCCTATAAGCTATGTCCGAATCCAATCAAACCAAGCCACAACTCACACAAGAAGAGATGGCTGCTCAAATTGAGGCACTCCGCCTCGAAATAGCCACCATGAAAGCCAAAGACAAAGCCTTTGAAACATTCAAACCATCCCCGAGCACTCCATACATCCTAATTAGGTCAGAACCCCATCAAACGTTTGATGGTGGCACTACCTTTGGAGAAGATGAGTCATATGAAGATGATGGTGCCTCTTACACCATGGGAGGATCGACAGCTCCAAGAGGGAGAGGGGGAAGAATTGACCCCACGTAGAGGAAGGTATGTTCAAGAAAGGTTTATACAAGAGAGGCCCCAAAGTGAAAATTTTAATTTCAAATTAGACATTCCCGAGTTTAATGGAAAGCTAGATCCCGATGCTTACCAAGATTGGCTATATAACGTAGAAAGAGCTTTTGAATTAAGAGATGTTGAGGATGATAAGAAAGTGAAGATTGTGGCTCTCAAATTTTGGAGGCATGCGACTTTGTGGTGGGACAATCTTCAAAGAAGAAGAGTGAGAGAAGGGAGACAACGAATCAATACTTGGGAAAGGATGAAAGCCGAGCTTGAAGATGCATTCATGCCGCCTCAATATAGGAAAAATTTGTTGGCTCAAATGATGTCTCTCACATAAGGTACTAAAAATATTGAAGAATATAATGGTGAATTTGAACAATTTTTTTACTCAAATACGATCTTGGAGAAAGCGAAGAATTGGTTTGTGCCTGTTTTGACAAACAGCTCAAAGTTGAAATTAGAAACATGGTGAGCTTTTACCGATATGACACTTTTAGAGGCTTGCAATTAGAAGTGAAGCAAGCTTGAAGTCATCTCAAACCATACGATCAATAACAAAACTTTCCACCCCACCATAAAAAACACGGACTTCATACACCACACCATCAAATTCCACCAAACTGAACATTACACCACCAAACCCAACCTACTCACCTCCACCAAACCAAAGGCCAATCACTATAACTTATACCCCAAAAATCATGCCAAATTCGAACCAACGATCTCCAAAAGCCAAGCTTAGGTGTTTTAAATGCCAAGGCTATGACCATTTTCAATTCGAGTGTCCAAATAGAAAGATGATGACCATTAGGGAAATGAAGGAGATTGATGAAGTTGAATTTAGGCTCGAGATGTTTTATGGTACTAATGAAGAAAAGGAGCATGAGAGTGATGAGACAATTGTGGCTAGTGGAGAGAACATTAGTGCCGAAATGCTTATGTTACGTAGGCTTGTAAATAGAAAAAATGGAGGAGAAGATTGGAAGAGAAGATTACTTTTCCATACAAGGTGTATTACTAGTGGGAAAATGTGTCACGTGATGATACATAGTGGAGCTTGTGAGAACGTGGCCTCAACCGAAATGGTGGACAAGCTTAAGCTTAAAACCGAACCAATTCCCAATCCGTACAAGCTCATATGGCTCAATGACAATCATGAAATTAAGGTAACTAAGAGGTGCTTAGTTCCTATTGTAATGAAGTATGGTGCCATGTTATCCCCATGTCTGCTTGTCATTTGCTACTTGGGAGGCTATGGCTGTATAATAGAGATGTGAGCGATCAAGGGAGAGCTAACACCTATTCCTTAAGGCATGAAGGGAAAAAAAATTTTCTTACACTGATAAAGTCGAAGTTCAAGGGGGAGAATGTAAGTGAAATTACTTTAGTCATGGACAAGAAGAAAGCTATTGTAGAGGATTACAATCTTATATCCCATTAAATGTGGAAGATGAAGACAAATCAACGGTGACGTTGCCTAAAGAGGAGGAAAGCTTAATTGAGGAGTTCCCACGAGTATTTCCCAAAAATTTATGTAAGGGCCTTCCTCCATTAAGAAGCATCCAACATGAGATCAATTTTATGCCCGGAGCCGTGATACCTCACAAGAACACCTATAGGATGAGTCTAAAGGAGAGTGAAGCTTTACATGATTGTGTGAATAAGTTAATGGAGAGAGGTTTTATCTGAGTGAGTTCTAGTCCATATGTGGTGTCCGCTTTTGTGGTGCTAAAGAAGAATGGGAAATGCAGGATGGTGATAGATTTTAAGGTCGTGAACAAGATTACCATCAAGTATAGGTGTCCAATTCCTAGACTTGATGACATACTTGACAACTTACATGGAGCTTCAATCTTTACATGGTTGGACCTAGCAAATGGATTCCATCAAATCCGAGTTCGTGAAGGAGGTGAATGGAAAACCTCCTTCAAAACAAAGGAGGGGCTCTATGAGTGGTTGGTGATGCCAATGGAGATGTCCAATTCACCCTTAAATTTTATAAGGTTGATGAATGAGGTATTAAAACCATTCCTTCATAAGTTTTTTAAAGTGTATTTTGATGATATTTTAGTTTTCTCAAAAGAGTTAGATGAACATGTGATGCATTTGAGAATGGTGTTTGAGTTGTTAGATCATGAATGTTTATATACTAATGTGGAAAAGTGTCATTTTTGTGATCATTCATTAAATTTCCGAGGTTATGTAGTAATACATGACGGCATAAGAATGGATCCCACAAAAATCAAGGCCATTCTAGAATGGCCAGCCCCTAAAACACTTTTTGAGGTTAGAGACTTTCACAGATTTTGCTCTTTCTATAGGAGGTTCATTAGAAAATTTAGTACCATAATCACACTAATCATCGAATGCATGAGAAAAAGAAGAGTTTAGGTAAACTAACTAAGCTACTATAGCCTTTTACACTTCGAAAAACTTAGTCTTCAAAGCTGCCGTGTTAGTTTTGCCAAATTTCAATACACCACTTGAGTTAGAGTGTGATGTAAGTGGGGTAGGTATAGGAGTTGTGCTTAGCTAGTAAAACTAACAACTTATTTTAGTGAGAAGCTAAATGAAGCTAGGAAAAAGTACTCTGCCTATGACAAAGAGTTTTATGCAATTTTTAGGGCCTTTAGACATTAGAGCTCATACTTAATGGCTAAATCTTTTGTTTTATATACCGACCATAATGCACTTAAATATGTTCAAAGCCAATCGCATTTGAACCTAGACATGCTACTTGGATTGAATACTCACAATCTTTTGATTTTGTGATCAAGTACAAGAAACGGGCCAATAATGTAGTTGCCGATAGTTTATCTAGGAAATATACATTTTTAAGCTCAATGCATTCACATGTTATAGGATTTGATGATATTAGGGGGTTATATTAAGAGTGATAGAGATTTTGGTGATATATTTGCTAAATTGAGGCAAAGCAATGGTGCATTTAGGGATTATATTTTACATAATAGATACTTGTTTAAAAATGGTCCTTGTTGCATTCCAAAATGCTCTTTCAGAGAGGCAATCTTGAGAGAGGTCCATAGGGGAGGGTTAGTTGGTCTTTTTGGGAGAGACATAAACATATGCCTTAGCCTATTCCAACTTCTTTTAGTAAAAAATGTTTAGGGATGTTATGAGATTGGTGAGTGTTTGTAAGACATGTGTCAAGGCCAAAATGACTAGCCAAGCCCACGGTCTATGCACATCATTACCCACACCAAATAGGCTATGGGAGGATGTGAGCGTTGATTTTGTCATAGGCTTGCTGAGAACACAAAAAGGGTTTGATAGCATAATGGTTATTGTTGATAGATTTTCTAAAATGGCTCATTTCATTCCTCTTGCTCAAAAACTAATGATGTATAACATGTAATGGATCTTTACTTTTCTAACATTGTGAAACTACATGGGATTCCAAGGAGTATTGTGAGTGATAGAGAAGTGAAATTATCAGGTCATTTTTGGAGAGGTTTGTGGGGGAGATTGGGAACGCAACTAAGATTTAGTACTTCCTTCCATCAACAAACTGATGGGCAAATCGAGGTTGTTAATATGTCTTTGGGGGGATTTTGAGAAGCCTTTTGAGGGGAAAAACCAAAAAATGGGATGCACTCTTGCCTCACACGTAGCTTGCATATAATTGTTCCAAAAACAAAATCACAAACATGTCCCCATTTGAGAATGTGTACAGCAACAACCCTTTAACACCGATCAACTTAAGGCCAATTATATCAAACAACCGAATGGTGAGTGCCAAAGTCGAGATGAGAGCCAGAGAAATTGTGAGAATCGATGAGTTGGTCAAGGAAAACATTAGGAAGCATAATGAAGCATACAAAAAGCAAGCCAAGCTCAAGAAGGTGTTTGAGTTCAAGGAAGGAGATCTTGTATGGGTGTACTTGAGAAAAGATAGGCTCCCAAAAGCAAGGAAGACAAATCTGGATGCCAAGCTCGATGGACCCTTCAAAGTGTTAAAGAAAGTCAACAACAATGCCTATAAAATTGAGTTGCCAAGCCACTGCAAGATTTCTAACACTTTCAATATGAGTTATCTGAAACTATATAAGTAAGACACAAATTCAAGTCTAAGTAATGATGATGACTCATCCTCTCAAGAGGGAGAGGATGATGGAGAATCATCCAAGGAAGCAAGGGAAGACATGGAAGCAATAGGCCTAGGAGAGCCTCCATAACCCACGGCTACAACATTTGGAGAAGAGGAATTTGGGCTCAACAATTTTCTACAATTCCAAGCCTTACTAAAGCCT
>JANZXR010000006.1:25700178-25730192 GCA_027575705.1 Erythroxylum echinodendron | reverse complement strand
GCCACCCTCGCGGGGCACGGATTCGGATATCACTATCGATATCGGGTTCGGGTCCAGCAGGAGTGGGGTGTTACAACCCTTGTGCCTTCCTTGTCTATGAATAGCTAGCTTTGTTCCTTTGTGAATGAACCATAGAAAACAAACGTGAGTTTATCTCCTTTGGCAGAATTTTCTGTTAGGTTTGTTTGTTTTTCAAAAACGATCACTTGGGTTTGATAATTTTTTGAAAATTATCAATTGATACTTTTTTCTACTCCATCTCTTCACCAAATTAACTGCTGGTCAAAAAAAGAAACAAAGTTGTTCATCATCATCTCCTCTACAAATTTCATTTTGATCTCTTTTCCAGAATCCAAATGCAACCCATACAAATTTCCCTATTTTCGCAATAACTTCCATTTCAGCGCCTAGCCAGACCATCTGCCACTAAAAATGGCATAACTATCAAATCACTCATCCATTTCAAATTTACCATACTTTCAAGAAACTAGACACACATATCTACAACTTTCATTTTGATTTCTTTTCCTAAATCCAAATGCAAGCCATCAAAATTTCCCCATTTTCGTAATAGCTTCTATTTTAGTGCCCAGCCAGACCATCTGCTACTAAAAATAGCATAACTCTCAAACCACTCATCCATTACAAACGCACCATGCCTTTCCAGAAACTAGACACAAGACCTATAATTTTCATTAAGACCATAACCTCAAATTTTAGACCCATCTTTCTAGAAACCCATCCCTTAGTTAGAACCCTATTTGGTGTTGCCAGGACACAAAATTCACCAAATTGCTCCAAACTTTTCCAAGGCCCATTTGGCATTGTTTGACGCCCCATATGCCATCATCATAGTTAGAGCTTATTAAAAAATATTTATGAATTTTGTAGCTCAAAATATAGTGATAAGATGACTTACTAATGAAGATTCCAATACTTGTTAACCTCCAGCTATTTAATCTTGAATTAAGAGGCATTGAAGACATAATTCATAATTGCAGCAACTTAAATGGTATAATAATTCTAAAAATAAGATTTCTTTTTCACTTAATTGATAAGCTTAATTGATATAGGGGGTTAATAATATCATTAAGAGGGGTGTAGCAAAAATTTTTAATTGACGAGAGAAATTTTAATTTTTAGAGCATAAAAAATAAAACCATTAATTTAAACTTAATTAATACAATTATGTCAAAATGAAATTACCATTTCAAAATTAATACAGTTAAAAGGAGATGATTTTTAAATTTTATAAAAAATATTTATAATATATATTTATGTTTCAAAATTCATTAAAATTATTTTTTTTAATTTTGTATAAAATGATTTTACATTTTTATTCATTTTATTAACAACAACAATAACAACAACAACAAAAAAACAAGAACAACAATAATAACAACAACAACAACAATAACAATAACAGTAGCAACAATAAGAACAACAAGAACAACAAGAACAACAACAATTGAGATTCTAATTTTAAAAATATCTAGTTAGAGTCTCTAGGTAATTTGTTAAGGGGCATTGGGATTCTAATTTTCTAATTATATTTTAGATAAGCTTAAACACTTTAAGGAAGTCATTTGTGATTATGTTCTATAGTTATTGGTCAGTTTTGTAAAAAATATCTTATTATCAAAAGAAATTAATAGTTACTTGATGGCATGGTCAGTTTAGCTCCGATAAAAAAGTTTGGAGTACTTAGAAGGAGCTTGAAATTTTTTTGATTTAGAAAAAGAAATTATTAGAGGTAGTATTCATATATATTTTTGGATTAAAGAAGGGGATGTCAACAAAAAATTCTTTAGTTTCTTTGAAGCAAAAGTTACAATTTAATGTCTAAGCTCCAAGATGAAAGAAGTGAGTGACATGATAATCATAAAGATATGAAGGATATTGTTTTGAACTATTTCCATTCTCGATTTGATATAAGCACCTCTTGTACGAGTAATGTTTTAGATGTTGTTCCTAAAGTTATAGCTGATGATAATAAAGTTTTAATGGCTACTTATATGGAGAAAGAATTTAAAAAGGTCATGTTCTAAATGCATTTGGATAAGTTTCTAGGAATATATGATTTAGGAACTAAATGGTTGGGATATCTTTTTAGATTTTCTTAGACTAGGTAGAGTTTAGCAAGCTTTCTATGTTACTGAATGATACCACACTTATGTTAATTTTGAAGTGTAATAAGCCTTACTTTATATTGGATTTCAAACTAATAACTCTTTATAATATATTATACAAGGTAATGTCCAAGTGGTGGCTAATCACTTATATGCCATTTTCCCTAAATAAATATTTGAATTTAGTCAAAATTTGTCTCAAGTAAGAGTTTTTCAAACATTGTTCTATTTTCTATTCAATTTCTCTACTTTATGAAGTGTAAAAGGAAGGGTAAGGTGGATAATTGAGGCTCTTAAAGTTGATATTTTCAATGTTTATGATCATATGGATTAGTCTTTCCTTTATATAATCCTTCTTAAATTGGGTTTTATAGAGATGATTAATTTGATCATGTTATTTTTCTCTTAATTTTTATTTTCTATTAACTTCAATGATGAATTATTTGGGACTTGGGTTTTTGTAAGTTGATCATCTATCTCTTTATTTTATATACAGAAGGATTGCTTGCTATATTGTCCAAATGGTTGTAAGGAAGGATAAATTCAAGGGTGTAAGATTTGTAAAGGTGTCCTTCCAATTTCACATATACTTATTTTATAGATGATAGCTTTTTTTTCTTTAACAAAAAAAATGACGAAGCTCGTCATATGAAAACTATCTAGAAGCATCATTAAGATGAATCAGGTTAGACCATTAATTTTCAAATTTCATGTTTTTTCTTTCGCTTTAATGTGTCGTCTTACTCTATAGATTCCATTTTGTACATCCTAGTGAATCTAAGAACCTTCGAGATAGAAAATATCTTGTCATTCCTTATTTTATTGGGAGAGGCAAGAAGGTTGTTTTCCATACTTGAAAGGGAGATTATGGAATTAAGTAGCATCTTGAAGAACTAGAATCTTTTCTAAGATAGGAATCGAGATGCTCCTTAAATTTGTAGTTCAAACAATGCCTATCTATTATATAAACGCCTTTTTATTGTTTGTGTCTTTATATGATGAGATTCATAAAACTAAGAACTCTTTTTAATGGGGTATGAAACATAATAGTTCAAAGAGAATTATTTGACTTTTATGGAATAAGTTATGTGTATGTAAAAAATTGAATGAATTGAGTTTTCGTGATATACATTCCTTTAACCTTGCTATACTAGTCAAGCAAATATGGAGGATCCTTAACTACTTGAATGCTCTAACATCTTGACTACTCAAAGTTAAATATTACTCAAACAGGGGTTTAATATTAACCAACTGGCCATAGTTTAAGTTTTACTTGGAAAAGCATCTAAGTGTTAGTTCTTTTTTAACAGTAAGGGTGTAGATGAGAAATGGGGGATGATAATCATATTTGGATTTGAAATGTTTATTCGTTAAGGGATGATTCGAATTTTATAATTCAATTCCCTATGATTTTTAGTTTGTAAGAATTAATTATAATTCTTCATTGTGACACTTAGCTAGTGAAATCATTGCAGAAATTATTTTCTATAGAGGTTGTAACTAGTATTTGTCATACTCCCTTTTGAGTAAAAACAGAGGAGATCAACTTATATAGCCCTTTAATAGGAGCTACAAATATAATTTTAAATTTAGCTATCAAGTTTCTCACAATATGGTGCCCAATAATGAAAAATTGATATTAAACATGAATTAATCGTCTTTAGATGTTGAATATCCCTTCTAAGATTAAATACTTCGTATGTGGACTACGTTGTAATTATTTGCCTACACGATCAACGTTAGTGAAGCACGGGCTGTAAATGAAATTTTATTATGTTTGTCGTCATGAAAAATTTGAACTCATTATTCATGTCTATACTCAATGTCCAGTTGGTTTTACGATGGGTTTTAATAGGATTGGATTGGTTCCAAATTGATTTTTTGTTTATTGTACTCTTCAGCCTATCTAGACTTGATTAGCCATTTATGTATGATCCTATAAGGAATTTAAAATTTTCTTAGAAAAAAATGTACTCTCATTTTAGTTCTTCATAAAGTAAAGTCTTCAATTTTTTGAGCAATGGAAGCTAGCTCAGATAGAAAAAGTAGAAAATGTTTAGTTCAGTCATGTGTTTTAGGGACTCATTGGCATGTTCAACAGCTGTATTTCGAAATGTAATATGGATGCTATGATTGTTTAGGCTGATTTTAGAATAGCTATTGGTACTGTTATAAAAAAGACTACAATCAATTTGTGGTAGCGTCCTCTAATGCCATACCTGGTACGTCCCCTTTGAAAGAGGCCAAAACTCTAATACTGTGGGAATCTTTGTAATTACTCCTTTTCTCCTTTTTCCATAATCTTATAGCTAAGATAATACAAATTCGTCAATAATCCTGAAGAAGATAATTTAAAATTTGTAGTTATTATCTTAGAGTGTAGGTTTATGTTAGCTTTAAATACTAAAGTTAGTGCGTGTTTTCTTCAAGAGGTAACTTAATGAGGTTGCCACTTTTTGGCTCTCAATTCTTATTTTTATGCTATTCTTTGCATTTGGTATCAAATTCCCAAGTTCCTAAAAAGGCCCCTTCTCTTTGATGTTTCTTGAATGAAATTAATATTTGCTAAAAAATATACTATTGAACTTGATAGTAGACAAATAGAAAAGAGATTTCTTAAATTGACATGGTACTAGCTTCATACTTGGATATCAAATATGACATTATTTTGTCCCTTTATTAAAATATTTAACTTGCATATTCTTTAAAATAAATTCAATTAAATATAAAGAATTTATTTTAATAAATATATAAATTTAAGGAGAAAAATTAAATTAAAATTTGAGGGTTTATTTATTTAATTCTAAAGTCAAACTCTCGTAGTTATTCATTGAAATATATTGTATATTGCATGAAACTAAATCTTTGAAAATAGTATGCTAATTTGAAAAGCATTAGCACCCAAGGATAGATTTGATGAATGTCCCTCCCAATTTATTTGTTAGTTGTTACAATGTCATTTGTCGAATTATATACTAGAACAATTTGCATTTACTTTTAATTAGGTTTAGTAATATTGTTCCAACTTAGATTGATCCGGTATGAAGTTAATGAGTCAGTTTTAGATTGACTGAAATTTGGGCCAACTTAGGCCTAGAAGTTGATACGAAGGTCAGTCCAAAAATTTAATAGATTTGACCCTTTACCACTAAAATGATATTGTTTAAATATAATTGATCAAAATGACATCATTTTAATTTATAAGAAAGAATGATGTCATTTTGACATAATCTAACTAATATATTGGACATTGATCTAACCCGATCCTCCTCGTTACCATCCTTACCAAAAATGTCTAGCGCCTACCTAGTTTCTTATCTACTGAAATAGACAAACTCATATAAAGCTTTCTAAACAAGATCATATTTGATGAAAGACTTATTAGCCAAAAAATTAGCTGATTAATCATGTTAAACAACTTACCATTATGTTTAGTAATCAGCTGATTGAGTTGGTTGATTAAACTCGATCAGTTAATTTTTAAAAAGTTTAGAAGGACCAGTGCTTGGCCTTCAGCTGATTAAAAATAATAGATTATGCCCTCTAAAGAATACCCACAGACAGCAACAAAGCTTCTATTTCTTTTTTTTTCTTAGTGGCCTCTTCTCGATCTTATAAGCTGCATGTAACTTTCATGTAATTATTGGTGAAGCTTTCTTTTTTTTTGCAATAATTATTAATCTTAGGCCTATTTTAAGTATCTATCATTAATCCAAGATTGAGAAAGGAGAAAAAAGTACTTTATTATTATTATTATTATTATTATTATTATTATTATTATTATTATTATTATTATTATTATTATTATTATTATTATTATATGTTTTACTTTTTAATAGATTTATAAACTCAATTTTTGTAAAATTAAATATCTAAAATTTAAATTCTTATAAAAATATTTAAAGAAGTATTAAAATATAATACTCATGTATTTATAATTTTTTTAAATTTATTTCCTTATAAGTCATTTTACACATAAATAGCTAATACTAAATAGTTAATTTTGTTAAACATCTTTAATAAACAACTGATGTTATCTGCTAGTCAAATCAGCTGATATAATCCCATATTAACTAACTGCTGATAGAATCAATTAACAGTTAATGCAATCCGCTGATTGCCAAACAAGGTCAGAAAAGAGTCAGCTTTTGGAAGTTTAATAATTACTTGTAATAACTAAGACTATTAATAAATGAGGGGTCCTTTTGTTCTACTTATGTTGTAAAACCAAAAACATATTTAGTTGAGATTTATAATAAAAACTAAAAACAAAAACTTATTTGTTTAAGATTTATGATAAAAAATCATTAAGAAGAACTATTTAATTAAGATTTGTAAACCCATTACAATATCTAACTGTAAACAAATTTATAATTTTATTCTTATCTCTTTATCTCATAAACAAAATTTTGTATTGAATAGAGCTATCATATTTTCTTAAACTTTTTTGTCTACTCATATCATCGTAATTATTTCTTCTATCTATTTTTCACCTGCTTTTTACACATGAATGACAATAATTTTTTTAAATTGACAAGTCATATTAACTTGAGCAAAGAAGCACAGATCAAGCCAAAAAAATACAAAAGGAACATAACTAAAAACCAGAAATTAGCATATAAGCCAAATGGAAGAATCTTTTCAATCGTCTAGTTGCATTATAAAGTGTTCGATAATCAACTTAACTAGTTTGCAGCAATATTAAGTTGTAATGTCATTTTTATAGCCTGGTGCCATTGTATTTAAGAAATGTATTCAATTTACTTCCTTACTTCTCAAGAGTTTCCACATAATAGATACGATAGCTCACTGTTATTTGCACTTCACATGAAAAGATTTTTCACCATCTATACTCGATGGACAAGTTGATGAGAAGCATGCATTAGGAAGTAAGCTCTATCTTAAAAAGGTAAGAACTAATCTTGAATAAGTATAGCATGACATGCTACAAATGCAACAAAATAGGCTATAAATGCAACATATATACTGATGAAGCCTCAGACTATTTTATTAAACGTAACTCCTTTTATTTTATTAGAGAAATAATCCAATATTAAGAAGCTATTGATCTTTAGACAGAGGTAACAAGCCAAAAAACTGTTTGCATTAATGATAATAGAAAAACAAATGAGAGTAAAAGATAGCTTAAGCAATGAAGTATGTGTACGTATCACTCGTAAAAGCCAGACAAAGGTAAGCATTGTATTATTTGAATCTAATAAGAGAGGTTGTTTACATTAGAAATATAAACAACACCAACATCATCATCAACAGGGGAGGGACATAATTGTACACAACTTTTTCTTTGCATTTTTACAAAGGGACTTTTTTTGTGACTTAAATTTGTGACCTTTTGGTAACAAAGGAATAACCTTACTAGTTGTTTCAAAGTTCGCTCTTAATGATCCAATTTGCTAGCAATCCTCCAAATCATGTATATTATTATATATGGTCACTGGATCTTAGTATGTGCTACATCATTTATGTTTATGTAGTAACATGAAAGAATCTTAGTTTCAGAATATGGAAGGTATGAAAAGAAGACGTTATACTATGAGAAAGAATCCAATTTATCATATAAATACTTACCACCTTAGGAACCATCTACTGCATCTTGGCACAAAAACCATCCTCGCAGCCTTATCCATATTCTTTTCTAGGATTAGAGACTTTCGTAGATTTGTCATTCTCAAGAACCCTACTAGAGAATTTGATTGTCTTGGGACATTCTTTCACTATGGGATGGGCAATTGAAGTTCTGATTTCCTAAGCAAAGATATGAAAGCATTGGCAAAAAATTGAGTTCCAAGTACGCTGCTTAAAGATATGAAAGCATTGTTTTAATGTATACTTATAAGATAATGGTTCTTAAGAAAAATAGTAGGAGTAAGGTTAAATTTAAAAAGTTCAAATCTCATAACAATATATCCAATTAGAACTATTACCTTTGTTGATACATTTGATGTAAAAGTTACAACATATTGAAAGATTTATTTTTATGATGAATTCAAAGAGTTTGTTTTTATATATGATTGTGAATTTATCATATATATATATATATATATAAAAAGGTTAGTAGTAGTATAGTTATCCTCTTTAGTGGGAGTATGTAAAGACATATTACTCACAAAGAACAATAATTTATATTTTTAATTGTTGAATCTAGGATTATCTAAGAAAAACTCTTATTGGTGTGAAAAAATAACAACTTAATTAGAGGTAGATTGGAAGTTGTTTACCTATTCTACTCCAAGTACATAGACAATATACTAAAGGTTTTTAGTATTTTAGATCTTTGATAATTATGAAGTATTGAAGATATCCATTATTCCATGTATGAATTCAAGTTTTGATGTATATTAACTTTAGAAGTGAATCCTAATTAGGGCATGTTTTACTTAGAATAATTTTATTTTGAGATTGGAGAGGATTCAATGTAGCGTAAATTACTAATTAGGCCAACATTTTTCATTCAGTGGAAATGATTATTTGGATCAAGGAGTTCTTTAATGAACTCAGTATAATTCCTTATATTGTTTGGGCAGTAATGTGCTATAGCTTATTAGAGCCATTAGGCATGCAAAAGGAGCTAAAGTCTCGTTAAAGATCTAAGTATATATTTTGGCAAATTATTTTAATTATGATGATAATTGAGACAAGAATTATAAGATTTAGAAAAGTGATCCCAATAAGGAATTTCATAGAATTCTCTCATTAAACCATTGCCCCACTAGGAGCATGATCGTCAGATGGTGATATGATATATGATACTTAATTCTACAAAGAGTTCTTTAATGAACTTGGTATAGGTCCTCATATTGTTTGGATAGTAATGTACTATGTAACATTAAAGTCATTAGACATACAAAAGGAGCTAAGGTCTTATAAAAAATATAAGTATGTATTTTGACAGATTATCTTAAAATATGATGATAAATAATATGAAAATTATAAGATTTAAGCAAGTTCTCACAATTGAAAATCTTGTAGAATTCTCTCATTAAACTACTAGTCCAGTAATGGCATGATTGTCATACAGTGATATGGTATAAAATACTTAAATGATTAGCTTAGTGTAAGTAGGAGATTATTGGTTACCCTACAGCCAATAAGTTGGTTGTAGTTTATTAACAAAATTATGTAAAGACTTTTTTTATACATATTTATATGTATATGATAAATTCTACTACGTAAATGTATAATGCAAACAAAATTATCATGAGATAGTAATTATGAGATTTATATTGTATTTTTATATTATCTCTAAATTGTTCCTAATAATTATTTTGTTAATGCTAGACAATAATAAAATGTAAAATATTAGTACACATTATGCTTCTTTATTATAAAGGAAGTCAATCTTATAGAATAAAGTATGAAGATACTTAAACAAACATGTAAGTATATGTTAGGGAACAAATTTACTAAATTGACCTATATGATAATTTCATTTAGAGCATTACTGGTATGTTTATAAAAATTTTCATTATAATGATCGTATAGGTGATCCTTTGACTTGAGATCTCCAAAGCATTTTATATAATGATTTTTATATTTTCATACTTATGACCTATTCTAATCAAGGATAACTTAGTCGGTAGTAATTAGATATAACATAATCTACATAGAGGTAGTTGAGTAATCAATATAAGATTCATTACCCTACATTAATTAGATAGAATGTTTCATTGTTCTTGATTAATACTGATTTGTGAATCCTTGGAAAAGGTTGAATGACAATGAAAATAATTTCAAATTTTATTGAATGAATTTATTATTAATGGTAGAGAACTAATATGATTGAACTTAAATAAAGTAGATATTGTTTTCATGTTATATGTCTAATCAGAATATTATATGATGAAAGGATTGAACTATACCAAAAATCATGCACATATGGTTAGCTAAAACCACTTTAATATTCTTAAATAATTGAGTAGTTATGATGTATTGATAAATATCAATCTTGATATATGGATATAAACTGTTTAATTAAAGAATTAAAGATAAATCAAAAGAGTTTAATTTATTTAATCCTAAATATGATTTAGGGTTATAATTTATATCCATTTCCAATATAGGGGTAACAAATTCTAAAATGCTTAATCTTTTGAAAATTTTCAATTCAGTGTCCAAAATTTTAAAATTTTCAATTAAATAATTAATTTTTATGAACCTAACAACTTAATTTTGTTGATTTGGCTAATTGAATCTTTTTTATTCATAATATGTAGACAATTATATGAAAAATTAATTAAAAACTAATCATCCATATCGACTGTCCATACGCCATAAAAAAGATTTTATCAGCCAAATTATTAAAATACTAATATAACTAATGTTTTGAACTAAGTCGTTAAAGTCATAAAAGGTTAGTCACTTAACTAAAAATTACAAAAGATTAGTCACTGAATTTAAAAAATCTCAAATGGTGTGGCATTTTAGAATCTATTATCCCTATCAATATATTTGAAAACCAAAAGGTCAAACACAAAGAACACGTTGATGAGAGAAAAGGAGTTTTAATTAAGTTGAATTTGATTGTAAATTTTAAAAAACTTTACGATTAAATATGAGATATTTAATAAATCAAGATCAATATGAGATACTGAATCTTATTTAGGCATAATTGATATTTGATTATCAATAACTATAATTTTAATTAAAGTTTAAACTGAAATTATAATTTAATTTTAATTAAATTACTAAAATACTCAAACTCTATTATAAATAGGCCTATGCTCTAAGGGAGCTAGCACTCCTTGCATAACCTTCTTAGCAATAGTTGTAGAGTTTTCATAACTCTTTTTGTGGACATCGATCGTTAGAGGCTGGCATCTTGTGCTGCTATAATAGTTGAGATAAGCCAATTTTAAAAACGGTTTGAGCAAAACGACATGGATCAAGCTTTGGAATAAGTTACGAATTGTGATTAATATTTTATTGCGTTTTATGTATTAATCATGTTATGTAATTTTAAATTATATTGACTTCTGCATAATTATGCGAAAATTTTTTGTAACTGTTCTGCTGGATGTAGGATCGGATCTCGCCCTCATTTTTCAACATGAATATGGTCCCATTCCATTTAAGCATTGGTGTAGTGAGTAAAAGATGATGTGTATGGAAGGATTCCAATGAATGATCCTATCTTTTCTATGGTACATCAAAAAGTAGCTATTGATTTATTCCAATGAATGACCCTTTCTTTTCTTTAGTACATCGAAAAGTATCTATTGATTTATCTAGGGATGCAAATGATGACATAAACAATATTTTGACAAGTTTTTCTTTTTTTTTTTTCTTTTGATATGTTGTTTAAACTTAAAGGCGAGAGTTTCAAGCAGCGCTCACTTTGCAGGTAATTAAATGAAAACAACGGTTTGAGGTAGAGACCATTAAAATGGTCTTGTAATAGTTTTGTACAGACCACTATGTTTCAGTTCTAATGATATATGCACAAAAATTACACAAAACGGTTCTGCTCGTTATCTAGTTAAGTTTCATTCTTTAATCCATTTTCCACTTCTGAGAAAGAAAACTCCTACACAGGTTTCATTAAGATTCTCTTTCTAGAGCTGGTGGATGAACATAAGCATACATGATACCAGATCAAACGCAGTAGTTTATTCGTTTTGAGGAACTTTTCCTCGTAGCTTGGGAACCATGTGCATTTCGCACATTTCCAAAAAAAAAGCAGCTGTTTGAGGCAAAACATTTTGGTATAGTTGCAGCTTGAAAGGTTATATGAGATTAGAAGGGCAATGTCATCATGAAACTGCAACTTTATAAAGGAATTACTACATCTGATGTACACAATCTGTTTCTGCCAAGGGGCTCTAATAAAAATGACATTACTACTACTACTACATCTTAAGTTGTTATAATTATATCTACTCACCAGAGGAAGTAGTGGTTGGTTGAGGAGTTTCAAAATGGGTTGTGGTGAGATCCTTGAGCTGTAAATGCATGTTATTCAGAAATGCTAACGTTTCTTGCTGTGGTTCCTCCATTGCCTCTTTCAACTTGCTTAGTGCCATGCAATATGCTTTCTGCCATTCGGGTCAAAACAAAATCAAACCGAATTAGTCTCTTTCAATTTATATGCAATCAGAGTTTTTATTTTTGCCACTTAACCACAAGACTCCAACTTTGGTCACATCTTCCACACATTGAAACCTCAACTACTAAGTGATTTTAATAGGGACACATTTGTTTGATATTGAAAGAACATAATCTTCCGTTTTACTTACATATTTTTCTATATATAAGACAAAAATTAAATCCAGATTATTTACATAATGAATTACTGCTTGCAATTGGCGAGACTATTTTTATGATTTCTTGTCCAAGAAATAAGAAACTACTAATTTCGAGATGCTGCAAACTTTGCTTTTATTATTAATTAACAAATGGAACTTTTACCAAAAGAAAAGGAATTTGGAATTATGTTTTGGAGTGCATGTGTATCTATTATTGGACAAAAACAAAAGAAGTCATTTTCAGGTGCAAATTTCATGTTCAGTGTTTGAACCTACGGAGGGGCACAAAATGATTCCCCACATCAATTCAACGGTGGGCAATTGCTTTCCTTCTTCAACTACATTCGGTAGGAATTTTTTGAGTGAATCAAAATGTAATCTTCTCATCCCTAATTTCATTACATCTACATCAAACTTCTAATAATCTATTGGTCATAGGGAGGAAGTGCTAACTAGCTGGCTGTTCTTCCAAGTTTGTTCAAAACTTAGTTTCAATAGCAAGGTAATTAATTATACTTCTAAAGAAAAAGGAAAATCTGAAAATATTTGTTTAAAACTAATTAATTTTTCTAAATGGACGAAAAACTCTTTAGGACAAAATATAGTATCCAAGCATAGCTAGGGTTTAAAATAGACAAACGCAAATTTTTTAAAAAATTATTAAGCAATACATATTAGATATTTACATTTTATATGCAAAGTCTTTTTAGTTTTGTTTTTGGTTTTCAAAAAAGTCCCCTTTTGACTGATAGTTCCTTTTGATGATGTTATTAAGCTTATAGCGAGTTAAAGAAATCAAAGTTGCCAAAGTTTTAGGAGCATAGATGACGTTTGGGAATAGTATTTGTAGACAAACAGAAAGCAGTCAAAAAGGTAAAACACTAATTTTAGTATGAAAATAACGTTGAAAAGGGGGTTTAGCTTAGCTCCATACAAAAAGACTTGTTAAACTTTTTCCCGGCATGATTTTACAGCAACTTGTCATTCGGCTGCCTGATTGAACTTGGGAACAAACTATCATGCACAGAATCTGATTTTGATTCTACCTTTGCAGGAAATAACTGCGAGTAGTCTTTTTCAAAGTCCTTGGTGATTCGATTAAAGACTTTAAATGGTTAGCTAGGTTTGACCGCGTACAGTACTCCGTGTGAAAGAGACAAAGCAAAGTGCTGCTTGATCACCTCATCTATGAAGTTTAAAGCAGTCCCTTTTTTAATAATAAAGAAATATTCTTTACCGTTTTTATCTTATTAAGTCGTGATGTTTGAACTCCTCAGAACATGTCTAGTCCAAAATAAATAAAAAAAGAGATATAATTCAACAAAAGAGATGGGGTTACCATGAACTCGTCCAAGTCCGGCTGACTGATTAAGTTTGAACAGGCTCTTTGATCAGGTAGCTTCTGCTTCAATTCCAAGTCTCCGATGCTACCCACCTTCGATAGGCAAAACAAAAACGACTCTCAACTTAAAATATGTATGCGTGTGAGCACATACTTAGCAACGAGTTCTTAAACATGACTCGCTGCTAATAACAACATGCTGCTTAGCCTCCTCCTCCTCAATCTATTTCCAGCATAATAGGATTATGGATTCATCCACCAGTTGATATACTATATATCCTTTGTTCTTATTATAATTCCTCTCCTGATATATTTTACCAATGCAGATGATTAATAATTAGAAAGATATTTTTTTATTTATCTAAATTGGTTCGTTTGTTCTTGTGTCTACTCTACTGTATGTTTATATCATAATCTGTAAGCTTTAAATTTCAAGGGGAACATTTGGATTAAAGTTGGATGAGTGTCATCGTTTGATGCAAATGATAAACCTTTTATGACGTAATCACCACAGTATCAAGAAAATTGACTGAAAATTAGGAGGATTAAGGAGTGCATTATCATATTTAAGCCTTAGATTCAATAGTCACATATCTTGAAATAATCATCAAGAGTTACTGTCTCTGACTTCAAAAGAATACATCAAGAGACAAGAGAGAAAGAGCGAGAACCTTCAAACAGTCGATATGAGTCTCAACCAAGAGTCCATACAAAGGGTGGCTACAGATTCTCTTCTTGAGCTCCTCGACGTCTTCAACTTCATTCTCCTTACTGTTACTCATCTCACTCTCCATCTTCTCCACACACTTGAACATCAAACCCTCCCCGCAGGAACATCCAACTTTTTCCATATTTGCCTCTGCATTCAACTAAGTAAATGCGACTATTTGTAGTAAAATAAATAGGGAAACAGTGTAATGCACAGCCCAGATGCTCACATTTTTCGGATTGACTCATGCATGGAACGTACGGTAATGTCAGCCAAAGAACATTTCACAGAAGGGATTGGCTTCTTTTTCACGTATCATCTCTTGTGTCTTTTTACATGACATGAAAGTTACGGTTCATGGGGTTCTCGAACAATGGGGTGGCTTTGTTAGTGCATTTTCTCTATATGCACCAGTGCATCTCTCGTCTTTATCTTTTCCTTTCCACTGCTCATTCTCCTACTTTTCCAGCAAAACATCCAAATTCGTTACTGTTCGTGCACATACCTCATGGGCACTTTTTTTTTTCTTTTTCTTCTTCTTTATATACCAGTTAACTATATGTATTAAAGATTGCTTGTTCACACATCACATGAGGAGATAATGATTTGCAAATTTCAACTGTTCACTGCCTCATGCAAAATTGACATCTCAACGGGTACCATTTGTATAATGTATGTGGATTCAGTGAGTGTCTTGAATCAGTAGACGTATTCCCTTGATCCCTTCTTGATGAATTAATGCAGCTACACATGTGAGGAGTGAGGTTACAAAGTTAGCCTCGTACGGTACCACCAGAATCTGACTAATTTTTTTTGCAGAAAACCGCATTTCCAAGTTACCATCTCTGCTTTAACAAAGATGCTTTATTTTCTACTAATAAAACTACCATATGTAATACCCCATTACACCAACGTTCTTGGAAGAAGATAAAGTTACAATTATGCAAGGTTCATGACACGGAAGCCCACCCCCTAGCTGCCACTTGCAAGGTTGCCCCTTAGCTGCCGCACCACTAATATTCAGGAATTCCTCGGTTCCTGGGCAACCCAAGATTTATTAGGTCCATAAACTCGCAATATCCCAACTCTTTACGGCCTGGTTGAACTGCTTGTGTAGATGAAACCGATGTAGAATGTCTTAGTAGATAAATTTTAAAATAAATAATAAACTTAATAAATTTTAAAATAAATAATAAACTTAACTAATAGTGAATTTAACCTAATTAACCTTAATGAATCGTTTTATTAATTAATAATCTAAAATAAATAATAATTTTTTTTCTAAATAATCGTTTAAACAATTAAATTCTTATCATTTAAAAATCAAAATCTTCTCCAACTACTTAAAATACCCTCTGAAATCTAATTTACTTTTGTTTTACCCTCAACTCTACAGCACGCATCTTAACGTCAGCTGTACAATACTCATTAGTAAGTGAGAAGACATTGACAACGAGATTCTTTCAACTGTATGATAATTAAATTGGCAGAGAAATGAAGGCTAACAGCACAATTTGTTTTATGAAATTTAACTTCTAAATACCTATTTTCATTTTGTTTGTGATTATGTTAAATAATATATATAATATATGGTTCAACACTAAACTAAAAGCAAAAATATTAAAATTATTAACATTTCAGAACACTATTTTCCATTTCACAGTGAACTTGAATAAATTGTCATACAAAGAGCAAATATGAAGAGCCTACATAAATTTGAGTAAACCTGGACTTGCAAATGGCTGAGGAATTTTGGAGAGGATAGGACCCTCTTCTATTAGAAATGCTTCTCTAACTATGAAACTGACCATGCACGCCCTTTTCCAATTTCCAGAAGTTAAATTTGATACAGTCGATTGGTCTTAGTTGCATTATTGCTGGTGGGTCTTAAGGTTGAACCATTATAGATTTAGGATTATAGTGCTGAGAATACATTATATACGATGGACCCTGAGGCCAAGTGTTTTGGAACTTACCATTTCAACACATATATATCTATTTTACATAGTAAAGCAACGTTTACTCATAATTGGAGCTCTTTAAAAGAAAATAACAAAGCAGTCTGCCTATGATTTTTCATATGTTGCAATGGGCATATTATTCCTCATGCAGTTTCCATTGCAATACTGTACCAACCTCCAAAAGATCTAGCGTAAATTGCCAAAGGAAGTTCTGGGCAATTTTATTCAAGGAAAACATACATCATAATCAAGAGTTTCACAACAAGAAAAATCATGTTTAGCGACAGAAATTGTAAAAATTCTATCTATTGATAAGTCAGGTTAGTGACGGATTTTACCAGCGGACACATGCATTGTAAAAACAGTCATAGGTAATTATTATCGACGAAAACAGGGATTTTGTCGGTAAATTTACCGACAGAAATTAATTTTTCATTGGTAAATATACCGACAAGTTTTTGTGTTGTTGATAGTCGGTAAATTTGCCGATGGACAATACGATTCCATTGGCATAGTTGTCGATGGTTTTGTAAGTTCCGTCGGTAAGTTTGTTAAAACATTACCGATGGTTACCTTTATTCCGTCGATGAGTTTTGCGATAAAATTCGTTATTTCGTCCATGATTACTGACAGTGTGTGGTTTTCCACCGGTAAATGGTACTGATTTTACTTTTGGAACCATAAATGTCTGTCAGTAAATGAACCAGAATTTTTTTAAAAAAATATTGTCAATAAATTTTATTTAATGATATTATGGCTGATGTATAATTTAAACATTTATGAATTTAATAGTATACATTTAATTTGTTTAAACAGAAATTTGATTGACGATATAAAGTTAAAAATATCTTAGTTGGTAATAAAAACATTACATTGTATATAATAAGTATTTGTAATTTAAATGAAATGACCAAAAGTATACTATTGATCTAGTGACAGTAGGTGCTCTGATTGGTGCGATGAGGTGCTACTCTACCCTTCAACTCATCTACCTCATTACGAAGCTAAATTATGTACCCATCAATATCTACACTGTGCTTTGAAGCTCACTACAATAGAGAGAGCCTTTCCCCACGATTTGTTTGGCGACGAAATCCGATTTGTTGCCAAAAGATATCATTTTGTGACGTTTAAAAGTATTCGTCGCTAAAACTTACCATTTAGTGACGAAACCACAAATCGTCGCACAAGGGAAAACCTTTAATGATATACATGGAACTTCGTAGCCAAATCGTCCACAATCTATGATGATTTTTGATATTCATCACAAAATAATGCAATCGCGACGAAGATTGAAAACGTCACCATAACTTTTCTAACATTTGGCGACGAATCCATTAAATCGTTAGTAAAGGTTATATATTTTGTGATGATATTATGAAGCGTCACCAAAAGGTCTATATTTGGTGACTAAAATCTTCTTTCGTCGCAAAATCTTATACATTCAGTGACGATTTGTTTTCATCATCCCTAAATGTCAAACATTCAGCAACGATTGTTGGAGATCGTCACCAGATGTTGCACATTCAGTGACGATTTATAGAAAACGTCGTTGAATGTGTACATTTAGTGACGATTTTTAGAAATCATCACCAAATGATTATCATTTTCATAAATTATTAAACTAATATTTTTATAATCTATCATAGTTAAGATATATTTTATTGGAGATTTGTTTTGAATATTTATAGCGTATTATTAAAAAAAACTCAATATATTTTTTTAAGTGTTAAACAGTAGTATTAATTAATCATTAGTATTTACTAATATTTTAGAAATTAATAATAAAAAATTAAAATAATGTTATTAATATAATAGTATGATATATAAAGTAGTACGAACTTTGAATTAGAAGTTACCCAATTCATACACTTATAGAACTAGGACAATAACAGTCCATACTCAATAGTACGTAACTTGACCCCTAAGTAGTAGATATGTTGTTTAACAAATTATTACAGATACAACAATAAATAAACCTACAGGTGAGTTCAGTTGATTGGCTTGCTAACTGAGAATGATAAAATTATTTATTTGGATTATAAGTAACATGAGAGTCGGTAAAGGTAAATTAGTCCCTGATATCTGGATTCCCCAAAAGGGTCCTTACACGTTCGAACGTACCAATTGTTATAGTAACAGTTGATCCCTTAAGTGTAGGGTTTTTCACACCCTCTTGCAACAGCTTTTCCGCTATAGCTAAATTTTTAGAGGATGCAGTGAATAAGTTGTTATATTTATTACCTAAAATACAATCAGTATGGAAGTTAGATATTGCTATATTAGTAAACCGTTAAATGAACTGAAATTAGAGTGACATGCATACGTGCATGAGCAGACGAAGAATTCGGAATTGACGAATGTCCAAATCAACCAATTTTCCTAATCCTTTACGGACTGTTGTGACATCAATTCCGCCTCTATGGCCATACATGTCATATTCGAGAATGAAGGAAGCTTAAAACCACATGTAGTATAAACCATCAAATTTGAATATATAATAGCATCATAAAAGGAAATGACATGTACATAATAAGGAAAGTGATGTTGTTCGGATGATACTAAACACCTTAAAGCAGAAGGTCGGTCATGGAAGGCAAACGATGATTAGTATATAAAGTGGAGATTTCATCTTAATTTTTGTTTTTCTCAGTAGGGACAATTTTACCACATTCCTCCCAACGGAATGAATTAGGACCATCCGGAACTAGTCTCCATATTGACATTCCTTCATTAATAATGTTAAGAGGTAAATTCTGTAAAAGTTGATTAAGAATAAAACGATGATATGTTAAACTCTAATTTCGATGAAAACTGAAACTAATCTAGTTTAGGACTTATACATTTTTAATGTTCCTAATGATATGAAAGTTACCCTTGCTAAAAAGTAAAATACTCTTGCAACAATTTCAAAAGTCTACAGAAACAAAGCTTTCATTAGATTAAACGTTAAACATCGGTGGGAACATAGACATAAAGAAACAACAAAGATAGACAGTAAACGGTGGCAGGAGGTATACGGTGAAAACAAACTATAAAATTTTAAAGTATGGCTAGGATACAAGACAACTACTTTTCAACAGTCCTAGTTATAAAAAATGATTAGATTTAATTTCAAAATCATCTATAAAAATGGAGTGGATAGCACTATTAATGGATTGTGTAGAGTATAACACTTTTCTACTTAAATGGTTACAAAAATTTCATCGAACACCTTCCAGACATGACAAACTCATCCCAAGATTCAAATGCGAATCATATGTTTTCCCTTCCGTTACTAACATTAACACATTCCATACTACTTCCATTCACAAAGAACGTCCAGATCTGTCCTGGAAGGATAAAAATCACAACTTTTATTTTTAACAATGGTAAAATACTTGTTTTCTTTCTCCCGTTGTTTCCAAAGCCAAATGTAAACATCACAGGTAAACAGGAGAAAATCGATTGAAGAGATACTAAAAATAAAACATGAGAAAATCAATAGAACAAAATAATAATCACAATAACTCAAAATAGAGCAGAAGAATAATATCGATTCAGTGAATAATTAGTCTTCGACGATGATGAGCATAACACAAAACTCAAAAAGTTATCTATGAGCAGTTTTTGGATTCGAGAAGACGGCTTAAACGATAATGGAGTTGGCTTTTATGTTTTTGTCTTTGAAAACCTAAATAATACAAAAAGACGTCATTTCTCTAGTTTAGGTAAACGATGTCGTTTATTGTTTCCTGTAGTTGTTTGGAAGTAGTATTAATTAATTTGCAACGATTTGTAACAACCCATTACCATAAACTACATACCAGAATACTTAGTGGATATTCTAGTATATAATCTCTAATAATGGCGTATTAACTATCTCATCTTCACTTTATAACATGGCAACATATCTAACTTAGTCATAGCATCAACTACTGCACATAAATGTTACCAGATTTTAAAATCAAATACCAAACTGAAATCCTAAGTTCATTCATAAAATTGAACATATTTACGTTGTAGCTTTTAAACATTCATACATGTACATCATCATATCCTAATATATAATATGTTACATGAAAGAGGAAATTATACAAAAAGTCTATCTAAAGTCTTCAGTCTCAGCTGACCGACCTTTGAGCCATTTCTTCACAAAAGTACAAGAATTATACTTCTTGTAATCTCTCAATCGCTAACGTCCTCTCTTGGTCCAGAAATGTCAACGTGCAATTTTGGGTGAGTTTTGTGAACTCAATAAGGTATCCATCATCAATGGTTCACTCAATTCATGTAATACCTTATCACACATAACATATATTCCATATCTTTGCAATTTGCAAGAAATATCACATTTCACATTCTCATTCCAATACAAAGTACCAATGTATTTTAATCAGTCAATAACATGTTTTAAAATGCGTATGCAATGCACGTGAGACTTACTTTCACTTGTTATTATTGTTGTTGTGACCAAGTGCCATTTTACTAACTCATATCCCTTAGTAGATATCGAGTTGTGTCAGAATAATGTCCCATATCCCTTAGTGGATACCAGGTACTTTCATAACTGAGCCCAAGGCTTTGATCACATTATAAGTTTTAAACTCTTTACACTGGCAACTCCGATTACAACTGCCTTTATCTTTCATACATTCATGTAATGGAATGCTTCACATTCATATATATAGACACAATCAGTTACTTGATTTCAGTTTCACTTTCATAATCACATTTATCATCGGACCTTAGTCCGAAATTCAACAATAATGTGGAGTATCAGTTATTCATTCAAATTCATATACAAGGCGCACTTCAATATCATAATCATCATATCAGAATCATCAGAACTTCATGTCTGGAATTTAATAATCAAATCACATTCATAGATAATTCAAATCAGAAATTAGGAAAACAAATAATTAAGTGAGATGGTCTAGGTTACTCACAATTGCTCTCTAAAGTCCATTGCCTTGATATTCCGGCAACATTAGGATGTGGTTGCGCTACTTGCTTTCCTACATACATTAACATAATTTCACATTACTGTACTGCTTATATAGTTGAGTAAACATAGGTATAAATGTATCATGTATCATGCATATGAAATGAAAAATTCTCGGGTATATTTCTATCACAAATTTATTTGCATATCAATTGTAATCTAATTGTCCCAAAATTCACATACTAAATCACTATTCCAGCTTTTGCTGAAAGCACCACATTCGGGTCAACATTTCAAAAGCAATAAGATCAAGAAAATGATGTATTTCTATGATACTTTCTTATATAAAATTGTTCCTCTATATCTTAAGTTTCTAATGACACAAAGATCATATAATTTGGTTTATTATTCTATGAGTTATGCTCGAAATACCACAGACTATGTAAATGTGAATTTTGGCTAGAGCATGACCATATAGTCAAGTTGTACAACTCATATCTCTCAATTACAATATCTAAAAATTACAAAAGTTATACCAATTTAAATCTAAGAGAATAAGCTACAGCTTTAGTGAAGACACCTTAGTATAATTCGGCCTACATCAATATAGTTTATTCAATAAATATAGGATATGATTTCTATCCCTCGTAGTGCTATAGCCTAAGCCAGGATTCAATTTTATGCCAATTTTGAAAGTCTTAGAGATAGAATTAAAATTAGACTCCTTCAAGAAAGTTGTAGAAATAAGTCTCAAGGTTAATATGAATTAAGCATCAACTCATTTGAAAATCTATAGATCAAGATATAATCAAAATAACGAAGCATGTTCAATGAAAATTCTCTAGTTCATAATATTCCAGAAAATTTGCTCACTTTCGTCCAATCAATCTTTTTCAAATAAATTCAGATGACTCTAAATTTTTATTGAGAGAAAGAAAAATATTTAGGAGTCTATTGGTTCAAGTTCCAAGTCATTTGGAGGTTGGATGAAAAAGTTATAACCAAAAGAATTAAATTTGTTCAGTAAAAATATTTCAGACTTCAAAAACTAAAACCATGCACGTAAACCACCACCTTCTTCTTCCTCTCTCTCTACTGCAAATTTTGTTTTCATGAACAGTAATAACTCATAAACCAAAACAGAACCTATATCATGCTTTTCCACTCCCATTTACATTCAGCTTACTATCAAAACCTCTCAAAATTCAAGATCACACAACATCAAAATCAATAATTATATTCACGTATTTCATTAAAGTTTCTGCATTTGTTCCATTTCTTGCACTATTCACTTACTTGATTGCAGCAAAATTTCAGAATTTATGAGGGGATGAGAATGATAACCGAAGACCCCAAATAGCTGAAGTGATGATTTTTTAAGGTATGTCGTTGATGGATTAATCAAAAGCTAAACACAAAAGTGAACATTCATGGTATTTTGGTGATGGATGGACAATAAACCAAACAAATGCAAAAGTTAAGTGTGTAAATGATGCAGAGCAAGAAGGAAGACGATGGTTTCGGTGTAAACAAAACTAAGGTGCTGCAGAAACGTTCTTGACCAAAACATAACCTAGGTGTTCCATTAGTTTCTCTTTTGAGTCTTGCCACATGTCCTTTTTGCATGTGTTACAATTGTCATTTATTTGGTTAAGCCATGTGTCACTTGCTAATTGCTCAACTTGTCACATAGTCATTCGTTCAATTGTCACACATTTACTAGTCTATTTGTCACACTTCTATTTGTCATTTTAAAAAAATACTCTCAATTTCTAAAAGACCTGAAATATTACCACAATTACTAAATCATTTTAATACACTCCAATGTACTTTTCAAGGCAATAAAATCCACAATTCTCATTTATCTTATATTTCTTTATTTTTTTCCTAATCCAAAATATCTCAAATTTTTGGAAAATTCCTAAAATTCACCAAAATTTGCGAAATATTATCGACAATCGTCAGATGTAACGACTAATATATGGTTCATTGCTAAAGCCCTCCAGTTCATAAATAATTTTTAATATATCTATTTTCCTATTTCAAATAAAACATAATTTGAAATATAAATTAAATTAGTCACTTAATTTCTATTTGGAAATTAATTTGTTAACCGTTAAAATAATTAAACTTGACTTACAATTTTCACAAAATTATATATTTTCAATATTATAATTTCCAAAAATGTATTTTGAAAAATAAAACATTTTACTTTTTGTAATTTAAATAAATAAATAATAATAATGTTACAAAACATTGTAATATAATTATAAAACTATTTCTAACTATTATTCTTATTATTCTTATTTTAATTTTTAGTTTATTATATTAATAATATTATTATTATTTATTAAAGCCCAATACATTTTGCGACGCTATCTTATTTTCGTAACAAAAGTATAACATTTTGGGACGAAATACAGAGTCGTCATGTTTTTTCCAAATTTATTCGTGACATTTTCCAAATAAGGTTACGAAATGTGGGCAATGCACGACGAAATCACATTTCGTCGCAAAATCTTTCAACTGTAAAATTTTTTTAAAGTGGGACAACATCGTTTGTACGTCATTTGTTTTAGTACAAACGACGTCGTCCCACCTGATACAAAATCATAGAGACACTTTTCCCCCGTCCCTCTCCTTTGTTACTCTTCTGTGTTTTCTCTCATACAAAAATGATTTTCTCCCTCTTTCTTCAATCATTCTTCTCCTGTTCTTCTCGATTTTGTCTTCTTAGCTTCCCCCCAACTATCATCTCGTTGCTTTGAGCTCAAGCATGTAAGTTTTCTGACATTTCTTCTGGGTTTGTTTTTTAATGTCTTATATATACTGAATTGAAAATTGTTGTAATGTTCAGATTTCTTGAGTTGTTTGTGTTGATTGAACCTTTATATCCTTGGTTTTCTGTGTAATTGTGTTAGTGATGGTGAGGAACGGGAACAGAAGTTGTGAATGGTTGGTTGAACGCATGCTGTATGTAAATGCTTGGAAGTTGTTCGATTAAAGTCCTTGTAAGAGTTCTGCTTTTTTTTTCTTTCTTGTAAGGCATGAGATTTCTGTTCTGGTAGGCTGATGGAATTAGAGAATCTGAACCTTTTTTAAGCAACCGTAAGAGAAGGCTTGTAGATTGCCTTTGTGTCTTTTTCTACAAAGTAAGGACACTTCAAATTGAACATTTTGGAAATTTGAAATTTATATTTACAAGCTCTTTGTCAAACATTTTAAAGCAAATCATGATTAGTGAAGAGTTAGTGATAATACTATAAGTTCGATTTTTTAATTTGAGGTTAACTCAAAATTTAATCAAATTTTTAGATATAATCATGTAATTTTGTTATAATCTTTAATAATATGTAATTTTGATATTCATTTAATTAAGAGTAAAATTTTTTACTCTCAAAACTCAAATATCTCCATAATTTCTACACAATTTCTTATTCTATAACTAAAAAATATTTTTTACCTAACTCTTAACCAAGTATTTATCAATAAAATAAAACAAGATTAGCATGAACACCCTTAACAGTAAAGATGGCATTTTTGTTAACCATTAGTTGGTACTAAATCGTTTATTAATTTACAGAGGAACTATTTTACTTAATCTTATGCCAATAATAAGGTCTTTTTCAAGTTGAAATCAGTTTATTGGGGATTTAAGATATGAATTATGAATTATGTTATAATTGTATAAACTCGTTACTATTTTATAAATTTCAAATATATTATATTTTATTCATATGAATTAATTAATTGTTGATATATAATTATTACAGGTAATAGTATGCATATTTGATAAGTCATAGTTAAATTTCTTATTAAAACATTTTCGAAAAAAATTATTTGAAATTGCATTAATATCAATTAATTTGTAATAACATCTAATTAAAAATACAAAAATACTAACAATCATCTAATTATAAATATACTTACAAGCAAATAATGGCAACACTTCTTTTGCTTTAAAATATTGACAAAATTAAAAAATATAATAATAATAATAATAATAATAATAATAATAATAATAATAATAATAATAATTATAATTATAATTATAATTATTATTATTATTATTATTATTATTATTATTATTATTATATTTTTTAATTATGTCAATATTTTAAAGCAAAAGAAGTGTTGCCATGCAAATTAGTGTTGAAGATAATGACATGAGGTATCTTAAACTTTACGGGAAATAGAGAAGAATCCCATCGTTTGCCTACACTGTATAGTTGTCTCCAGTTATAAAAGTGCAAACATTTCAATAAGGAAAATTTTAATTAATTAATTACTAGATATATATAATTTATAATTTTAGTGTATAATTTTGATGAAAATATTAAAATATTAAAAGTCTTGTATTATAACTTTAAAATACATATGTAAAATGTTTAATATACTTTTATAATATAAAATCATTATAACAATGTTTAAAATACTTAGTATTTTGAAGTCAATTGCATATTTTTTCACTTTTATATTATATTTTAATCATTATATAATTATTAATAGAAAGTTCTAATATGATGTATGATAATATAATATGTGAAGAAAGAATTCAAATAAAAAAAGTTATTATAAAATTTGATGTTTGCAATCACTTCATAAAGATTAAAATAAGAGATTGTTGATAAGTAAAGTGGAAGTACCACCATAAATTGCTTGACTCAACCGTACTAACAAGATGCTCTTGTCTCCTTCACATCAGTTTAATGAGAGTGCCACTTTTTGTTCATAAATAAGAATTTGTTATCTTAAAAAATCCCACAAGAGGCAAGTGGACTAGTTCCCCTCTCTTAGCTAATTTGTATAATGCATCACATTCTGCTTTCCTGAACTTTACATTTAATCCATATCAACATATAATAAAACAAAAGTGGTACGCATTAAGAGATCAAATATTTTTAACATTTAACCACGCAAAGGAAGAAATGAAATGACTAGAATAGTCTATGATCCTAAAAAATCCAAGTATTTATTTACTGAGGCAATCTAAAGCATGAATATCCACTCTCAAATGTGGATTACCAGGACTTTATGATGTTTATCATATCACTCAATGGAAGTACCAAATCAAACCAATTTGGTCAATGAGTTTTTGTTCTTTCACATATCACATATTGTACCCCGCCCCTTCTTTCTCAAAACGTCGTATACAATTAGCATTCGGTAAATCCTCTCTAAAATATTCTGAATTTTGAATCCACTGTTGGTCTCTCACGACATGTCAAAGTCCCATAAATCATTCTAGCCATTTGCTCATAAAAAAGCTTTAATTCCATTAAGACAATATGTCGAATCATTCCTTAGATTCTAATAGAGAATATCTAAATGAGACACAAATCTACAAGTTTTACTAACTACACTGATCTTGAGCACATTAGGAGAAATATACACACTTTCAAATAGAGGCAGCTTATCTCATGTTCTAGTTTTCTTTTAAAAGCTTTTGTTACTCTTTGATTAGTAATTAGAAAAAGGTAAATAGTAAAAGGGATATTGGTCATATTTAGAATTGCTCTAAAACTTAACTATGGCATTCTCTCCTATATAGAGCTTGTGACTTGCCTTTCTGTATCTTTGTCCTATTATGATTCTTCTGTGTCTTTGTTCTATTATGATTCTTTTATGTCTTTGTTCTATGTTCACCAACTTCATGACCATACTATTTTGTAGATTTTGTGTTCCTTTTTTTTTCTTGGAGACAATATAAACAACTTAAGTCAACTATATACAACTACACATCTTCAGGTATGTGAATTGCTAGTAACCTTTATTATTTTATATATCGTTGTCATTTTAATTTGTTGTATATTGAATGAATAATTAGTGCATATGAAATGATACAATGTTGTTGACAGCATATAATATTAAACATAGTTTTTTAACGTAATATAAAATAACTCTGTTATCTTCTTGCATTGTATAGCTAAATGGATAAGAGTTGGATGTCTCATAAAAAATGGTCAACTGAATACGTAGAAGGAGTTAAGAGTTTCATGCAATTTGTAAAAGATCAAATGGGTGATGAATGTAGTATTCATTGTTTATGAATTGATTGTTTAAATGTGGACTTTCAAAGTCAAGATGTTGCATATAATCACTTTCTCATCCGAGGCATAGACAAGTTCTATAGTCCATGGCTTTATCATAGTGAACGTAAGGAAGCAAGTTGTAGTAGAAGAGTCGGTACATCTTATGATGAGAGTTTCAATAATGATGTTGATGATTGTGATGTGAATGATGATGGTGATGACAGGATTGATGAGATGTTAGACGATTGTCAAAACTATATGCAGACTATGAATGAAACAGGAATGTCTGACATAATTGGTAGTAAGATAGAAGATAATTTTGGGACGTTGTTGACAGTTGCTCGAGAACAATTATATCCAGGGTGTTCTAATTTTTCTCAACTGTCATTTGATGTGAAATTGCTGCATTTGAAGGTTTATAATAAATGGAGTAACAAGTCGTTTGACATGTTAATTGACTTACTAAACGATGCTGTTAGACCCCATTACCGAAGTCCAACTCACATGAAACGTATCCTAAGACGTGAATATTCTCCGAAAGAGAACGCCTTATCCCTTATCGTGTTTATGCTCTCTTCTCCGATACTACCACTTTCGCATACTGATTACACATATTCATCACCCCTATTTGCCCTCAACAGCTATCCTTCTTAGTTCAGCACCGCTCTTCGACCATCATTTATCTATTTCAACCAAAAGAACTTCAAAGGACAGCGTTGGTGAGTCCACATCTTACATATATGTGATTCAGGGTTACCAGCATAACTTTTGTTATAGACATCTAAATCAGAGTTTCTTTAGCTAGTTTGAAAGAGGATTGCAAGAACTACAACTTTCATAAAGATATCGAAGGCTAATTATATCGTCTGGTGGGTCAAATATAGGACAGAAGATAATCATGAATAGTAACCTAAACGATAGCGTGAACAGTACCACAGACGAAGTCAATAGTAACACAGACGATATTTTCTAGTTGCCATAAATTTCACTAGAGGAATTGGTTCAAGTGTTCTTTATATAATTCGAAAGAGCATCCCAAAATCTACAACTTCCATAAAGACATCTAAGTCCAATTCTACCTCCTGAGGGTTCAACATTGGAACAGAAAATACAAGGTGAACAGGAACACAGAAGATGCACTTCACTTTAGTACTTCTTAACACCTTCTTATAATCCTTAGTCCTTAATCTATTCTCCATGTTCTATCCTCTTTAGTTGACTTTTATCTTCTAGGTTGACCCTCTATCGACGGAGAATCTATCGTCTGAAGTCTGTAAACAGTGACACAGAGGATACGAGTCTTTATGTTCGGATTCGTCAGTGAACAGTAACACAGACGATACGTGTCCTCTGTGTTCTAATTCGCCTGTGAACAGTAACACAGATGATACGTGTCCTTTGTGTTTTAATTTGTCTGTGAACAGTAACACAACCGATACGTGTCTTCTATGTTTTAATTCGTCTGTGAACAGTAACATAGACGATACGTGTCCTCTATGTTCTATCTTCTATATTATTCTTTTATCCTCTGTGTTCTTATGTCCTCACAGACGATCGTTTTTCTCTTTACTCTTAGTTCATCCTTGCGTCTGTGTTCTGACGTAAGCACAGACGATACTTCTCCTTCATATTTTCCTTTGCTTCTGCGTTCTCACGTCAGCACAGATGATACTCCTCCTTTCTATTCCTTCTTGCCTCTGTGTTCTGACGTCAGCACAGGCGATACTCTTCCTCTATATTTTTCTTTCTTCTGTGTGGTGACGTCATCACAGACAATTCCTTTCGTATGTGTTTTTCACATACAATCTTTCCCACTCTTACGTGCTATTCTAAGACTAATAATTGTTGGCACACTTGTTAAACAAAACATGCACATACACATATCATTTCCCAAATCTTTCAAATAACAAAATCATACCACCGAATTTAATTTCATTACATTCGTTTGGAAAACAATGTCAGAGATATTACAAACTATATTACACATCACTTTAATACAAAATACAAAATGTTCCATGATGATATGCCAAATGTGTTGTAACAGGACTGACTTAGTCCGAATGTCTTTAACTAATGATGTGGTTTTGATGCCTTGCAGGGATCACTATCTTCTGGGTTTGCACCTGAGGAGGGAAGAAAAGTGGGTTGAGCTACATAGCTCAGTAGCTAATACATTTATAGCTAGTGATAATGAACCATACACTACACCATAAGCATCTATAACACAACTCACAATCACAAAGCAGATGAGCTGAAAATGTTTGTCAATTATTCTCAGAAATGCAATGCACATACAATGGCTCGAGAGCTCCATAGAACGAAACGGCAAAATCAAAGTTTACACCATAGAATGAAACGAGTCTGATTTCTTAGGATCTCTTGGCCACAAGCGGGCATCCGGGAGAAGGCTTTTAGTTAACGTGCACGTGATAGATGAAACGGATTCTCTCTCGCCCACATAACAGAGTTTTGCATATATAGTTCATGCATATCCGAATATGTCCATGCTTCCATGATTATTAAAGTTCTTTGTTTTTCATCCATACAAAGTAACAAAATTTCCAATAAAACAACATGACATACGTTCACAGAAGAAATAAACAAGCATAGTTATCATACATACACATAAATATTAGTTCATCATCACAAAACCAT
>JANZXR010000006.1:25601522-25616598 GCA_027575705.1 Erythroxylum echinodendron | reverse complement strand
TTGTATTTGTAATGGGCCCAAATGGCTATTGAAAATTCTGTTGATTGTATTGCTATGTTTGAAAAAGTTTGCGAATAAAGTGGGCCCGATTTAGTTATCAATTTTCGCACTTTATGTCGTGGTTTTAAAAAAATTGTACTGAAATTTGAATGATCGAGTGCTATAACATGCCACCTCGCGGGGCACGAACTCGGATATCACCATCGATGTCGGGTTCGAGTCTTGCAGGAGTGAGGTGTTACATTTCTGGATAACCAATAAAATATCCACTGATTATTCTAGCATCCAGTTTCTTTTCTTGTGGATTATAAATCCGTATTTCTGCTTGGCAAACCCAGACATGCAGGTGCCGTAAATTAGGTTTCCTACCATTCCACAATTCAAAAGGTGTCTTTAGAACTGCCTTACTAGGAACCCTTTCTGATACATCATTTTGTTGTGGTGTACCTGACATTGTGTATTGAGCACATACGCCATGCTTTTCTAGGAATTTAGTAAATGGACCAGGGTGTTGTCCAGTTTCACCATATCTTCCGTAATACTCATCACCTTTATCAGTCCTAACAATTTTCACTTTTCTGTCTAGTTTTCTTTCAACTTCAGTTATATAAATTTCTAAGGCATTCACTACTTGAGATTTCTCATACAATAAATAGACATATCCATAACGTGAATAATCATCAATAAAGGTGTTAAAGTATTTTTCTTTACTAAAAGAATTTAGATCAAAAGGTCCACATATATCGATATGTACAATTTCAAGAGGTTGAGTGCTTCTCGTAGCACTTTTCTTTATGTGTTTTGTTTGTTTTTCCTTAATACAATCCACACAAATATTGAGATCAATAAAATTTAGAAGAATTCCATTTTACTAATCTATCTATTCTTTCCTTAGAAATATGACCCAAACGCTTATGCCACAAGTAAGCAGAACAGTCATTCACTAAACCATGCTTAATTTCAACTTTATGATGTAGGGTCATAAGAGTTTCAGCATATAAATTATCAAGATTCAATTTATGTAAACCATCACAAAGTATACCATATCTAATCATACTAGTATGTTTAAACAAATTGAAACATCCATTAACAAAATTAAAAGAGTATCCAACAACATCAAATTTAGATAAAGAAATCAAATTCCTAGGAATACTAGGTACATAAAGAGTTTCAAATAAGTCTAAATGATGTCCAGTATTCAGGATTAAACGGTAAGTCTCGACTGCTTCCACTGGAACCTTCACTCTATTCCCCATGAAGACAAACTTATCATTTGGGTTTGTGGATTGCATCATAAGGAATCCCTGCATAGTATTAGAAACATAAGTTGTACATCCATAATCAATCCACCAAGTATTACATAGAATTTTAGTTAAATTTGATTCAAAACATACATAAGCCTTAAGCTTACCTTTCTTTTCGAACCAAGCCTTACGTAGTGGACAATCCTTCTAGAAGTGTTTAGATTTTCCACAGAAAAGACATTTGTTATTGTTTACCTTCTTCTGGATCTTAACAGGGGACTCATTGGTCTTCAGTGGTCTTTTCCCCTTTCCATGTTTCTTATGTACTTTCTTACTAGCTCCTTGGTATTTCACACAATGGATGGAATGATTTCCTTGATTCTTAAGGCTTGTTTCCTCCTAAGCCAACATAACTGTGCAATTCATGCACATTCCATTTGTCTTTCATGGTATTATAGCTCATTTGGAATGGACCATACTTAGATGGTAAAGAGTTCAAAATGAACTATATAAGGAAAATTTCACCCACTTCCATTCCCAAATACTTAAGTCTTATTGCAATATTTGTCATTTCAAGGACGTGTTCATGCATAGTACGAGAACCATCAAATTTCATGGTGGTCAAAGTACCCATTAATATCCTAGCAAGAGACTTATCAGCTGTTTGGGAGTGCTTTTCCACAAATCTCATAAATTCTTTAGCACTTTTAGTTTGGGGAAGAGCTGACTTGATGTTGATTGCTATGCTCATTCGCATAAACATCAAGCTCAATCTGTTTGATTTTTTCCAAGCTTTATAATGAGCCTTTTCTTCATTCCTACTAGTATCAGTAATAGTAGCAGGCTTTTAAACTTGAAGTGCCAAATTAAGATCCCATATACCAAAGTGAAATTGGACTTATTCACTCCAATAAAAAAATTTAGCCCATTAAATATTGGTACAGACGAAGCTTGTGAATGTAAAGACATAGGGATAGAAACTGCAATAAATACACACCTAACATTAATGCTTTGAGGCATAAACTAACATATTATAAATATTTAGATGAAAGATTATGGTAACAATTAATGTACATTAATGTTCTCCTTTGGGTGATACATCAATGCACAAAATAATCATAATGATGCCAACAATATTTAACATTATTAGGTAATGATGCATACACTACTTATAAATATTTGTTATCTTTGGATAAATAAGTAAAACTAACAGTGCATTTACATTACCGAACAATCATAAGAACAACCAATTAACCTTTTGGTAATTCATAAATTTCTTATAATAATGAATTTCAATCTACTCATAGATAAACATCATTTATAGCATCAATTTTATGAGTGAGTGATTGAAAAATTCTAGTCAATTTAGAACTAATTATCCTAAATATTTGATCACTTTGGTGATTCATAAATATTAAATAATGTACATGCATACAAAAAACTATACATAATAATTATTAATCTTGATAACAGTAATGCTGTCAAAATCTATAAATAAGTTAACTATGTATGCACTGTTCACGTTCATGCATCTTTTATTGTTTAATACTATTAACACTATGCATGGGCTATTCACATTCATTCAGTTATTGAAAATAACCAGCGACACCAGCCACACAAACGGATAATGAGACAGTCATCGATGCTATCTTACTTCACCAAAGGAAACATCATCACCATCGACAATGAGGAAGGAAACAGACAGTAAACATACGACATGTCACAGACCCAATGAATGCACTATCATCCTCGACACTACAACATTCCAGCGACAAGCACAAACGGTGAACCCACGTATGTTGTCAGTGACGTTGGTTATGTATCATCCTCGACGGTGTGACACCACCAAGAAAACACAGACATTTCTTACATACTTGAAAAATTCGTGTTTATATATATATTCAGTTTTGTCCAAACAGAGGCATGAAGATTTTCAGAACCCGAAAACGTAATGAAGAATCATACATTTAACAACAAGGTGCTCTGATACCACATGTTTAATATCACTTCATTATACGATTATGCAGGATCTTAAACATATATAATTCTCACATATAAAGTAGCCGTATCTTGATCCATAAAATTGATTGATGTTTATTCTCTTCCGTGTTTCTATTATTTCTCCTCTCTTTATCACTTCTGTATTTTCTCCTTATTTGATGGTTATCAGCAGAAGCAACTTAATAGGCAAGAATAGACCAAAAGAGGCGAAGTTTATAAGTGATTTTTGAGAAAACCACCTCTTATCTACCACACTCATCATGTCAGTATTAAACTTTATAAACCTTTATTACATGAGACATTAATAATCTAACATGTTTATCTGCAACAAAATTGAAAATATACTTCCATTCTAGTACAATGACGAGTTATTCTAAAAATTTTGTGACCTTTCAAATCGTTAATTTATTAAATTAATAATCAATAATTTCATTGGAAAGAGAAGTAGCTCATTCACTCAAGTCTAATAGTTTCATAACTCATCCGAGCACTAATATGACATTCGCAATGTATTATCTTACTATCCACTTTACCGAAAAATTAGAAAGACTGCAAGAAATTTCCATTTTTTTATCTTTGAAGCCAAACATAGCCATGCACGATGAACAAAAAATTGCGAAAGCTCATTTTTTAATTTTTGATATCGTATTTTAATTTTAGAATTTGTATCACTTTTTAAGATATTGTATGAAGTTAATCAAATTGTATCTTTCTTTTATTTGATATTTTCTATTTTAACCTTTAATTTTAAAAATTATCTTCATTTTTTATGTATTTCATATTCCATTAATTCACTGTTCATTTATAGTTTCCAAATGAAATTGTATTGAAACTTAAATATTCCAATATTAAATATTTTGAATAAATTAAATATATAATAAATTTTATATAATCAAAATTTAATCACGTATAAAAAATATATTATTAATTCAACCACTGTTAATCCTATACTTAAAAATTATCTTTAGGAAGATATAACTTTTGTAAAACTCCTTTAGGGATTTCTCATTTTCCTATTTGAAATTTGATCAATTAGAATGTCCGTTTATTAAAAAGGCTAGGTAGATATTATAAATGATTAAAAATGTACTAATATTGATAGATTAAGATTGTAATATTAAACTTTAAATTAATAACTTAAATAAGATTATAAAAGTGTTTTTGCTTTTATAATATCATTTATTTTTGCTTGATATGCGTTTAGAAAAATAAAAGTGTTCCGAAGTAACTATCCATTATGTGATTTATTTTTATATGTGATAACAAAATGCTTCTTCTAATTCTCTCTAAAACTCTACAACCCCCTTATAGCCTCCTTATATTGTAATATGCTCTTGACTCTTCCTTAGTCTCCATTTTTATTGCCTCATTCCCCTCCTTCAACCACCAATCCTACAATCCCAGACGAGATCCTTCCCAACCCCTAAGCTTTTTATCACAATTAGGGCATTTTCATCCTTCTATTTTGCACCTAATCGACCCTTAAAATTGTTAACATTAATAGAAATTGATTTTCAAGACTTATAGAACCTGCTATTGTCTGTTAGTGACCTTTACTAATTATGGCTAGTGCCAGTACAATGCATGATCCTAGTCAATCCTCCTTCGATCCTATGGCCTTTCCACCCCTTATCCCAAACTCTACCTTAAGAGCCTCTTTGGAGTTACTATGTTTCAAAGGTGTGAAACCTCTATAAAGGAGAAGGACCAGAGCTATACTACCCCCTCTTTCATCCTACCACTACGACAAAAAGTAATTTAAGCAACTATATATTTGCAACAGTTTAAAAAAATATTGTTAAAAATTAATATAATACAACAATTTTCAAAGTGTTGCCTTCAATAATATTACAAAGTAACGAAAATAGTAATTTGTTGCTACATATAACAAAAGGTAACAAAATTAAAAAATGTTACAATAAATTCTTATATGTGCAACATTTGAAATTGTTGCAATAGTTACTAAAGGATATTATATCATATGATGTAAGTACATTATACACATACGTTTGAAGTGGAACAACAACCAAAAAAAAAGAAATGAGAGGCTTAACACGACAACGACCCACATAGTCAATGAATCTACAACCCATGCCAGATCACCACCATCTCTAGTTTCTCCGCCATTCTGACACTAGCTTTTTCGGCAGCCGGTCGTCATTCATAGGCATCGATTACACAACGAAAGTTACATAGCAACTCCCGCTTATGTGATGAGGAAATTTAATAAAATCATTATTTTCTGAAAAGTGTTACTAAGTTTTTTAAATAAAATCATTGTTGTAACACCAAACGGAATAATTAATGAATTTATTAATGATTAAAAAATTTAACTAGTTTGACCAATTCAGCTATAAAAATCTTGAACTATCTAACGTTGTGGTTCGATTTATTTTAATAACTCTTGTTATTAAAAATCGATTAATTTATTAATTAATAGATCAAATTTTGTAAATTAATAAGTTCTTGTAAACTAAAATAAAACAATTAGTTTTTATTTAAGAATCCCCTTTTTAGTTAAACTGAAAATTTTCCTATAATTTTAATTTCAATAATAATGAATTTTATTATTTAATTACTTAATGATTAGCTAATTCATTAGTTGATACAAAGTTAAAGAATAGAATGTTAAAAAGGAGGAAGAATAGAAAATTATAAGAATTAGTATAAATAATTATTAATTAAATTTAAGAATTTATTTAATATTATTTTGAGTTAGTTACTATCCTAATTGGCATGCAATGTAAAAAAAAGTTTTATGTGGCAAGATAGGAAAATATTTATATATATATATATATATATATATATATATGTATATGTATATAATTTTTTTTGAAAAATTAAAAAGAGATTTTTATACATCATAATATACACCTTGTATAGGTTACAAGAATTGCTCCTCAAACTCTTCAAAAAAAAAAGAATTGCTCCTTAAAAGAGTTGGGGAAAAAGTCTTCATTGGGTTTAAAAAAATCCCAAAATGACTCAGCTGGGCTAAGGATATATTACAGATGAATTAACCTTTCCGATTTTATTTATACTGCCGAGTTTTAGGGCATTATTACCCTTGCCTGGCTCCTATTGCTGCTCCTAGATGACGAATGTTACAAGCTTAATGAGGCTTTGCATCGCAAATCTGGTATGCTCTCCTTTCTTTCTTGATCAAATTTAAGTGAGGGCTTCTTTATGAATATATTTAGTGAACTTAAAATGACTAATCAATTACCTTATGAGTACTTTTTTCTATAGCAGAACAAAAAATGAATTGAATTGCTTTGAGAGGTTTATATTTATGAATTTGCTCAATCAATATTCTTTTTGCAGCAGGGCAGGAGAGGTTTAGAACACTAACAAGCTCTTACTATAGGAATCCCCAAGGGATTGTTCTTGGTATGCTATAGGCAGTATAATTTATATGATATGGCTTATCGATACCACTGCTAATAAGTGACGAGAAACAATAATGATCTGTTATAAAGGAAAGATCTTGCATACAATGGTGGCGTGTTCAATGTAAAATGCAGGAAATGCTTATCCATACAATACTTTTGTTGTGTATTGGAGACCTCTTCAATTATTTAAACATTATTTTTCCTTTATTTTGTTTTTTAATTTGATCACAAAAAGTATAGCCACATTTGACATAATAAAAGTTGCTCTGGCATCTTATCTTTGTATGCTTATCTGATTGTTTGGTACGTCAAATCATTTCAGGGACTGGATTAATCCCTTACTTCAAAGGCCTAAAAAGACAAGTGAATGTTTCAGTTGCAGATATAATGCTCGGACTTACTTGGATTGATCACCTGTCAATCATTAGTAGATTAACTTACTTTTTTTTCAACAGTTTATGATGTGACAAGGACAGACACCTTTACCAACTTGTCAGAAATCTGGGCTGAAGAAGTTGAACTATACTGCACAAACAATGACCGTGTGAAAATGCTTGTTGGAAATGAAGTGGATCGAGTAAGGTACCCTCAGTAGGTGTTGAGGAATATAAATGGATAACTAATAGTTACTTATCATGGGATTAACTTTCTAAAACTTTTGCCCACAATGTCCCAATACAACACCTTAGTGCATAAACTGTTGATTCATTGATTGCCCATTATAACATTTGGAAAGTATAATCTCAAATTGGCTTCATGGGTAGTTCAACCTACTAGTATTGATGCAGTAATGAATTTTACAGGATCACCGAGTCCATTATATCTTCCTTGAATTTATACTTTTTATTCTCTTATTTTATCCTCCCCTTCCTTGTTAAAAATTTATTTAAGTTAACAAAAGACAAAAAGACAAAAATAGTATCCTGCTTCTCATCTTCCTATTGATTTTATTAAAACTTGTTAATGATGTCAAGAGTCTAAAAGAGCTGTCAGTAGAGAAGAGGGCATATATCTGGCAAAAGAGCTTGGATCTTTGCTCCTAGAGAGTAATGTCAAAACTAGAGAAAATGTAGAGAAGTGCTTTAAAGATCTGGTATTAAAGATCTCGCATTGAAGGTGCTTCCTTTGGAATAAAATAAACATTATGAAAAGATGTTATGCCTATAAGTTTTGAACAACAGGTTACTATAAAAAGATTATCATGTTGATCATATTCAATTTGCAATTTTGGCACTGGTTAGAATCTTTTAATCCTTCCATTGTATTTTTACTTTGTATATATGAGAGCTATTATCATATATTAAACTATTGAATCATGATAAAAGACCTAAAGACATAATGGGTTTGGGTATGAGCAATGGGTTGATCCTTCCATTGTATTTTTACTTTGTATGTATGAGAGCTATTATCACATATTAAACTATTGAATCATGATAAAAGACTTAAAGACGTAATGGGTTTGGGTATGAGCAATGGGTTGATCCTTCGATTGTATTTTTACTTTGTATATATGAGAGCTATTATCACACATTAAACTATTGAATCATGATAAAAGACCTAAAGACATAATGGGTTTGGGTATGAGCAATGGGTTGGTCATTATAATTCTCCTGTAGGCCAACAAGACCAATCTTATTATTTTATTGTCTGATTGTTATCTTTTGTCCTTTTCTGTTTTGTCTTATTTCTTCACTCCTTTACCTATCCAGTACTGTACAGTTAGCAAATTCACATGTTAGGTAGTTAGAATTTTTCCTTGGTTCTAGAAGACTCAGCCAATAGCAATAGAGATAGAGTAGTATAAATGTAGTCCTATAAACACATTACAAAGTGAACAAAAAGTTTTATTCCTTCAAATTCTATTATCACTCTCATATTTTTCTCCTACCCTTTTCTTACATGGTATCAGAGCCTCCCTTCTGATTCTTCCTTTTTAACCCACAAATTTCTAATACCATTGACAACAGTGGCTCTAGTGCTACAAACTTGCCTACAACAAATGATTATGAGCCTTAGTCAATTATCAATACAGAAAATCCCGGTGCTATACTTGTTACTACACCCTTCAATGGCAAAAACCACATTACCTAGAGCAAATCCATAACCATAGCCTTATGTGCTAAGGACAAGTTGTCTTTCATTGATGGAACCTACACCATGCCCACAGAAGATGCAACATTATTAGCAAAATAGAAGAGAGCAGATAGAATGGTAAAATCATAGATCCTCAATGCTGTGATTAAAGAACTAGGTGATGCCTTTTTATCTTTCACTACAGCTAGAGAACTTTGGGTAGAATTACAAGAGATGTTTGGTGAGGCTAATGGGCCATTGCTATACCAAATAGAGAGGGAAATAAGCTTTCTTAAACAAAGCACTTTAACAGTGTCTGCCTATTACATTAAGTTAAAAAAATTGTGGGATGACTTATCCAGTCTAAGTCCTATACCTATGTGTACCTATGACGCCTCGAGGGCCATCACTGCTAAAGAAAATGCCCACAGGCTTGTTCAATTTCTAATGGGTCTTAATGATGAGTTCGAATATGTGGCTAATCAAATCATGCTAATGGAGCCATTACCTACTATGAATAAAGCTTTCTCTATGTTGCAAAATATTGAAAGACAAAGAGTGGTAAATGCTACTATAAACAGTAGTCCTAATATGGCAATGTTAGCTAAGTAGTCCAATAGCCTGAAGAAAAGCGACAGAAACAACAACAATTCTAGCAAGGGGCCCTACCTGAAGAAGGAAGATAAGTATTGTGAAAAACGCAAAAAGAATGGGTATACCTTGGAGACTTGCTTTAAGATTTATGGAATCTCTGACTGTTACAAGGAACTTGCTGCATAGATGGAGAAAGGGAAAGCCAGCATGGCTCAAATAGCTGATAGCCCTGCAGAGACAACACAAGAGCAGAATGAAGAGAAGCAATGGAATGCAAAAGTATCCTCTAATCTTACCAATTTCATTCAACAAGAGATAGGCAAAGCAATCAAGGGCAAAGTTGTAGGAGAGGTAAAATTCTCAGGGTATCAAAACTATGCAGGTATTGTCACACACTTTGTGAACACAGTATTCAATTACAACTATTTTTGGCTTGTTGATTCTGGTGCCTTTACACATATGACAGTAGGCCTCAATCAATGCACTAGCTATACGATCAATAATGCCTACGATCCTATAACTCTATCTGATGGGACTAAGCAAGAGATTGCTCATATTGGACAGTCACATTTAGGGGATCAAATTTCCCCAATGAAGTTCTACATATTCCTAATTGCTTTAAGAACCTATTGCCTGTTAATAAGCTTACTACTCAAAATGAAGTTGCTGCAGTTTTCATCTTTAGCAAGTTGTTTTGCCAGGACCTTCAGACTGATAATGTTATATCCATTGTCAAGGTAGTGAATGGACTACATGACCTAAGCACAGAGACTCTCCTATCCCCAAATAGCCTAAAAGGTCCTTCCTTAGAGTTCTATAAGGCTAAGAATGTTGTTTTTAATGTTTTAGCTCCTTTTGATTTGTTGCATTCTAAACTAAGGCACGTATCTAAGGAAAAATTGCAGCACATTAAATAGATAAATGTTTCTATCCCTACCAAGCATGAATTTCTAGTGTGTCCTCTAGCCAAACAACACAGCAAACCTTTTCTTAAACATGAAATACATTCAGTTAGACCTTTTAAAATCATTCACATGGATTTATTGGGGCCTTATAGTGTTTCTACTATGGTTGGTTCACATTATTTTCTTACAATTGTAGATGATTTCACTAGAGCTACCTGGACCTTTATACTAAGACACAAATACCAAACAACTCAAACCATTATGCAGTTTCTTAGAAATATTGAGAGATAGTTTGACACTAGAGTATTAAAGATATAGACTGATAATGGGAAGGAGTCCATGAATCAGGAATGTACCAAGTTTCTTACAGAAATGGAAATTCATCACTAAAAAAGTAGCCGCTATACCCCACAACAAAATGGTGTGGTAGAAATTAAGCACAAATGTTTACTTCAAATCACTAGAGCCTTACTTTTCAAAGCTAAATTACCTAAGGGATACTGGGGAGAGGCCCTATTAATAGCCACATACCTCATCAACCGAATCCTAACCAAAAACCTAGGATGGGTGAGTCCTTTTGAGAAACTACACAACAAGAAACCTAATTATGAACACCTAAAAACCTTTGGTTACCTTTGATTTGCTTTAGACAAAACTCCAAATAGAACAAAACTAGATCATAGGTCAAAAAGGTGTATTTCCCTGGGTATATTCCAGATTACAAGGCCTATAGGGTTATGGATTTTGATACTAAGACAGTATTCGTATCAAGGGATGTTGTGTTCTATGAAAGTGTCTTTCTATTTGAAGAAAAGGTTACAAGCACTATATAAAACCTAGAACCTTTATTCATAAGTTCTCTAACCAATACAGACACAGAATACCCTATACAAACACCTACCATGAAAATCACACAACCCACTGAGCAATGTGACAACAATCCAGAACAAAGTTCCTACACACTAGAATGTGCCTTACCAAATAACCCACTAGACCAAAATACATTACGTACAGTTCCTACACAAAGAAAAAGCAACATAATACATATGACACCTAAATACCTGCGAGATTATGTCCTTCAAACCATAACACATCAGTCCATTCACTCTCTTGATGATAACAATGTAGCATTACAAGTTTCTTATCCTAAGGGAACAAATGAAGAAAGATTAAAGGTGCTGAACATCAAAAACAACAATGATTACAACAGTTTTACAGGCAATTTGAGCCATTATCCTATGAATTTGCAAGTAAGGATGGAAAATGGGTGGAGTCTATAAATGAGCAACTAATTGCATTAGAGAAAAATAAAAATTGGATACTACCAGAGCTACGTAAAGGAAAAAAGGCCATAGCCTCGAAGTGGGTGTATAAATTTAAGCACAATCCAAATGGTACACTAGACAAATTGAAATCCAGACTTGTGGCAAAAGGTTTTAGCCAAAGGGAAGGAGCTGATTATTCAGAAGTCTTTTCTCCAGTATCAAAGTTGTGACTATAAGGATGTTCTTAGCCATTGCTGCCTCTAAGCAATGGCCATTCACCAATTTGACATCAATGATGCCTTTCTCCGTGGTTACCTAGAAGAGGAACTATATATGCTACCCCACAAGGCTACGCTAAGGCTAAGGAAGGATAGGTATGTAGGCTAATCAAATCCATTTATGAATTAAAACAGGCGGGTAGGTAGTGGAATAAAGAGCTATCTTAAACTATACTCAATTGGGTTCACTAAATTAGAGGTTGATCATGGCCTATACACTAAGGGGACAAGAGAAGAATTCATGGCAGTAATCATCTATGTTGATGAAATTTTAATAACGGGTGTTAATGAAGAACAAATGGAGTTAGTAAAGAAAGCATTGAATGCATAATTCACAATCAAGGATCTGGGATATGCAAAAATTTTCTAAGGAATAGAAATAGTAAGAGCAGAGGATGGAATGTTACTTACACAGAGTAAATACATTAAGGATATTTTGCAGGAAACCAACTTATTGGACTGCACACCTTGCAAAACATCCATCGTTCCTGGAGCAAAATTAACCATTGAAGAGGGTGATTTACTAGATAAACCAAAACTATACAGAATATTAATAGGAAGATTACAATATTTAGGCTTCACTAGGCCTAATATTACATATGTAACACAACAACTGAGCCAATTCATGAGCAACCTTAGATTACCACACTGGGAAGCAACTAAATAGGTACTGAAATACCTTAAAGGAACTCAAAATCTAGGGATCTTTTATGCAATAGATGAAAACCATCACCTTGTAGCTTTTTCTAACTCGGATTAGGGAAGCTGTGCCTTCTCTAGACGCTCTTTAACCGACTTCTGCGTATTCCTCGGTATGTGTCCGATCTCCTGGAAAAAAAAGAAACAAACTATAGTGAGTCGATCACCAGCTGAATCGGAGTACAAAAGTTTAGCCTCAACAACTTGTAAGTTAAAATGGATAACGCAACTACTTTAAGCTTTTAGAGTTAAGATTCAAGAGCCTATACCTCTGTATTGTGAAAATCAAGCCGCCATTTACATCTCAAAAATTCCCTTCTTTCACGAGAGGATGAAGCATCTTGAGATAGATCTTCATCTGGTTCGCGATTATGTGAGTTTAGGGTTTCTTGAGTTAAGGCACGTGAACACTAAGGAACAGATTGCGGACTTATTCACGAAAGCACTATCCACATCGTATTTTTGGGTCTTCTTAACAAGTTTGGAGTTGTTGACCAGACCTCCAACTTGAAGGGAGGGTGGTAAAAGACCCAAAGACATAATAGGTTTGGGTATGAGCAATGGGTTAGACATTATAATTTTCCTACAGGCCAATAAGACCGGTCTTATTATTTTATTGTCTAATCATTATCTTTTGTCCTTTTCTGTTTTTTCTTTTTTCTTCACTCCCTCACCTATCTAGTACTGTACAACTAGCAAATTCACATGTCAGGTAGTTAGAATTTTCCTTGATTCTAGGAGACTCAACCAATAGCCATAGAGATAGACTAGTATAAATGTAGTCCTGTAAACATATTACAAGATGAATAAAAAGTTTTATTCCTTCAAATTCTACTGTCACTCTCGTATCTTTCTCCTACCCTTTTCTTGGAAATCATTTTGAAAAACAAGATGTTATGCTTTTTTTGCCAAAAGATAATTCCTCAGATTATGGAAATAGGGTCTTCCACTCCCAATCCTAACATTTCACCATTTATCTTTCAGATTATGTACATCCCTAATCTTTTGGAGGAATGATGAATTGTAGCGAACAAAAATATTTTCAAGCAGAAGAAAGAACAAAAATCGTCTCTAGACTAAGGTTGTTGCTAATGTAATAGAGGTGGCCTTTATACAAAAGAATGATGTTAAAGTAACTATAGAAGGCCAAATTGGGCGATCTTGATGGTGTATGTGTAATGATTTTTGAACTTTTTAAACATTGTTAAAAAAACTATATATATGATAATTTCTTTTCATGCGAAAGGCATCTTACAAGGTTTCATTGTTAGTAGTATTGTCTTTTGAGTCATTTTCGTTATTTGTAGCACATGTAACTGCTCTTGGATAAGGAGGTACTTCGTGGAGGATTTTGGAGTGCCCATACATGTCGGTTTTATTTAGTATTTATATTATTCATTTATATTCCATGTAGAACGGAGGATGATATTATGGATGAATATTTTAGCTAGTGATTTTTTTCTTTTATATTTTGAACATGTTAAAAGGTTGAATTTTACAAGTCTTTGTGGACTATATATAATATATAAATGTAGTTTTTGTCAATTACATTTGATAATACGTACGTAATTAAGATATACATTAATATGTATAAATTTCTTTTCATGCAGAGATGGATGTTGCCAACATAATGAAAAGAGTTTGATTTTACATTCAATATTAATGGTAACGAAAGAATAAATTGTTTTTGTATTATTATAAATTGTTACCTAAAAAAATTTATTTTGTTGCCTTAGAAAGACTTAAAAGTGTTGGAATATCTATTTAGCGTTGTTGATATGGTTTGAAACTAATATGTTTCCTTAGTCAAAACTTAAAACAACATTTTATTTTGTTACTTAATCAAAAAAATTTGTTGCCTTATAACTATTGCTGTGTCACTTCTTGTAACAATATGAATTATATTGCCTTAATAAAAAAAGGCAACGATAATTGTACTTATAGCTATGCTTTGGGCTACTGCCTAAAGTATTTTGTGTTGCAATGTATCCTTAAATCTGAGGCACATTATTGGAGGAAATTCTATTGAACTATTGAACTATTATCCTTATGATAAATCAGTGGGTCATATTGTTGTCTCTATAAGAGTGGAAATTATAAAAGAAGGGGCTATAAGCTAGTCTTCAACAATAATTTTTTTTCATAAGAAGAAGACGTCCTTTCCTAACTCTACCTTCCTAACAATTAATAATTGGGCTCATAAGAGTTGGATAGGGAAAGGACTTCAAGAGGTACTATTATTTGAAGATGCAACTAAAGAGATATGGAGGTGTACCTTGAACATCCATAACTTCCTATTTTACTTTCAAGATAGAGGCCAACTATAAGCTTGAAAGCTACCAATTATCAACATATTCCTATATGTATTAACTTGCATAATATGCCTTTGGAGTACTAGTCCACTAAAGGACTTAATGCTTTAGCCAGTTTTATTGGAAACACGATTTGTACGATGAGATGTGCTTTAGCTTGTTTTATTGTAAACACGATTTATATAAATGAGACTATGATAGTGAGGAAAAGAATAAGGTATGCTAGAGTGTATATCTGTAACATCCCGTTTCCAGAGAACGGGTCGGACCAAAGAAACGGGTCCAGATGTGGTAAATGACCACATCTCATGCT
>JANZXR010000006.1:25582082-25594201 GCA_027575705.1 Erythroxylum echinodendron | reverse complement strand
CTTAGTTCACTCATTGGTCTTCTCGTAGACCCGTTTCCCTGATCCGACCCGTTAGGTGGGACCGGGATGTTACAAGGAGGCTATTGATCAAAGATAAAATGACTGGTTCCACCTCCTCTGTAGATAATACTTTATATAGCCCTTTATCTAGACACGTGATCATCTTTTTTTTAGTTATGAGTTGATAAGATATTTAAATAGGAGACTTCTTAGTCCATTCCTTTTAAACTGCTCAACCTCAACTTGAAAGGATAACATAGTGCACATTACAAAAAAGATGAAGTGACTACAAACAACACCCCTATTCAAGCTCTTGTTTGTGAGACTAGTCTATGAATTTTGGAAGAAAAAGAAACTGCGATTATTTCAGCATCACACAAAACAATAAAAATTACTTGACTAATAGATCATTTACTAGAAAAGAATGCATATTATGTTGTTGTATTATTAAAGGCTAGATGATTAGGCAGATTAGCAAGTTCTTTATGGACATTCTCAAGAGGAATTGATTGTAGTACTAATGGTATGAGTTAATGCGATAAATTATCTAAACTCCTTTGTTTTCTTTATACCAATTATACGACATTTTTATTACACACAATTTAATTAATTTCTCAAAAAATATTTATCCCTTGTAAATATTAGTAAAAGGACAAGTTGAATTTATCCCTTTTATAAAATATTTATAATTATTTTGTAAGGTTCATTAAACTTCAAAATTATATTTTGTTCTTATTAAGTTTTGATGATGTTACATTAGGATTATAACATAACATTCATAATTTGAATGTTATATAAAAATACTAAATAATTGAAAAAGTTTTTATTAGAAGAATCCTTTAAAATACTTATAGAAAAATAAGAAAAATGACAAAAGAATAATATCTCAAATATTGAAAAACTTCTTTTTGGTTGTTATATGCATGAATTTTTAATATATTATGAACTTATCAATATTAGAGTATTTATAATGCGGTTTGTATTATTTGGGACTTAAAATTAATTTCTTACTAGCTTAAATGAAAAATTTTGTTGGGATAGCCATGGTTGTTTGCATCATATGCATGTGGATGTAGCAGAAGTGTCGGAATCAAGATTCTGACACCATGACATCCCCAAATCCACAAGAACAAACATGCATGCATAGATATGTATAAAAGAACATGAAATGTAAAGCTTTTACCTTGTGTATCTCCTCCTTTCTTGATTCTTCTCCTTGTTCAGGTTGTTGTAAACACCAAACCCTTCCTTAATCACCCAAGAACACGCCAAGAAGGAAGATGAAACAATGTGTAAGAGTTTTTGAACACCAAACTTGATGGATTCAAGTAGACATTCAATATGGGACATAGATCAAGGTTATCTTGCATGCATGTAAGCTTTAAACAACAATTGCATAAATTTGCATGAAGATAACTCAAAAACACTTCTCACTCTCTCTATAACTCTTCTAGAACCCTTTCCTTATCAATTGAGTGTGTAAGAAGTGAAGGAACATAGTTAATCATCTAACTTATGAACCTTTCCATAGAAAATTACTATGCAATTCATCCTTTCACCATACTTTACCCTACTTAGTTCGGAGTATGGGCTATGTGTCAACTTCCACTAGACTGACCACGTCACATCTAGTTCAAGTTATGTTAGTTCTTGTCCTAGGATCTCACTACTCTATGTGTCGTTGAAGACTCTCTTTGTGACACATAATTGCTCTAGCTAGAGACTCCTGAGTAATGACCCCGATAAGAGGTGGTGGGTATCATCTCCTTCTATCAGGAGTGGTGAATCCTTTATTAGCTACCTAATTACCTTCGAATATAAATAGATGTACCCAATCACCACCCTAAGAGTGATCTCTTCTTGAGATAACAAAGAATGATGTCAAAGCATAGGATTTATATCTAAGATATCCTTGAGTACCTCAAGTCTAAGGATATTTGTACCATTGCTATAATGAGATTAATCATTGATATTCGATAGATAATCCATATGATAATCTTAAGTGGGTCATCCGATGTGTTTACTACCCTTAACCATCCATATATTAACTCTAAACATATTACCAATCTCATGGTTACAGTTTATGAGATCCACTCCTTATCTTTGAAGATAACTTTTGGCGGCTAGCCTCGCTTATAGCTAATCACATTACCTTCCATATTGGTTTTCTTTTTGAAAATCCTCTTGCTATAGGTTTTAACCTTTTGAGTTAGTTAACCAAAGTCTATACTTGGTTTTCATATATGGAATCCATTTCGTACTTTATGACTTGAAGCCATTTTTAGATTCTGAACTCTTCAAAGCCTCTTCATAGGTTATAGGCTCATCGTCCTCTATAATCAATACGTCAATGTGTTTGCTTGTGAGAAATCTATATCTCTCTGGAACATTACGTATCATACTTGACCTATGGATATTTTGTGTGTCAGAAAGTTCAACTGTTGTCTCATCTCCGTGAACAACAATTTCAAGTTTAGGCGATTGATTTGTGTCTGTTTGAGAATCATGAACTTCATCAAGTCTAACTTTACTCCCACTGTCTTCTCTTAGAAGAAACTTTTTCTCTAAAAAGACAACATGCTCTAAGACAAACACCTTTTTCTCTAAAGTATTATAGAACTAATATCCAATTGTTTCCTTAGGATATCGTATAAATAGACATTTATCAGACTTCATTTCAAGCTTGTCTGATTGAATCGGCTTCACAAAAGCCGAACAACCCCAAACTTTCATGTGTAAAAGATAGGGCCTTTTGTTAGTCCATATCTCATATGGGATAACTTTAACTGCCTTTAAAGGCACTCTATTTTTCACATAAATAGCAGTCCCGAGTGCATAACCGCAAAAGGATTCCGATAGATCTGCTACACCCATCATCGATCTTACTATATCCAATAAGATTCAGTTTCTCCTTTCAGCCATACCATTATGTTGGGGTGTGTAAGGTGGAGTCCACTAGGATGTTATCCCATTATCTCCAAAATAAGTTAGAAATTCCTCGTTTAGGTATTCACTACCTCGATCTAATCGAAGTGTCTTAATACTTCTACCAAGTTAACTCTCTACTTCATTTCTAAATTGTTTGAACATTTCAAACGCTTCAGATTTGCATCTCATTAGATACACATACCATATGGTGAACAATCATCGATAAAAGTAATGAAGTAAACAAAAACACCTCTAGCATAAATGGACATCGGACCACATACATCAGAATGTATTAGGTCTAATAACCCTTTCATTAGTTCACCCTTTCCTTTAAAAGGTAATTTAGTCATCTTACCTAATAAGCATGATTCATAATCAAATGACCCTAGGCTACCATTCTTGTGTAGCTTAATCATGCATTTCTCACTTACATGGCCAAGTTGACAATGCCATAAGTGAGATGATTTTAAGTTATCTCGTTTTTATCTTTTATTGTCATTGATATTTAAAATTGGATTGGACATATCTAATGTGTAAATTATATTGTACAATGTAGCAGCACCATATAACATTTCATTCAACTTAATTGAACAACCATTGTTTGAAAATGTTAAATGAAATCCTGCTTTAATAAGACATGAAACATATATAATGTTTTTAGTCACAAAGGGTACATAATAGCAATTTTCCAAAATCAACTCTAGCCCACGAGGAAGATACAAAACATATGTCCCTATAGCTAATGCAGTAACACTTGCTCCATTTCCTATATGTAGGTCCATCTCTCCCTTCTTGAGCAGTATACTATTCTTGAGACCCTGCATATTAACACATATGTGTGAGCCACATCCGATATCTAATACCCAAATGTTACTCAATGGCAAATATCTTACCTGAAGTAGACGATGGGGCATCTAATGCCTTCTTCTGCTTTAGTGACTCTAGATAAGCTTTACAAAACCTCTTCAAATTTCTTTGTTGTAATGGAAGCATATCCCCTTTGTTGTTATCTCCTTTGCCTTCTTCTTGGCTACACCTCCCACTAGCCTCTTGGACTTCTTCTTCTTTTGGTTCTTCTTTTAAGAACCAGAAGCAAAGTCCACCAACATTACAACCTTACTGTCCTTCTTGATAGTTTGCTCAGCTGTTTTGAGTAGATTAATCAGCTCAAGAATCGTTATGGATATTTGGCTCATCAGGTAGTTAAGCACAAACTGTGAATCACTATTGGTAAAACTAGTCATGAATTAAGTCTATAGTTAATTCATGATCCATAATGAAACTCAAACTAGCTAATCTCTCAATGTAGCCATTCATCTTCAGCGCATATTGCACCAGAGATGATCCCTCAACCATCTTTAAACAGAAAAGCAACCTCAAGGTCTTGAACCTTTCAGATCGAGCTTGCTCATCAAATAGTTCCCTTATATGGTAGACTATGGTATGAGAATCTATAGCCTCATGTTGCTTTTACAGTTCTGGTGACGTAGAGGCTAGCATTTTATAGCTAGCCAACTCACTATCATCTAGTAGCTTCTTGTAAGATCTCTAATTGTCAACAGATGCATCGGCAACATAGGGATCGGAAAGTGGTTCATCTAGGACATATCCTAGTTTTTTATATTTGAGAACAATTTTCAAATTCCGTAGCCAATCTAAGAAATTTGGTCTTGTGAATTTGTTGGAATCTAATAGGGAGCGTAGGTTCACATTAGAAGACATCGTGCGATTCGATAACCTAGAAGAATGAGAGAAAGTGTTAGAATGTACACTTAATACATAACTATAAGGACTTTAATAACATGCATTATAGGTCCCATTATTCTTATTCAAATCTATAGCCCTCATTATAAATTCGAGAAAACTTATAGTTTTCTTAATGGATCGATATCCGATATCACCAAGAATGACCTTGGGTTTACGCAACAAGCCATCGTAGGTCAATCGGTAGGTATCATTCATACCAATTGCATTCAATTTATGTAACTATCAAGTTATGCCATTTGATTTAGCACACTTATTGGGTTATCAACTCTTGATTTATATACATCCCATATATATAACCCAACTTTGCCTCTGTCCACATTAGCCTTGCGTTTGCCCAACAAATCAAATCTTCCAGTTAGGACCAACCCATTAATCCGAAAATCTAATTTCCATGGTTTGAACATATTCATGTAGAGTGGGCTTAGGTTTGTCTTAAAGAACTCTAGTTCTTGCCATATCAATGGAAGGTGTAAGTCCTAATATTTTGGTTTGAGGGATTTATCCTTTGGTCTCATCAATACTTGGATGATCTTTATTATGTATATGACATATACATTTAGATTATGGATAACTCAATTAAATTGAGCCTATGTCCATAACTAACCTTCAAATGCATCTAATGCATGTATTACATAAAGGAGGTTTAAATTTAGGTTGTGACTTGACTATGCATCCAAAATTCGTGATTCGATTTAACTCTTGAACCTAATCAGGTACTAGTGTTAGTCTTGGCTAATCTGAATTAAGAATGTGAATCGATTAGGAACCCTAAAAGTTAATTATTTTGATATCTAGATTAAACACTTTAATCCTAGTTTATATGCCTTTATCTAGGCACACTAGAAATGATATGCTCTAGTTGGATTAATTCTAAATTAATCCCTAGGGATTGCAAAATTCCCATACACCAATTAATCCTCTATAATATCCCTAGGTCATCTCAAATTTATCTAAAAAAATTTTGACACATGCCAAAATTATCTTCACAAGATAAATAAGTTAACCTACTAGACACTAAAGAGACCAATTCGATGTTTGAAAAATTTACGGAACCCTAATTCCAAGCACATGCATTAAGCATGTTAGTTTCATCAAAATAATATATTTCTTCTCACATAAGAACCTTATTTAGGTCTCATAATCGAAATACACATATTATAAGTCATTAAGTAAGTCAACTCCACCAACTTTCAAAAAATTGACTAATGTTGACTTTGACTTTATTTATTAATTCAATCAAATTCAATTAACTATGGAAAAATTCCGGAGTCTTATAAACATCCTAATGTGTCTAATAAAAAGTTACAAAGGCTAATTCTTAGGAATTATTTATTAATAAATAGGAAATTGCCAACACATCATATAAGCATGACACTTGTCACATTACTTCTAACACTAGTCAACCATTACATCATGCATGCATAAGATAACCACTTTAACAACAAGTGTCATGCATCTCATATAGGTGGCAACATCTCATCTTGCATATGCATACATAAAATTTATAAAAAAAATTATAAAAATTAATATGGAATTTTCATGCATGCATATTCATCACATTTCTAGAATTTCCAGAACTTCATACATGCATCAAGCTGAAACTAAATTCATAATAAAATAGCAAATGGTTGCATTTTACTTTTAAAAAACATAATATAACATCTTATAAACATTCGGTGAAATAAAAATAGAAAAAAATTTTCTAGAATTAATACGAATTTTCAAAACAACATGCAAGTCGGTCACATCCCAACAAACAGTTTGCACATGTTCAATATACCATCTATTACATGCACAAACAATCTCTGATACCACTGTTGGGTTACCCATGGTTGCATGGATTACATGCATGCGGATGCAGCAGAAGTGTCGGAATCAAGATTCCGACACCATGACAACCCCAAATCCGCAAGATCAAACATGCATGCATAGATATATATATAAAAGAACATGAAATGTAAACCTTTTACCTTGTGTATCTCCTCCTTTCTTGATTCTTCTCCTTGTTTGGGTTGCTGCAAACACCAAACCCTTCATTGATCACCCAAAAACACGCAAAGAAGGAAGATGAAACAACGTGTAAGGGTTTTTGAACACCAAACTTGACACATTCAAGTAGATGTTCAATATGGGAGATAGATCAAGGTTATCTTGCATGCATGTAAGCTTTAAGCAAAAATTGCATAAATTTGCATGAAGATAACTCAAGAACATTTCTCACTCTCTCTATAACTCTTCTAGAACCCTTTCTCTATCAATTGAGTGTGTAAGAAGTGAAGGAACATAGTGCACGTAAGTGAAGAACTCATTTATATGTCCCTTCACAGCTTCTGTCACAATCGTGGCCTTACTAGCCATGATCGTGGCATGCCTCGCCTTAGTCCACGATCTTGGCCCTATGAGGCACGATCGTGGCTTGCTTAAAATAGACCATACACATTTGTTTTTCATCCAATCTTTTATGTATGTGACCTTTAGGTTCCCGGCTATTTTAGGCACTTGAATTAACTTTTAATTTAAATAAATCATGAAGGGTTTTATGATGTCTATTTGCCAAAATATAAGTGGATCAACACACAAACTCTTTAATAGTTAATTATCCAACTTATGAACTTTGTCATAGACAGTTACCATGCAATTCATCCTTTCATCATACTATACCCTCTTAATTCGAAGTATGGGCTATGTGTCAACTTCCACTAGACTGACTACGTCACATCTAGTCCAAGTAATCTTAGTTCTTGTCCTGGGATTTCATTACTTTATGTGTCATTAAAGACTCTCTTTATGACACATCATTTCTCTGGTCAGAGACTCCCGAGTAATGACCCCAACAAGAGGCTGTGGGTATCATCTCCTTCTATCAGGAGTAGTGAATCCTTTATTGGCTACCTAATTAGCTTCGAATATAAATAGCTATAACTAATCACCACCCTAAGAGCAACCTCATCTCGAGGTAATAAGGAATGATGTCAAAGCACAGGATTTATATTCAAGATATCATTGAGTACCTCAAGTCTAAGGATATTTGCACAATTTCTATTATGAGATTGATCATTGACATTCAATAGATCATCCATATGATAATCTCATAGCGAGTTATTCGATATACTTACTACCCTTAGTAAGCATCCACATGTTAACTCTAAGCATCTCATGCTTACAATTTATGAGATCTACTGCTTCATCAAATCAAGGAGTATAATATGTGCTAGCCTTTTCGGATTAATAATATTCTGTCTTATTAATCCAATGACTAGGAATTATTTAGATAATAACACAATTGCACATGATAGGAATCTCATTTTCATGATCTCATCATTATTTTCTTTATGCTACATTTTGTATCAAGGACTTCATTAATTTGATTTAAGATCAATATCAGTTCTATATAAATGATTATCAAATCAATGAAAAATATGTTTTGCTTTATTAATCAAAATGAAGTTTGTACAAAAGTACTAAAGGTGATTGCCTTTAGAGCACTATTCTAACAATTTTCTTTTTAGAATATCTAAAAATGTCTTTAAAATTTAACAATTTTATTTTTAAAAGGATAAAAATACAAGAAAATCATTTTTTACATCATAAAAATTAATTAAAGAATTTAAATACTTAAAAAAGTATTTCAAAAAAGAAAGATGTTGTGTTTTGCAACAATCCAATTTAACATTATAAAATTTTATCTTTAAATGTTAAAAAAGAATTTACAGATTGAAAGTACAAAAATAAGTTGGTTAAAGGAGTGGATATAGGTCGAAAGTATTAAGTGGTTTCTTCCCACCTTCTTTAACTTATATTTGATTGCTTATATACAGGGATTGGTTATATTTAGATATACTTTAAATTAATTTATTCATAGTTTGTGGTTTAATATTTTTGCCATTAAATTTCCTAAATAATATGTATGTAAATCATTTCTTAAAAAATTATAAGTTAAAAAAAGATATGTTGTCTTAATTGTATTTTATTTATAATATTGTTTTGTAAATTAATTATTAATCAAATTTAATTAAAAGAATCTAAAAATTTACCAAGTTGGTGTGTGTAAAGTATCAATTAAGTGTAGTTCTTATTAAATTTCTATAAATATATTGGTTATAAAAGTAATATGATGATATAGTTTTGTTATGTGAGATTTTGAGCTATTTTTATAGGCCAAAAATAGACATAATATGATAGAAAATGTTAATATGAGTAGGAATAACATTTTAATCTTGTCTCATCTCGAAGTTAACAGGTCAAACTCATCTTGACTGGGCTTTAAGATAGGATCTAATTTGGTGGTTAACCCAAAGTCCATTCCATTATCAAAATGGCATCATATTCTTCTATAGGTCAAAATGATGTTATTTTGGTGCAAGTAATACAATTCGAAGTCGCTTGAGTTTCGAACTAGACTTAGATTATGTAAAGGAGTCCAAGCAAGTTCCAGACAATGAATGACCTGAGTCCAATCTAACTTGTTATCATATCTAAAGGTACTATCACTGTATATTAGCATTAATGTGAAAAGTACATTTTTTCCTAACGCTTTTATCAAAATACAGATCAGGTTTAACACTTTATAGTGCTCAAAATGAATCTTGTTATTTGCAAACTGTTTAATTTTAATCCTTAGTATTCTAAAATATTGACATAAATATGTCTTCATTAGTTATATGATGCACTAGCATTAATGTGACACAAATTTATTATTTTGCTAATATCTATGTGAATTTTAATTGCATATAGTGTTATTATGTTACTAACACATTCAAATTAAATTTAAATTAATTTCAAAAATAATTATTCTTATTTTTATTATAGGTAATAAAATTTAACTAAAGCTAATAACCAAATTTAATCTAAATAATCTAACTTGACACTAAATAATATAAATTTAATAAAAACCCTAATTACTAAAAAATTTTCAATTTAAATTTCCTACTTTGGTGCCAGTTCTATTAGTCAGTCAAACTTCTTATCAATCAAAACAACTAGAAAAACATAAAACTAGTTATTAGATTCACTTAGAATTCTAAATTTGATATATTTCCCATTCAATCACATCGCACAACATCACATGTATTCCATCCAAAGAAAACCAATGAAACACTCCAAACCCCACAAAAGGCCATCAATGACCCAGATACACAATTTAACCCACCCCCCAAAATATAATTGACCAAACCCAGAATAAAAACTAAATCAATAAAGTTGAGAGAATGAACTCACCTTGTAAAACAAATTAGTTGGAGATAAACATGAAGATGAAGATGAAGATGAAACATGACCATTCACAGCAACTAAATTGCTGCAAAAGGGGTTCTTTCTGCAGTGTCGAGTCCTTTTCCTCTCCTTAACTGATTGCCTATGCATAAGCTTTTATGTTATCTTTTCGAGTACCATTAATCTCCTATCCTTCACTTCAACCACCAAACTCCTCTTTACAACACCCTCAAATTCTCTTTTTTTTTTTTCCCCATTCTAAAACCTCAAATCCAAAATTGAACTTTAGTCCCACTGTCATTTAGAAAAATCAAATTGGCCATATAGTGGAAAAATCAAATCAGGAATTTTCTAGTAACTAAGGTTTTATTGATTAAAATTAGTTAATTAAGGTTAATTAGATTAAATTAGAGTTAGTAATTTTAATTAAGATTTATTATATATAATTAGAATTAAGTGTAATAGTTTAAAATTAATTAAAATGCGTGAGCTCTAGAGTAAGTCACATGACACAATAAAACCCACATAAATATTACAAAATAATAAATTTATGTGATATTAATACTAACGTGACATATAATGGACATAGATATAATTCCGTCGATATTTCTTCAATTGAAAGTTTGCAAAAATCATAATTTATTTTAAACATTTCAAAATATTAAGATCTAATTTTGTATTTTAGTGAAAATGTTATTATTAAAAATATACTTTTTTCCTAACATTAACCTACATTTACATTTTTGTAACAAAAGTAGAATGTAATGTAATAATTAAATAATAATGAATAAGACTTTCCACATCCTCCAGTATCAAACAATTATCTAGGCTAAAATAAATGAACTTATTCTCTTGGCAGCTATTCACCCCTTTGTTACCCCCGAATGTACCTTTTAAAATCATTAAATTGATTATTATTTACTTTATCAGGTCAATTAAAATGATTGAATTTTGTAAGAAATATTATAGTAATCATATAAATTTCCAATTTCAGCTTTAGGGAATAACATATTAATGCCAGTCCAATATAAATTTAATAAATTCAAATTGTAACTAATCAAATTTTAAATAAATTAGACTCCGCCGCAAAATAAATATGGAAATCCATCGATTTTCTTCTTAATACTACTCCCTTCAATAATTAGCTGTCACTTTTTGGTCAACAACTCTTAATTAACTATATGATTACTTTGTTAGTAAAGAAAATGGGATAAATTGAACACTCATAATTCTCAAGTTGGTCACAGATTAAAAGACCTGGCGACATACCTCCACAGATTAACAGAAAAAGTTACACCAACTTGCCACTTCCCGGCCTAACCTATTATAAAGGAGATCATCTCCCAAAACAATCCAAAATTAAAAGATTTTCCACGTTGGAACTTGGAACAGAAAACAAGCATAGGGGGCTTTTTGCGGGGACGCCATTACACAATTGTTTTCAACAAGCTGCGAGTCAAAGTTTGCTAAACCCCAAAATTCAAGCCCAAGCTCTTAAACACTCTGGAGTCTGGAGACGTGGTTATACTTGTGTAACAGTTAACAATTGCGATCTGGCGAAAGCTTACTTATAAATGCAGGTCTCATGATTGACATGGTGTGGACACTTAAAACATGATCCATCCATCCTTTTCGGCTCGGTTGATAGAGAAGATAAACGAGGCCTCGTGGGCTTGGGACTAGACAAAAAATCGTCTATGTTTCTCTAATCCTCGGGGACTTCTTTGTGTATCTATACTATATCCATGTCCAATAACTGTTGCTGACCTCTAGGTGACTCTTCACCATTGGAGAAAAATGTCGTAGAGAAGGTTACAGCTTATTTGCCTCTAACGAACACTAAATTCACCCGGGATAATGCAGGCCTGTTAAATGCCTTGATTCCCGCTTCTGTATTGATACGTAAACTCAATGGAACAATTTATGTTGTCAACAACCCGGTTGCTTTTGACCGATGCCCTATTTGAGCCGACGAGGAATTATTCAGACTTAGCCCCCGTTTGGTTCAGCTTTTGGGAAGTGGAAAAGTACTTTTTTCCACCGCAAAAGCTATTTTAAACAAAAAATAGATGTTTGGCTGTAAAGTCTAAAAGTGCTTTTAGAGTAGAACTAGCTTTTTCAAAAGCTAAAATACAGCTTTTCTAAAAGCTCAAATTTGGAGCTTTTTAAAAAAGCCCCTCATTTGAGCTTTTTCGGGTAGCAAAATTCGCGTC
>JANZXR010000006.1:25570047-25581982 GCA_027575705.1 Erythroxylum echinodendron | reverse complement strand
TACTGTATGAAGCTCTTTTTAAAAAGCTGTTTTTTAATTGACAGTCAAACAATCAACTGGCTTTTTAGAAAAGCTCTTCTCATAAAAGCTCTACTGATAAAAGCTCTACTGATAAAAGCTCTACTTAATCTAGTTCCTTCGTTCTAACACTAAATATTTCATTTTATTATTTTTTTGTAAATTAAAAATTAATATTTTACTAATTTTCATGTTTATCTAATTTTATTTTCATGCCCTTTTTATCAAGTCCGATTTACATGTAATTATTTCAATTTTACTTCTATTTTTAAATGTTTTAAATAAATTATTTATCTGTTAACCTGATTTCATTTATGTTCATTTATTTTGATTGTAAGTCAATAGTTTTAGTTTTTTTGCATAGTTACACTTTTATTATACTAATTTTAAGTTGTTAGACATAGTTTTTCTAAGATTACTTTTATGTTTAAATAGTGGGAGTTGAATCTAGAAACCAAGAAAAGGGAGTTATGGTCTAAATGGTATAAAATAATAAATCAATGGTTATTTTTAAAATAATAAATAATAAAAAGAGGTCGTTTGTAAAAAAAAAGTTAGGAGATTTAGTGATTTCCAACAATTTCAAAGAAGATAGTCATACATAAAAGAGAGAAAAAAAAGATTAATAGTAAAATAAAGAGGGAAAAATAAGAAAAAAAGTTGTAACAACTAGGAGAAGAGAAAGCACCTAGCAATAGTAAAAAACCATATCATGGCTAGCAATTCAAAATAGACTAAATACAACAGACATAATGTATTTGCAAATGGATAGAACATGCTCATTGTGCCAGATCCATATGAAAATAAGAGGCCATCTTTTCTTCACATGTCCTTATAGCGGCTATGTATGGGGTCTATATCAAGCAGATGCCTAAGACTATATCTTGGGAATACAATCACAGAAGACTAAATCTTGGGAATACAATCACAGAGATATTTCAAAAATTGGCCAATCACTAAAACCTTAGGAATCCAGATCTACAAATTCATGTCTTATCCTTAAGGCTTTGTATATACAGGGTGCGGAAGCAAAGGAGCCTCAGATGATTTGGTGGTATCAAATTACCCAAAGAGGTTATTATATCTAAAATAAGTCAAGAACTCAGAGAGCTCATCCTTCTGAAACATCTTAACCAAGCATGTAATAGAAATATACGAGCTTCTCTTAATGTGTAAGAGGCTAAGCATTTCAACATAAGAGCATGCAAAGAAAACAAAGGACATGAATAGAAGGAAAGCAAGAGGAAGAGAAAATTGTTTCAGTGAGAATCTAGTATAGAAAGTAAATACAGATCATGAAAAAAAGAAGAAGAAACTTGATCAACAACCCTTGTCCATTCCCCTACAGGAAGGCAATATCCAACGATAAAGAGAATGTCATCATTAAACTTGACTTGAGGAAAGATAAAAGTGATTAGACGAAGAAGGAGCAAGGAAAGATGAACCAAACAGAACTACCTCACATACGAGTGTTGGCTGTGAAACAAGACCTCTATCGCCACTGAAGAAAACAACCTTAATTGGGGAAGATGACAGGCAGCGAGGAGTAGAGGAGGTGGAAATTTACTTCTTTAATCCATAGCCTTCATCAATCTTGAAACTATGTCGTGATGTTAATGTATGGGCTCAGAAGTGAAGTCGTTTTAATAATCATAATGTTAGTAGTCGTTGGTTATTTTGGCAAAGGAGTCTATAACTCCGAAAGATGTATTACTATATTTTGGATCATTCTCAATATATATACTCAATTAATTTTTTTAAAAAAAAGAGTAAAAAACAAGGAAAAAGGGGGAAAACAGCCAGAAACACCTACGGGAACATATAAAGGAATACGAGAAAATCATAAAGAAAAAAAAGGCAGAGAAATGGTCATTTAAGAGAGAGGAAGCATCCCAGTGAATATCTGTCATTTTTATTTATCTTTCAATCATTCTCTCTCTTTCATAACTAAGAGATAAAATAACATAAAATTAAAGCTTTCCTATTATTACTAGTTGGGAAAAACAATCAAAAGATTGTGCTTGTTTTCTTTGTTTATTTTCTTTTCTTCATTTTAAAATTAGCCTTTGACCAAAGACTAGTTTTCTTATCTCTTTTTCTTTGACTTTTCTAACTTGTTATTCTCATTACTTCTTTGGATACTTTTGCAATTAAATGTTACTCACTACATCATTGACTAGGGTATTCTTGACATGTTACCTTCCAATGATTTGAATCAACTTTTCTAATTGTTTTTATTATTTTTTATAGTTTCTTTTGCTTTAACTTTGATTGTGTATCATTATAAAAGTTAAGTCAAATTGAATATGTTTTTATATTAATTGAAACTTATTTATGTCTCAATGTTTTATTACCTACTATTATTTTTAATACATTTTATATTAGTTTATATTTGCATAAGCTTTAACACAAAATTAAAGGAGAAATTATAGAAAATTTTAAATTAGAAAGTTTAGATTGATTTGATTTCTACTAATTATGGAATGCCATTATTTTATGTTAGATTTTTTAAATTAATATAACTTTCTTATAATGACCTTCATGATTAAAAAGTGTAAATGCGTATACTTTTTCATCATGGTATCAAGCATAGATTCTAGTGCTTTACAAAATATTGAGAGAAATGAAAGAACATTCTCCCTTAATAGAAAATTTTCAAAGAGAGAACTTGATGCAACAATGATTGTTACAAAAGTTAATGGTACCAAATAATCTTTTAGTCTCAAATAAAGAAAAATTGAAAAATGTAAATATAGACCTTCCACAAACCGAAAGAATGATCATACCTTTAGAAAATGGAGAACTAAAAATGTATTGGTAAAATAATGGTTGATTAATTATATGGATCCAATATAATTACAATATGGAGCTAGTTAAGGATATAGTTAAAGTCTCCTATGTATGGAAGCCTCCATCTACCTTAGCTAAAAAGACTTGGAGAACCATTAGTAGACTGTTTAAATCTAACTTCTCTCAGGACCTAAATGAAAATGACAACATACAAACTCAACATATGGCAACACAATACAAATAGTTGTGGTAACAAAATATAAAGACAACAATTGAGATACCCCCCCCCCCGCCCCGCCACCAAGATAACCGCAGTAGCTAGTGCTTTCAATGAATTTATTGGGTTCATCTTTGCCAATAAGACAAGATCTAGTAGAAGGAAACGGTCCTTGATGAGCCAGAAATCATGATAATTTCTGCTTGGAATGTCAAGGTCTTGATTCTCTTAAGAAAAAACTTCTATTAAACTATTTCATTATGGATAACAAGCTTATCCTATTAGGCATATTGGAGTCTCTAATAAAACAAAACAATTGTGACATTCTAAGTTTTGTTCCAAGCCAATGGAAGTTGATTCACAACTATAATGATCATCCTAATGGAAGAATACTATTGGTGTACAATCTTACCAAAATTTCAATCCTCAACTCCAACATTACAGATCAAATGGTCCACCTAGAAGCTTACTTATTATAGCTAAATATCAACATTCACCTTTTATTCATTTATGCTTATAATTACTCTTATCAAAGAGCTCCACTGTGGACTAGAATTAGAAGTTTAGCCTTTGAGATAAAGGATCCTTAGCTTATCATACTTTCTTTATTAAGCATGACTTTCCTTATGCCACCTCTCTTCCATTTTCTTCCTCGCTCTCTTCTTCTGTTATCACCTTACCTCCACTATGTAACCTTTCTTCTCCCTATTCTTCATCTTCTTCTAAACCTCTCTTTTAAACCCACCTTTTCCTTCTGAGCCTATTATTCATATTCTATTATCACCCACATGTATGATCATACCTCATATTCCTCGTACTGTCTTGATTTCATCATTATTTGACCATCACCCATATTCCTAATCCCACTTTGTTTACCTAAGCTAATAAATTTCTTAACTGACATCAAGCCATACTTGATAAACTCAATGCTCTTTATTGCAATCAAAATTTAACTCTTATTCCTTCACCCTTTAATGCTAATATTCTCAATTGTAAATATGTTTTTTTACACAAAATAAAACTCTAATGGTATTATTAAATGTTACAATATTAATAGGTTCTAGGTATTGATTATACTAGCATTTTTAGTCATGTTGTTAAACCTACCACTATTCCTATTATCATTACCCTTGCTCTTAATAATAATTGACATGTTTGTTAGCTTGCTATAACTAATTCCTTTCTTCTCTTCAAGAACCAGTGTTCATGTTCCAACCTTCTGGCTTTATTGTTCCTCAGCATCCCTCTTATGTTTGTTGTCTTTAAGAAGTTCTATATGGTTTTAAACAAGCTTCATATACTTGGTTTCATTGTTTAGGTCAAAAAATTCATGAATGCTATTTTACTTCTACCAAATCCCACTTATCCCTCTTTGTTCACTCCACTCCAATTTATACAACTTATCTCTTAATTTATGTGAATGACATCCTAATCATTGTTTTTTTCCTACTTTTCATGAACTCGCTCATTCATTATCTTAACATCACATTTTCCATCAAAGATCTAGGCCCTCTTCACCATTTTCTCGATATTTAAGCCACTAATATACTAAATGGCCATTTACTTACCTATACTCAATACGCTAAAGATCTTCTCCATCGAATAAGACTTAATACCTCTAAACCTGCTACCACATTTATCGTACTTGCCCTTCTTTATTGCATATTTGATCTCTCATGCTTATCCTAAGTATATTGAGATTGACCTTCATTTTTTCGAGACTTATTTTCCATTAAAGATCTTTACATTCAACATATCCCTTAATCTAATGAACTTGTTAATTTCTGACTAAAGCCTTATCTCCGTCTACATTTCATTGACTTTAAGGCAGGCTCACTATCATCAACACTTTCCTCAAGCATGCTAAAGACTTAAAGGAAGAAAACTTGCTTGAAAATTCTTTACATAAAGTTGTGGTAAATTTTCAATTTATTTAATTATATGCAATATTGTTTCACTTATTTTAAGATTAATTACACTTTTACTTATTATTCACAGATGAAATTGAATGTTGTCAACATCGAGAACGTAGATGTTTCAAACTGCTTGACTTCGTTGTTGAAACAAAGGACCAGGATCACCATTATAGGTTCCGTCAGTTTTATAAATCTTTTCCTTCTAATGCGGAGGCAAGGAGATATGTTCCAGAACAAATGTCTCAAGCAAATTGTAATAATTTGTGTGATTACTAGGCCTCTCCTAAAATTTAAGTTTGTTTTCTTTATCGTCATATTTGAGTCCATTAATCTAGTTAGATGATTTAATGACTACCTAATCTTTTTTTCATTATTTAAGAAAATTGTGAGAAGGTAAAGGCCAATAGAGCAAAAATGAAAACAACTGATAACCAAGGGTCCAAATCATTTGTAGTTGTCCGAAATGAAAATGTAAGATCTTTGTTTACAAGTTATAATTATATCAATAAACACTTCATTATTTATTGTGCCTTGTATTTTTCTTTCATCAAACAGAGTGAGAAGGAACTACATGGACAAGAGTATCATAGAATTAAACTATATAAAGTCACTCATTTTGAGAAAGGTCAAGGGGATGTCAGAAGAAGCAGAAAATAACTAAATAAGTATAAATTTTTGTTTAAATTTTAAGTTTATTTATTTATATAATACTAACTAAAAATATTTGCATTAAATATTTGTGTTTTTTAATTTTATAACAAGATGCAAGAGTTATTGTAGAAATTAATTTCTAAGGGCAATGAGGTTAATGTAGAAGACATTTGCAATACTGTGCTTAGTAAATGTTCTAGTTATATCAAAGGTCTTGAAATTGACCCTAAGTCAAATTTTGCAACCTCATCAAGATCCACATACGTTCACTGTCTTGATAAGGAAAACAAGTCACTTAAGGCTAAATTACAACATAATCGAAAAAAGTTGGCCACGCATGATAAGTACCTCAAAAAATACTTAGCCCAGGTTATCAAAGTAGTGCAGATGAAAATGAATGGTATTAATTACATCTTTTATACTTTTTGCTCTTAATTTTTGTTTGTATTATAATTTAAATTTAATATTTTTTTACCAGATTACATATTTTAAGAAGATGTAATGACTGAGTGATTAGTATTATAATTTGTAACCGTATTTACCAGTTTGTATATAAGAATTTTTGAATTTGTAATTAAAATCTTGTATACGTTGCAATTTAATGATTTTTTATTTTTATATATAATGCTTCAAATTATCAATTATTTTTGTATAAATTTTGTGATAAATTAATAATAAAAATATATCAAAACATTATATACAATAATATGGATTAAAAATGTAACAAATAATTTATTCCAATATTGTATAACATTTTGTTAAAACGTAGATAAAAAATTTGACAACATTTTACAAGGCGCAGCTAAAAACATGTGACTACATTTTCATAAATATAGCCAAAAACTTTTGCCAACATTTTAAGAAACATAGTTAAAAACTTTTACTTACGGTTTCATAAACATAGTTAAAAACATTTATCTGCGCTTTTGGAAACGTAGCTAAAAATAGTTGGCTCCATTTCTGAAAATATAAACGTAGCTAAAAACTTTTGACTATATTTCCAAAAATGTAACTAATAGTTTTTAGTTATGAAAAACAAGCATAGCCATATTCTTTAGCAACGATTCTTCCAATCATTGCTAAAAGTTTTTCGCTACAAAAGCAAGGCGTTGTCAAAACCTTTTTGCAACAATTAAGCCAAAACGTCGTTTATAGTTTTCAAATACAAAGATTTCGTGATGTTTTGAGCAACGAAACTAAATCGTCACTAATCTCTATTAACGGCGATTTTAGTACGTTAGCTATGATTTTTTTTAACCAAATGTCAACTTTGATGTAGTTGTACTTTAGTGATAAACATCTCAGCTAATTGTAGTTTTGTTTTGATTTATCCTTATCTTGTACATAATTCTTCTTTTCTCACAATCGTGTACAAAACTACTCCTACTTCATGAAAAATACAAGCAAAAATTAATTCCCAGTTTACATATTTTCAAAACTACTAATTACGAAGTACTGCACGTCTGCAATTAATTAAATCCTTGGCAAAAACTATTAATTACGAAGTACTGCAAGTCTACGAAGAGTTACTCCTTTTATACTGTTATCCCTTACAGTAATGATGTAACCTGTTGCTTGCAGTACCTCATCATCATCCGGATGAGATAAAATACTAACCGGAACTGTTCTATTTGTTAGTTTAAGTACCTTTGCTAATACTTCCCTTTCGTTTTCAATCCAAAACTTTGAAAATGTCAAAAAGGAACATGATGATACTGAAGTAGGGAGGATAACGATCACTTGTTGATGTCCCAAAGAAAACGCTATGCTTGCGAAGTCAGTCAACTTGTCCGCTTTACCAGAAGAACAATGTAGCGATGGAATTCTGAAAATCCACGGTATCCATGACCAATCAATTTCCTTTTATCAGAAATGTCACCTTAAAACAGCTTTATGGTACTCATCCTTTTAAGGCCATCTCTAACTCATTTTTTTAAAATTAAATTTTTTTATTTTAAAAATACTATCGTATTTTTCACTCCAATCTACAACTTTATTTTTCACACTAAAAAAGAATATTCTCACCATATTCTTTTTTTACTTTTCGTTAATGATTATTAAAATTACTTTATAAAATTAACCCAACCTTTTCTTTTTCGCGTATATTTTTATTCACAATATTATTATTGTTATATTTTTATGTTAATACATAATAAATAATAAAATTTCAATTAAACTATAATTTGTTATTTAATAATAATAAATAAAATAATATATGAAATATATTTCACTATTTTATACTATTTAATTATAGTAAATGACAATATAATTATGTAATATCAAACATTAAATTTTATTGAATTTCATAAATCAAAAACATTTTAACATTAAAAAACACAGAACATTTATTGCATCAAAAAAAAGTAAAAGATAATATTAGTAAAGATAGATCCGTTTTACCTGATTATTAATTTTTTCGATTTTGTAGTAGTAATTAATTATATTTTGCTTGTATTTTATTTATTTAGTGCTACTGCTTAACTATTAATATTCATATATGTATGTTTCAATTTATTTTATCTTTGTTTATAATTTATTATATTATTCAACTATTAATATAAATATATTTGTTGTTTATTTATTTGAAGTTTTTTAATGGATATTTTTAAAATTTTTATTTAAAATATTTGTTCATAAGTAAATAATTATAAAATTATAAATATATAATGAAAATTTTATAAACATGAGACTAAACTTTAAAATTATTATAAAGTTATAATTATTTAAATAAATATATAATGAAAATATTAAAATATTGTTTAAATAATAAAATAAAGGATAAAAATTAAAAAATGAATTAATAAAAAAGAAAGAAAAAAGGAAAAGAAAAAGATTAAAAGAAAAATGAAAATAAAGGGAATAGTAATGGAGGAGTGCTTCGGTGCCACGCCAAATTCATCTCTATTTTGGAGGAAACATAATTTGGAGTGAACTGTAGCACTTCTCTAAAATGAAAGGCAATATAGAATTGCCTTGGACTCTGTTTTTATGCCAAAATAGTGTGTTTCCTCCAAAATAGAGATGGGTTAGAGATGCCCTAAACAGCATTCTGTTTCCAGCTACAAACATTTAAGAGAGATGGTTTCGTGACCTTGTTCTAAGATACCTGATCATTTAAAAGTGTTTAGCCGGAATATGAGGATTGTCATACCTATGTGTATACATGTATGTGTTTGCTTTCCATAAATGATATAATTCCCAAACGTTATTAGCTTGTGCTGTGTGTATTTACCAAATCCTTTGACGTGAACCAGACGTGATCCACGTTATGTTTTATTCGGTCCTGTTAAATCCCAAATATAAAAACATACATATTCAAACCTAATCCTATTTGTTTGTAGACCTTTATCGGTTTAAAATTAAATCATAAAACTTGAATCAAAGTTAGGTTCGAACAAATTTGACATGAGCACGTTAGTGTTTTAATGTATCCTGTTTAGTTTGAATACGTTAGCTTATACTTTTTTCACGAACTTGAACATGATAAGGCCTAAAGTTGCAAAAGCCTTTCCAAGACCACCTATTTTTCACGCTGGCCATCACACCGTCTAGCTTGAATGACTTATTTTATTTCTGATAAACACTCTTCATGGGATTCTATAATCACCATAAATGTAAAAAAATATGCATGTGTGATTTAATTTCTATAAAAGGAAGATATGGTAATAGATTGGCACCACTTGTCATTTGGAAATTTATATAGAATATGTAGATACTACTCAAAGAATTGTAGGAAGATGGGAATTTGAGCTCAATTCATGCAATTGTTATGGAGCCCTTTGCGCTGTTCTATGTAATAAAAAATGGAATAATAGGCAGTTCCATTTTCTCATGCACAGCATCGAAAGTAAGGGCATAGTTGCGTAGTTGATGTCCCAGGTTCACGTGCTAAGTAGACCTTTTCAGTCCTGTGCCATGTGCAGAAGTGTATGTTACTTCACTTGTTATCTTCCGAGTTTCGACAGTCACAGATGGTCTCTTATCCAAGATTTGCACTGCTCAACTACAGATTCTTTCGATTCCTTTTCTAGTCACTCGGAACCAAAAACTTTTACACCAACAATTAGCCAATTACTAATTTTTTATTTGTTGACTCTGATACCACATAGGCTACCCCTGGTCAAAGGGTATAAGGTGTTAACATTACCGAGGTACATGAAGTTATTAGACCTATGAATCGAGAAAGGCTCTTCTTACAATAACTCCTAAGCTTATGGAATTTTCACCGATAGGTCTCATCGGAGTTACGTTATAAGTTTCTAACCTATATATTAGTAAAGTAAATTATAAAACAAATTCCACAAGAGATCAAAGACAAACAAAGATTGGTTGTAGCTCAAATTTTATATATGCTAGACGAGATACAAGCCCTTTTCCTCTGTATAGGCTCAATTCTCAAGGCCTGCTTTTTAGAAATTTCCAATCTTTCCCTGTTGGACAAAGACCTTAAATAGGATCTATAGACTAAGACTTTCCGATATATAGGATTCTCATAAAGAGGTAAGTGTAGAGCATACTTGTCTTTTTTGTATGACTGTGGCTATTATTGGGTATCTCCCCAAATCCCAAATACTAGTTATGTGAGTTTTGCAAGGTAGGCTTTATTTTACTTCCAATTGGTGGCCCACTTAGTAAAGAGTTATTTAATTAGCCCATAGGTGGTAGGTTTTGGTGGTTTATTGGAGAAGCCAATTTGTGATAAGATAAAATAGAGTTTACCCCCTTTCGCTCTGAAGTTGTATTGCTATAAAAACCAGAACGGAGAAGGAGAAAAAGAGAGTTCTGCTCCATTGTTTTGGAGAGTGAGAAGGAAGTTGTTTGATGAGATAATCAGGAAGAGGAAGAAATGGATCATCATTAATATGTATTCAGAGTTGGTATTTCTTGGGTTTGTAGAGAGTACTAAATTGATTAGGGTTTTTAATTTGTAATAGGTATTCATAATTGTACTTGTCATTGAGATTATTGTTGTTGGTTGTCGATTATACTCTTGATTATTATAGTGGATTGATTTTAGTCCATGGAGATCCGGACCGTGGTTTTTCCCCTAGTTAAGAGGGGTTTTCCACCTAAATTGCATGTGCATTGATTCAGTTTCTTGCACTTTATTTCTCTTGCTATTATTGGTATTATGGTTCTCGTAATTTTCCCTAACAAGTGATAGCATAGCTATGGTTGGAGGATCCTTTCATAGGGAAAATTAATATTTGTTTGATTTAGGGAGGAATTAGTGTGGGAAGAGAATGGGAGAAAATAGTGCTTTGAAATTTCACGTTCCCTTGTTTGATGGGAAAATAAACTTTTGGGTATGGAAGAGTACTATTGAGGACTTGTTAGTACAACAAGATTTAGAAGCAGCTTTGGAAACAGACAAGCTGGCAAGTTTGAATAATGTCAAGTGGGTGTCGATGAAGAAAAAGACAGTCAGTACAATTCGATTGGCTATAGCTCCGAAGCTTAAGTATAACTACTTGAGTGAGACAGATCCAAAAGCTTTGATGGATAAGGTCCAAAGTGTGTGTGCCTTTAAATCATTGACTAACATCTTGTACTTGAGATGAGAGTTGTACCAGTTGAGGATAGAGGAGGGTACAACCTTGCAGGACCATGTTAATTTGTTTAATCAATTAGTGGCCCAGTTGAAGAATGTGGATGAGAAGATCACCGATCAAGAACAAGCTATCTTGTTGTTGGCTTCACTACCCAAGTCCTACCGACTTTTTATCATAACGTTGCTTATTGGTAGGGAGAAGATTATGCTAGATGAAGTTATGGCAGTATTGAGGGAGAACAAAAGGATAATGACATATATTGATGGAGGTTCTTCGGGTGATAGTGATCGAGCACTAGTTATGAGGGAGTACGAGAGAGGGAGGAATCAAGAGAGAAGGGGAGATGGCTCAAGGAATAGATTGAAATAACGCATAGAAGATTTTAGTAACGTGGAGTGTTACTATTATAAGGAGAAGGGCTACATCCAAAGCTGTTGTCCGAAGATGATGGAGGACGTGAAGAGTCTCCATTTGATGCAAAAGAAGAAGGGCAAGACTAAAGTAGACGAAGATGGTGATTTTGCTAATGTGGTCATAGGTAATGGTAATGGTGATTTGTTATTGGTTACTCATGGTGAGGTGAAGCAGGGCTAAGAGAGGTATTGGATTCAGCTGTATCGGTTCATGTTTGTAGAGACCAAGCTTTGTTTGATACTGAAAACGATCTAGAAGGGGGGTTGAATAGATCTTTTAAACTTTTTCGTAAAGTTCTACAAAAAACAAAGAATTAGAACACACAAAATAATCAAAATTGAAAAGTAAAAGAGTAGGGAAGAAAGGCAAACACTGTT
>JANZXR010000006.1:25508219-25559266 GCA_027575705.1 Erythroxylum echinodendron | reverse complement strand
TCCTAACTTCTCCGATTGACCTCACTTGGGCCTGTTTCTCAGGTCCGACCCGTTCTATGGAAACGGGATGTTACACTTTATCTACATTTCATTAACTTCGAGGTAAGCTCACTATCACCAACACTTACCTTAAGTATGTTAAGTGTTTGAAAATAGAGAACTTGCTTGAAAATGTTCTGGATAAAGTTGCAATAAACTTTCAATTTATTTAACTATATAGAAAATTGTTTCACTTATTTTAAGATTAATTACACTTTTACTTATTGTTCACAAATGAAATTGAATTATATCAATATCAAGAACCTTGATGTTTCAAATTATGTGACTTCATTGTTGAAAAAAGGACTAAGATCGTTGTTATAAGTTGCATCAGTTTTATAAATCTTTTCCTTCTAATGCGGAGGCAAAAAGACATGTTCCAGAATAAATGTCTCTAAGAAAATTGGAATAATTTTTGCGATCACTAGGCCTCTCCTAAATCTTGTTAGATGATTTAATGACTACCTAATCTTTTTTTCTTTATTTAAGAAAAATGTGGGAGGCAAAAATCAACAGAGAAAATTTTAAACACCTCACAATCATGGCGTTCGAAATGAATATATGAGATCTTTGATTACAAGTTATAATTATATCAATAAAAACTTCATCATTTATTATTCCTTGTATTTTCTTTCATTAAACAAAGTGCTAAGGAACTACATAAACAAGATTATGATATAATCACACTTTACAAAGTCATTCACTACAAGGAAGGTCAAAGGTGGATGTTAGAAGAAATAGAAAATAACTATGTAAGTATAAATTTTTTAAAAACTTTTAAGTTTATTTATTTATACAGTACTAACTAATAATATTTGCATTGAATATTGATTTTGTTTTTTTTAATTTTAGAATAAGATGTAGTGATTATTACGAAAATCATTATCTGAGGGCAATGAGATTAATGTAGAAGACATTTGCAATACCATGCTTGGTGCACGTTCTAGTTATATCAAAGTTCTTAGCTTTGGCCTAAGCCAAATGCTTCAATCTCATGTAGATCCACATACGTTCACTGTTTTGAAGAGGAAAACCAAGTCACTTAAGGCTAAATTACAACATACTCAAAAAAGTTAACCAAGTATGATAAGTACCTCAAAAAGATACTTGGCCCAGATTGCTAAAGTATTAAAGATGAAAGTAAATAGTATTAATTACATCTCTTATACTTTTTTCTCTTAATTCCTATTTGTATTATAATTTAAATTTAATACTTTTTTCTTAGATTACAGATTTGAAGAAGATGCAACGACTAAGTGATTTGTATATTAATTTGTAAACTAGTCTTTGTATTTATTATTTTGTATATAAGAATTGTCGAAGTTGTACTTAAAATCTTATATACGTTGAAATTTAATGATATTTTATTTTTTATATACAATGCTTCAAATTATCTATTATTTTTGTATAATTCTTATAATAAATTAATAATAATAATATATTGAAACATTATATTCAATACTATAGATTAAAAATGTAACAATAATTTATTCTAACATGATATAACATTTCGTTAAAACATAGATAAAAAATTGGACTACATTTTACAAAACGTAACTAAAAACATTTGGCTACGTTCTCAGAAATGTAGTTAAAAACTTTCGCCTACATTTTAAAAAATATAGCTAAAATTGATAAAATATTTAGCTCCGTTTCTAAAAACATAGCTAAAAGATTTTGGCTACTTTAATAACTTTTAGCTATGAAAAATAAATGTAGCCAAATTCTTTGGCGGCAATTCCTCCAATCGTAGTTAAAAGTTTTTCTCTACAAAAGCAAAGCGTTGCCAAAACCTTTCACGATTAGCCCAAAATATTACCTATAGTTTTCAGTTACGGAGATTTTGCGACGTTTTGAGTAACGAAACTAAATCATCGCTCATCCCTATTAGCGACAATTTTAGTACCTTAGCTATGATTTTTTTATAACCAAATGTCAACGTTTTTGTAGTAGTGCTTTAGTGATAAACATCTCAGCTAATTGTAGCTTGTTTTGATTTATCCGTATCATGTACATAATTCTTCTTTTCTCACAATCGTGTACAAAACTACTCTCCTACTTCATGAAAGATACAAGCAAAAATTAATTCCCAGTTTACATAATTTCATAAACTATTAATTACGAAGTACTGCAAGTCTGCAATTAAATCCATGGCAAAAACTATTAATTACGAAGTACTGCAAGTCTATGAAGAGTTACTCCTTTTGTACTGTTATCCCTTGCAGTAAAAATGTAACCTGTTGCCTGCAGTATCTCATCATCATCCGGATGAGATAAAATACTAACCGGGAACTGTTCTATTTGTTAGTTTAAGTACCTTTGTTTGCTAATACTTCCCTTTCCTTTTCAATCCAAAACTTTGACAATGTCAAAAAGGAACATGTTGATACGGAACTAGGGAGGATAACGATTACTAGTTGATGTCCCAAAGAAAACGCTATGCTTGCGAAGTCAGTCAACTTGTCCGCACTCTGTACCAGAAGAGCAATGTGGCGATGGAATTCTGAAAATCCACAGTATCCATGACCGATCATTTTCCTTTTATCAGAAATATCACCTTAAAACAGCCTTTATCGTATTAATCCTTTTAGCAGGGTTCTGTTTCCAACTACAAACATTTTAGAGAGATGGTTTCGTGACCTTGTTCCAAGATACGTGATCATTTACTCTGTCAAAAGTGTTTAGCCGGTAGATGAGGGTTGTCATACATATGTGTATACATGTATGTGTTTGCTTTCCATAAATGATAAAATTCCCAAATGTTATTAGCTTATGCTGTGTGTATCTACCAAATCCTTCGACGTGAACTAGACGTGATCCACGTTAGGTTTTAGTCGGGTCTTGTTAAATCCCAAATATAAAATATACGCACTCAAACCTAATCCTATCTGTTTTTAAACCTTTAGCCGTTTAAAACTAAATCATAAAACTTGAATCAAAGTTAGGTTCGATCAAATTTGACAAGAGCACATTAGTGTTTTATCGGATCATGTTTAGTTTGAATACGTTAGCTTATAATTTTTTCATGAACTTAGAACATGATAAGGCTTAAAGTTGCAAAAGCCTTTCCAAGACCACCTATTTTTCACGCAGGCCATCACACCGTCTAACTTGAATGACTAATTTCGTTTCTGATGACACTCTTCATGGGATTCTATAACCACCACACATGTAAAAATATATGCATGTGTGATTTAATTTCTATGAAAGGAAGATAGGTAATAGATTGGGACCACGTCATTTGGAAATTTATATAGAATATGTAGATGCTAAAGAATTGTAGGAAGATGGGAATTTGAGCACAATTAATTCAATTGTTATGTAGCCCTTTGCGCGGGTCTATGTATCCTGCGCTGGGCTTTTCCAACTTTGTGTAGGATTTCTGTATTGTAACGTGATTTGTCCTCAGTTACTTCCTTTTGGATTTCCCCAACATCACATGCTAGTTTGTTTTCTTTCTCGGTGTTTTGTTGACGGATTGTTAGTTTCTTTATGTTCGTATATGATGGTATATCAATTTCATTCGGGTTTACGCCACTCGGCAGAACATAAAAAATGGAATAATAGGCAGTTCCATTTTCTCATGCACAGCACCGAAAATAAGGGCATAGTTGCGCAGTTTATGTCCCAGGTTCACGTGATATGTAGGCCTTTTTAGTCCTGTAGCACTCCTGAAAAGGCAGTGTCATGTGCGCAAGTGTATGTTACTTCATTTGTTATCGTCCGAGTTCCGACAGTCACAAACGGTCTCTTATCCAAGATTTGCACTGCTCAACTACTGCTTAGTTCGATTCCTTTTCTAGTCACTCCGAACCAAAAACTTTTGCGACAGTAATTAACCAGTTACTTCAGTTGTGATCGTCCGAGGTCCGACAACACAAGATGGTCTCTTATCCAAGATTTGCACTGTTCAACCACTGATTAGCTCGATTCCTTTTCTAGTCACTCCGAACCAAAAACTTTTGTGACAGCAGTTAACCAGTTACTTCAGTTGTTATCGTCCGAGTTCCGACAGTCACAGATGGTCTCTTATCCACGATTTGCACTGTTCAACTATTGATTATTTCGATTCCTTTTCTAGTCACTCGGAACCAAAAACTTTTGTGACAGCAATTAACCAATTACTAGTTTCTTATTTGTTGGCCCAGATATCACGCGGGTTACCCTGGTCAAAGGGCACACAAAGATAACATTATCAAAGTACGTGGCATTGTTACTGATAAAGCAAATACACACAAGGGATGTCAATTGTGTGTAAAAAAAATTCGTAAGTTAATTCAATTAATATAATAAATAGACTCTAGTTAATAAATAAAATAATAGTCAAATGATAAAGCCCTTTAAATGATAGAAGCATGTTAGGCGATAGAAGTCTTTATTAGTGAGAGAAGATCCTGCTTAAACGAAAGAAGTTCATTGAATGATCACTCCTGTTAAAATAATTTAAAATAGAAGGTGCATGTTAAAATTAAAAGGAACATTTTGCAAGTTGAAAACAAAAGGAGTCTCTTATAAAAGTGAAGGAGTCTCTTGCTAAAAAGCGAATACACACAATATGATGCAAAATTTAAAAGTTAAAATTCGACTTACAACCCAAACTTACGTCCAATTCTCAAGTATCTAACTTGAATGTTTCACTATAAAAACCAAGTAGTAATTTGAGGAGTCTCTTCAAGCTCATGAGTACATATTTTTCAAGATTCTTTATCCTTCCACACTCAAAGTGTACAACAAGCTTATAAAAACTCACAGAAGAATAAAATGTAAAATCGAAAGTAAGTTCTCAAGTAACAATTTTTCTCTTGATAGAGTGGTTTCACTTTCTAAGACACAATAAGAATGAAATGACTTTCAAAAAGATAGATGCTGCTCAAATATTTCGAAAGCCTGTGTATACTTATTGCTTAATGTTGTTGCTCTTCTATAAATAGTCAATTTCTTCAACTAGCTGCTGCTTCATCTTAATTGAGTTGACTTTGGATTTTTAATATCATCTCTGCTAGAACAAAAATTTCCAGAGCTAATTGCTCAAAAAGGTAAGATCTTCCTTGATGTTGATAAGGAAAGTTTACTAAGAAGGTTCCTGCAAGAAAGAAAGTAATTTTTATGATTTTATTTCCATTTAAAAAGAAATATCGTTATCTATACAAGGAAATAAATCCAATTTGAATTTTGAAATATCATATAGTTATCTTCAAATTCGTTAAATATAGGCCTTAAGCTAACAATCTCCACATTTTTAATGATGACAAGCAATAATAGATATATTTTTCAAAATTCAAAGAAACAAAGATAATTTTGAAAGATACATGTGACTTTTAAATGTTCAGATACAATTAGATGGAGCCTGTCTCTTAAAGAAGGAACCTATTGTTTATATATCACACATTTTCACAAGTTCAATAGCAAAATTAATCACATATATAATCAAGGCAGCATTGCGAAATATGCATTGAGAAACATATCATCATATGTGCATAAATATGCAAAAAATATATATCAACATAACCTCTCCCCCTTTGTCATTATCAAAAATAATTAAAGAGTATAGGGAGGACGTGAAATAAAACAAGTTCGAATAAACCAGGTTGAGAAGGATAGCAACATAGTTAATGAAGGGATTCGAAGATTTTTGTTAGAAAGATTTGCATGTTAAGAAGCTGATTTTGCGTGCTATCTATTTGTTCTTGCATCTGTTCTTGATTGGCTTGAATGTTTTGCAATTGTTGATGGAGTTTTGCACTATTTTCATCTTGAGGGGAACAAGAGTTTATTGGTCTAAAGTAGGATCTAAGTTTTTTGCTAATCCTTTAGATCTTTTATCTACCTAGACATTGTTTTGCAATTTGTATCCAAATTGATAGAGAATGGAAGGTGAAACTTATTCAGAGCATATCAATTCATATTGCAAAAGGGATTCCATAATAGTTGAAAATCTTGATGAGCAACATCCTATAAAGTAGGCAACCAGTGGTATTCTTATGATTTTCCTTCTCCAACATGAATCTCAAGATTATAGATAGAAGGTTCATTCTGTTCCCTTTTAGCAAATTATACACCACATAAGTGTTCAACAGGCTGCATCTTTCAACTGAGCTACTCCTGAAAAAATTTGAAGTAGTTGAAAGCGATGTAAGGCATCATGATGTTAAGTGTAATTTCCTATTTCAGGTTTCTCGTCTTGGGTGACCTCAGCATGAAGGCAGATAGATTTGACAACTTTGATTAACTCCAGATTATCAACATCCCACTTATGACAAGAAAAATTAGTTCTCTATATAAGAGCTACTTCTAGTATATCTCCTAAGATTTCTTCAAAAATTAAAATTTCACATTCGTGCATTTATGAAACATTGCCTAGCTTTCCATTAATTTCTTCCTTCTTCATGTGTGTGCAAAATATCCTAACTAACTCATTGCATACTGTCTCATCTAATTTCAAAAAAATTTTCCAACCAATGGCAACAAAGTAAGAAGAGATGGGTATACCTATGTCATCAAACATCACAAGAGGCAAAATCTACCCAAAAACTACCTTTCTTTTCTTGTACTGTGTTTTATAGCAGACTCCAGCTTCCACTGATTCAAACATTTTTGTGGTATTTATTTCTTTCTTTGCTTGTGTGCAGCTATCTTTATTTTCTTTGTCTTTTTTTCTTTGGGATATATCTCTTCTTAAGGCAACTCTTTTCTATCATTAGTATCTTTAGTTACAGGTGTTTTTTCCTTTCTTTATTTCTTACTTTTTTTTGGCTTCTTCTTCCTCTTTCTTTTCAATATCTATCGTTTCTTTTTGTTCAACACTTTTCTAGGCTTTTTTTGTAAGATTTCCTCTAGTCTGTGATCGTCTAATCAACCGAGCAGATTTTTAATCCAAATCATTTTCATTTATAATCTAATGCATTTCAGATACTTTCTTCCCTTGAGGTTTAGAGGAGAGAGGTTTATAAGAAGTTGAGGTTTTCTTTCGTCCTTTTAATTTTTTTCTTGTCATTAAAGGAGAGCTTGGTGAAGTTTGAGATAAAAAAACAAGAGGTAACAAGAATGCAGAGAATTAAGGTGTTGAGAGAATAAGTGGTTCAAATGAGAATGACAAAGACAAGAGAAGTTTGCATATGGTATACTAAGTGATTCCTGAGCATTGATCTCGTGAGAGGATGAGTATACATACAGGCCAGAAGAGGTAGCATAATCAGTTGCGTATCTTCTGATAGAAGCATACATATAGTTGTCAGGCTGTGTACGCTTTTTTCAAAAAGCTGAAAAGACACCATTAATGACTCCCTATTTTTATGACTGTGTCACTTAGAATTTCAACCCGAGAGAAGTCTTCTACAAAGCAGAGGAGTCTTCTAATTTAAAAGAAACCTACTATTCTAAAAGGATGCTTCTAAACTAAGAGAGGCCTTTTAAACTTTAAGGAGCCTACTAAACTAAGAGAGAGTTTCTAGGGAATCATAATAGAAGGAGCTTGCTAAGCAAAATGCAAAGACAAGTAATAGAGAATATCCATGCAGAAATAATATCAAAGAGTTTGCACATACCAAGTTCTTTTCTTAACACGCAAAATCTATCTTCAAAGAGTGGCTTGATGAAAATGAGAGTTGATTCTCAATATTAACATGCAAAAGATCAATGATTCCTTCTAAAATATGATCTCTAAAAAAATTATGTTTGATTTTTAATGCTTATTCTTAGAATGATGCACAAGATGTTTAGAAAGATTTATAGCCTAGTGTTATCACATAATACAGGAATATGCAAAAAATTTTAGAAAAAAATATTGTAGTTGATGCTTCATATGTAAGATTTGAGCACAACAGTTGGCAACTACTATGTATTCTACTTTAGTCGTTGAAAGCATTGTGCAATTTTGTTTTTGCAGGACTAAGATACTAGACATCCTCTAAGAAATTAATAGTGACCACTTAGGTTTTTTTGATCGACTTTATCACCTACATAATCTGCATCATAATAGCCTAATATGTTAAATAAATTAGTTTTTGGATATCATAGTCCAAAATCTATAGTTCCATGGAGATATCAAATTCAATCATTCCTCTATACTTTGTATCATCTATAGCTTTGCCTTCTTCGTTTTTAACAAGTTTAGTTCCAATGTACAGGGGAGTACCCATTGGTTTGGCATTCTCAAAATGATTTTCTTGATGAGTTTCTTTGAGTATTTGTTTTAGCTAATGAAGACTCCTTTTTCTATTTGTCTGACTGAGAAAAAATGATAATTTTCCCATTATTCTCATTTAAAACTCCCTTTGCATTAATTCTAATAATTTTTTACAGAAGGATGGATTAGTAACACCAAATATTATATCATCAATATATATTTGCACTATAAGTAAATCATTCTTCTCTCTCTTAATAAATAAGGCTTTATCGACCTTTCCTCTTTCAAAGTTATTGTCAAGCAGAAAGTTACTTAACCTCTCATACCATGCTCGAGGAGCCTGCTTTAAACCATATAGAGCTTTGGTTCACTTCATTAACTAATTTGGATGGTTTTCATCTTCAAAACTTGGGGGGTTGCTTAACAAATACTTCTTCATTAATGTAACCATTTAAGAATGCATTTTTAACATCCATTTGGGACAACTTGAAGTTTCTATAATATGCAAAGGCAAGTGAGATTCTAATCAATTCCAATCTAGCATCAAGTGCATAAGTTTCATCAAAATCAATACCTTCCTATTGATTGTAATGTTGAGCTACAATTCTAGCTTTGTTTTTTACCACCTTACCATTTTCGTCAAGTTTGTTTCGAAATGCCCATCAAATCCCAATGATTGACTTATTTTGAGGATGAGGTACTAGATTCCAGACTTTGTTTTTGTTACATTGATTCAGTTCATCTTTCATGGTTGAAACCTAGTTTTCATTAGTAAGGGCCTCTTCAACAATCTTTGGATCTATTTATGATATGAGAGCAATAAAGTTTTTCTTGAACCATGATCTTGTTCCTAGACTTTTAAAAGAAATCTCCCATAATATACTGATGTGTATCAAGACCTCTCCATTCTTTTGGTTTTTTTTTGTTACATAGGCTCCTACTGAGATGAAGAAGCCTGCTCTAAAGCTTCAAAGGGGCCTTCTTGATTTTGTAATTCTAAAGGTATTATAGGTGTAGTTTAATTCTCCAATGTATTTTTAGGTACCAATAGATGCTCTTTATTATCTGATTCAGTCGCTATTGTCAAAGGTAGTGCTTCATCAAATACTACATGTATCGATTCTTTTATCTTCTTTGTTCTTTTTCTTTGTTCTTTTATTATATTCTCTGAATCCTTTACTAGTGGTATTGTAGCCCAAGAAAATAGATTCGTTTGATCTGGCATAGAACTTTTCAAGGTGGTCTTTTCCATTGTTTAGAACGAAACACTTGCAACCAAATGCTTGAAAATTAGCAACATTTAGTTTTCTTCATTTCCACAACTCATAGGAGGCCTTTTCAAAATAGGTCATATGAGGCATCTGTTAAGTACATAACATGTCATGGATACTGGTTCTGCCCATTATCTATAAGGTCCATTTTCACACAGCATGGCATGGCCATATCAATCAAGTTTTGTTCTTTCTCTCTACAACTTCATCTAGCTGAGGCGTCTTTAGACAAGAAAAGTTATGAGTTATACCATTGTTCTCACATAATTCTTCAAACTTTCTATTATCAAATTCTCCTATATGATCACTTTGAATTGAAGTGATGCAGTACCCTTTTTCTATTTGAATTTTTCTATAAAACTTCTCAAACACTTCAAAAGCATTATCCTTATTTGATAACCCATGTAAATCTGGAGTAATCATCTACTAGAACAAAATTGTAATGTTTACCATCAAAACTTTGATTCCTAGTGGGACAGAATAAATCCATGTGCACATGTTCAAGAGGTTAGCTAGTAGACATAATATTTTTAGGAGGAAAGTTATTGCTGACTTGTTTACCTTTTAAATAAGCCTTATAAACTTGATTGCTTTCAAACTTTAAGGTTGATAGTCCTCTTACTAACTCGTTTTTGGACAATTTTGATAGAATGCTCATATTGGCATGTCCAAATCTTCTGTGCTAGATAAATTAATCCTTTTATAGAGAACAAAACACTTAACGCTTTATGAGGACATGCCTTCTAGTTAAGCACAATAATATTCTGATTTCTAGGACCAAAAAACACAATATTATCATTATGAATATCGACAATTTCACAATGAGATGCATAAAAAATGACTTTGTAACCTTTGTCACATAGTTGACTCATACTCAACATGTTATGTTTTAAACCATCAATAAAGAGGACGTTATCAATAAAGGAAGAGTCAGAATAACCATTTTACCAATTCCAGTGACCTTTGCTTTATTTTTGTCTGCAAAGACAACATTACCTTTGTCCTTTCTTTCAATCTAGTTGAAGTGTGATATTTCACCTATTATGTGTCTCAAATAGGAACTATCAACTATCTATGTTTTAAAACATATCTGTAGAAAGCATTATCTCATTTTAGATACCAAAATTTTTCTGGGTCCTTTTAGGTTAGTAGTTTGAACTTTTAGTCTCCAAACATACATCTAAGATAATTTCTTTTTACAAAAATTACAAAAATGACTAATGTGACCATGTTTACTACAGTAATCACATAGAACAGATAAATAATAGTTGTTATGATTTTTACCACTTAGCAGCTTCCTGTTGTTTTGGCTATAGCTACCACTAGATTTAGAAAAGTAGTTTTTGTATGGTTTGATATTGTTATTTTCATTGTATCATATTCTGGTCTTATCAAAAATGCATTTACCACTACCAAGCAATGCATCAAGATTCTTCCTTCCATCAACAAAATTTTCTAAATCTTTTTCTAGAGATAAGATCTTTCCAGCATATTTCTCCTTTTCAAGTTTTAAAGCGGAGACTTTTTCTTCTAACTACCTTACCTTATCACAATCATTTTTAGCAGCATATTTTCCAATTTAGCAACTCTTTCTTCCATAAATTCCTTTTCAGAAACTTTTTACTTATAGTCATCCTCAACAGACATATTCTTGGTTGCCAAATTCTTATTCGCAGATTCCAATTATTTAATCTTACCCTTCAGAGATTCATAATTGCTCTTGAACTTCTCAACTTCTTTAAAATACTTCATTGTCAACTTTTGTACTAATCATACAATTCGTGATATGCATTTTACAATTCTTCAACTTCAATATCAGAGTTAGAATAATATGCCTCATCGTCTCCTGATTCAGCAATGAAGCAAATGTTGCTGACTTCTTACGGCTCTTCTTCTTCGAAGTTTGCAAAATCCTCATCTGACCAGGTTGCATCATCACTTGCTTTTTGGATTTTTTATTCTCTGACTTGTTTTGAAGAAGAGGACATTCTTGTCTTGTATGTCCAGGCTTCTTGCAGTGATAGCATATGATTTGATTATTTTGTGTATTGCGATTGCTGCTGTTACCTTTTGATAGGAAACTGTTGCTTCTAGTTTTCTTGTTTCCTTCTCTTTTCTTCTTCAGCTTCTGTTATAAAAGCGGACATATTTTTTGACCTTAAAGTTGAACTTGTCATCTCCATCTATTTGTAACTCAGTATCACTTTCATCATCGTTTGATTCATCAGTTGCTTTTAGTGTCATTCCTTTTCTGTAGGAGGATCTTTCATCTTGCCTAAACTCAGTTTCATAAATCATCATGTTTTCTTATATCCAATCTAGCAAATTAGTGTTTAGATCCTTTGTCATTTCTAAAGATGTCACCTTAGGTCTTCATCCCTTTGGTAGTGACCTCGAAATCTTCATTACGAGCTCGTCATTAGGATATATCTTTCGTAAGTTCTTTAAGCCTGTGATGATATTGTTTAAGCATTCGAAGAATTCGTCTATAGTTTCTCCCTGTTTCATGCCAATAGTTTCATATTAATACACTAAAAGAATTATCCTAGGATTGTTTACCTTATTTGTTCCTTCAAACGTGACTTGTAGTTTGTCCCATATTTCCTTTGTTTTAGAACAGTAGGATGTTTTCTTATATTCTTTTGGAGATAATGCACAGTTCAGATGATGTTTTGTTTTAGCATTTAGTTATGCATTTCTTCTATCCGCATCAGTCCATACTTTTACATTATCTGAATTGGGAAATGTGGCTCCAACTCTAATGGCTTGCCAAATAGATTAGAGATAGATTGTCATTCTCTCTTTCAAATAGGAATAGTTGTTTCCATTGAAGTAAGGAGGCTTTAAGATGGATTTTCCTTCAAGACTTCTTAAATTGTTTTCCATGATCTGTCATGTGTTGTAAAGCACAATAAATATGAAACCTCGCTCTAATACCAAATACTAAACCAAACATATGCAAGAGGGGGTAAATTGTATGTAAAAAAAATTCACAAGTTAATTCAATTTTGACATGTGTTTAATTGATTGCATAATTATTCTATAGTAGTTCGAGATTAATGACGTGAAATTGCTTAAGATATTTACTTTGACTCATATGTGATTTTAGGCACAAATTCAAAAGCAAATAAGTTAAAGTTAGTTGTAAGCATGATATTAGGGTCATTTTCTGAAATTAATATTCACTTATCTTCATGGAGTAAGAAAAAGAAAATTAGAGCATGAAGAAAACAAATTCAGCTCAAAAGAAGACAACCAAGAAGTTACTAGGAGGAGCAGTGAAACAACAGTAAAGTGAGAGCAAACTGCATAAAAAGCAATGCAGTAGGTGAGCAAAATGGCAGCACAAGTTGTAAGCATAAGGAGGAAATGACAACACAGCAACAGATGAAGAAGCAACACAATAGCCAAGATAGAAACAACATCACATAACGAGGAAACCAGTAGCCCAAAACGCACCATGGATGGGGAGCAAGGAAGACTAAAACACCAATGCAGCAGACGGGAAGCTTGACCAAAACATAGTGCAGATGTTGGAAGAAAGGAGCAGTAAGACGACAATGCAGCAAGTGGAAAAAAAGGACCAAATGATGATGCACAACAAACTAAAACGTAGACATTCGGTAAATGATAAAACGTAGACATAGAGAGGAGTAAAGGAGGTTCTTGCATGTTTTGGTTTTAAAATAGAAGAGATAGAGGTTTTTAATGTTTTTGTGTTCTTTTAAAAAAAGCACAAGGTGTTGTTTTTGTGGTCTTTTAAAAAAAGCACAAGGTGTTCTTCGTGAGGGACTTTCAGCTGGGGGCTGAAGCAATTTTAAGATCCCTTGGTTTTAATGAAGATGAGGGGTAAAGCTCTCAATCGGTAGAGACCCATGGAGGGGTAGATGTTCCGATGCTAGCTCAAAGGCGACATCGACATCAATGACCAGATTAAGCATTCCTTCATTTTTGTTGTTGTTTCTTTCTCTCTTTAGAAATTGAATATTTATTCTATTTGTATGGATTTGGGTATTGTGAAAAGATGATTTTAATGTGTTCATTGGATCATTTTATTACAACCGAATGTTAGAATATTCAATATAATCCATAATTGTTATGTTGAAATTCATTTGTAGCAACTAATGGTTCATAATCATTAGGGATAACATAACCTAGGTTAAATGATGCTTCATATATGGTTATTACCTTGATTAATCGGCTACGCAATTAAATCTAGAGATCGTATCCTAGGTTATTCAATAGTTAGGTTTAATTAACAATCGTATCTTGATTAAACAATAGATAAGGAAAAACTCGGGTTAATTATTAACCCACGATTAACAGTTTCTAGGAGAGGTTTGAGAACAACAAATCATTAAAATATGTTTAATTAGGGTGTAGGCTAAAATTGAGCCAAGAATCAGGTCCCTACCTAATTGCCCACTTTCATCATTTTTTTATATGTTTTCTTTAATTTTCTTTTGTGGTTTAGCTTCAATTTATTTTCTTGTTTGATAACCAAAACCCCCTAAACCTAAATATCAATTAATTTCATTTCAATAACTTTACACACAATCTCTGTGAGATCAACCTAGACTCACCACTATTATGGTAATAGTCTTGTTTATTTTGAGTAGTGTTATGACGCACTGTCATTTATATAATAAATAGAACATAATTAACGAATAAAAATAATAGGAGCCTATTAGACAATAAAGCCCTTTAAACGACAGGAGCCTGTTAAATGATAGGAGCCTTTTGTAAGATAGGACCCTGCTTAAACAAAAGGAGCCTATTGAATGATAACTTATGTTAAAACAATTTAAAATAAAAGACACCTATTAAAACTGAAAGGAACCTCTTACAAGTTAAAAATAGGAGTCTCTTATAAAAGTGAAGAAGCCTCTTGCTAAAAAGAACACACACACAATATAATGTGAAATTTTAAAAGTTAAGAGAAGAGAGAGAAGGACGTAGTCGATTTATACTATTTTGGCTTACAACCCAAGCCTACATCCAACCCCCAAGTATCCAACTTGAGTGTTTCACTATAAAAACTAATTAGTAATTTGACGAGCCTCTTCAAGCTCACGAGTACATATTTTTCAATGTTCTCCAACCTTCCACGCTCAAAGTGTACAACAAGCTTCTAAAAACTCATAGAAGAATAAAATGTAAAATTGCAAGCAAGTTCTCAAATAACATTTTATCTCTTGATAGAATTATTTCACTTTCTAAGGCACAATAAGAATGATATGACTATCAAAAATATAGATGATGCTCAAAAGTTTCAAAAGTCTGTGTATGCTCATTGCTTCACAAATGTTGTTGCTCTTCTTTAAATAGTCAATTTCTTCAACTAGTCGTTGCTTCATCTTAATTATGAGTTAACTTTGGATTTTCAATATCATGTCTGCTAGAACAAAATTTTCCATAGCTAATTATTCGAAAAATGTAAGATCCTCCAGGGTGTTAATAAGGAAAGTTTACTAAGAAGGTTCCCGTAAAAAAGTAAATAATTTTTGTATGATTTTATTTCCTTTTAAAAAGAAATATCGTTATCTATATAAGAAAATAAATCCCATTTGAATTTTGAAATATTATATAATTATCATAAAAATTGTTAAATATAATCCTTGAGCTAATAGGTACACCTATGAATCCAGAAAGGCTCTTCCCACTGTAACTCTTGAGCTTATGAAATATTTCACTGATAAATACCATCAGAACTACATCATGAGTTTCTAGCCTATATATCAGTAAAGTGGATTATAAAAGAGATTATATAAGAGAAAAATAAACAAAAATCGACTATAGCTTAGATTTCAGGTATATTGGACGAGACATAAGCCTTTTTCCTCTGTATGGGCATCAATTCTCAAGGCCTGCTTTCTAAAAATCTAAATTTTCTAATCTTTCCCCGTTTAACAAAGGCCTCAAACAAGATCTATAGACTAAGACTTTCTCATACACAAGATTCTCATAAGAGGCAAGTGTAGAGCATACTTTTCTTTTTTATATGACTGTGGCTACATTATTCAAGAATCAAGCTTTTAGGAGAGAGAAATTAGAAAGAAGCCATAGGATGAAAAACACACAATCTTTTTATTGATTTTTTTTCTTCTGAGTACAATAAAGGAGAAGCCTTACTTTTATAGACTAAGCAAGGGGATAGAGATGAAAAACTTTTAGGGAAAAGATTCCCTTCCTACAATAATACACGTTAACATACAAAAGCAAAAGTAAAAAGAAGAGTTGTTAGGAGACACTAGGTCCTAATAATCTTCCTAAAGGATAAGAATATGCTAAAAGGATAAGAAGGAATCTTTCTAGCAAGGAGGTGTAGAGAAAGAACATGGGCCACCACTATCATCATCGGAATCTATCATATCAATGTCTTTGTCATATTTTTTGATAGCTTGGATAAAATTATCAATTTCTGTATCAGTCCAAACAGAAGGCCATAGGTTCTGGGCATCTTAGAAATAATCAAGAAGCCCAGTGTTAGTATTGGGCTTTGGTTTTGTAGAACTTTCTCCTAGTTCAAACGTTCTTTTAGACTCAAATCTAGGAGGCCTTCTAGGTTCAAAGCCAAGAAGATGTAGGACTTCACCAGCCATGATGATGAAACCTATAGAATCAAATTGATCTATGGAGGTCCAATATCTTTCAGTAGGATAAATGGATTTTGATAGAGTAAAATCATCAGGGTATGGTTCCAGAGAGGTACATGTTGTAGACTTGGTGGTCTTTTGGTAATGGTTTAGATGGTCTAAAAAGAATAAAAATCTCTCAGTAGTTCTTTATATTGCTTGGGCCAATCTATAAGGTTACACCATTACCAGAAATGGTTGATAGTGCAGATATAACCATAAACAGTAAGACTATAGGGATGATGAATGATGAAAATAAAATGGTCCTTTTGTTCAAAGAGAGGAATAGCTCATAACTGATGCTTGTTTGGGATCTGCCCAAGTTAAAGATGCCATTTTTACAATGGCTGGGACATTTCACTGACTAAATTTGAAAGGTGTTGATAAACATGCAGCGGTGAAATAGAAATTGAGCAAGCATAGAGGCCAAATAAAGTCCAGAGATGCCATATACTGGCTTTAGAAAGAGAATCGTAGAGATGCTAGAAAATTTGATAAGGAGTATTAGTATCAAAATAATGATGCCAATACTTCACTAGCCATGATGATGAAACCCATAGAATCAAATTGATCTATGGAGGTCCAATATCTTTCAGTAGGATAAATGGGTTTTGATAGATTAAAATCATCAGGGTATGGTTCCAAAGAGGTACATGTTGTAGACATGGTGGTCTTTGGGTAATGGTTCAGATGGACTAAAAAGAATAAAAATCTCTCAGTAGATCTTTATATTGCTTGGGCCAATCTATAATATTACACCATTACTAGAAATGGTTGATACTGCAGATATAACCATAACCAGTAAGACTATAGGGACAATGAATGATGAAAATAAAATGGGCCTTTTGCTCAAAGAGAGGAATAGCCCATAACTGATATTAGTATAAGCATTAAAATTAGCATAACATTTAATCCATGTAGGTAGGATTTGTAGTGGAGATGCCTTATAATAGACATCCATACCAATTAGAATCTCTTGGCTAGGTATATGGCTTACAAGAATTTTGGTCTAAACCACACAATCAAGGAAGAAGCGGATCCTTATTTTCTTTTTTTGTTATAAGCCCAATCTTAAAAGAATTTTCGTTAGTAGTAGTGAAATATTCTTCATGAGATATACATGCTTCAGTTGGTAAAATGTTAGGCTTTATAATACTGTGACATGATCCAGTGTCTGTATACTCGATAGCTTTGATCGGCCTATCATATTTGTCATATTATAGTAATTGGATATGGACATAAGGTTGAGTATCGGTGAAAGGCTGGTGTCTAACTTCAAACATTTTGTTTGTTCCATATATAACATATCATCTTCAGTATCGTTAGAAAACCAGGAATTGGAAGATTCATAATCATCAGAAGAGTCTAGCGGAAGAGAAAATTATGTCTCTTCATCCTCACTAGATTGTTCTTCAATGAAATCTTCAATGTTTCCATTATCTTGGATAGGCATGATAGCTTTAATGGAATCCAATAGTTTGACATCCTTTTTTGTCTTATCAGGACATTGACAAGAATAATGTCCTGAATTGTCATAAATAAAACATTGATCTGCCTTCTTTTCTTGAGAATTTCTTTGTTTTAATAATATGAAAAATTGAAGTCATTTCTTTCGTCTAAAGGTCTTATGATTTCCTTCATGGGAAATAAGGGACCTGGGAGACTACTTGTAGGAGAACTTTATGTGAAGATGCTTCTTGTTCATGTGACATTCACAGTCTTTTTTCTACTTACACTTAATCTTTAAATAAGGCTTTCTGCAAGCCTTTTTAAACAAGGGATCGCCTTTAATCTTGTTTTCAGAAAAACATTTGTTAATCACATACCTTGTCAAGTGAAGTTAAGGTGAGTTGATATATTTCCCCAAGAGATATATCCCTCATATCTCTTCTTAGTGTAGCAATGGTCCTTCGTAATTCTGGTTGTAGTTTATCTTGTAAGGAGGAGATGAATGTATAATGGAGGTTGACATCATTGAAGCCATTAAGAAGATATTAGTGCTTCATCATACATTGGAAATGCTTTTGTAAATCTCGTCTGTCCAGATAATAACATTTCATCTTAAAATACTCCTACCTGATCTGTTTATCAATGAACTGAAAATCACCAATGAATTCTTTATGAATCACCCCAAGAAGTAGTCTAGTATATATGACTTGTATGTATTGAATTCTGTGATAATTGTCTAAACTTTGCTACCATTCTCTTAAAGTGTTAGTGAATCGAGTAGAAAACTCAGACAAAATATCCCTTAATAGATTATTTGGTCAATTCATTTGCAAATCAATTCATGCTCCAAATTTATAAAGACATTCTCTCACTTTTTTGGTGGAAGATCATCAAAGATAAACCATAGACCTGAAGTAGGCCTGGTTGGTGTTGCTTGTGCTGGTGGTGTTGAGGTTTTGAATGGTTCAGTTCCTATTGATTCAGTTTCACTAATATCTGGTTCAACTTCAGTTGGTTCAGGCATAATCATCATAATCCGAGTAAGATAAGATAAATCAACAAATTGTTCAGACTCTTCTAAAGATGATTCAGATATCTCAAAAGATTGCTCAGATATGATAGAACGCTTAAATGGGCATTCTTTATATAGAATAGATACGAGTGCTAAAGTTGCTATGAACTCTGATTGAGGAGCCTTGTCTTTTCCAGTAGATAGAGAGAGCTGAGTTTTAGGGGAAGAATAAAGTGGAGTTTTAATTTGCAAAGGCTTTTTCTAAGAATCAGCTAGTTTACTATATAAAAGTAATGGATCAGAAGTGTTTGTAGGTTTGGATTTTAGGGATTTGGTTATCTTAGGTATAGCAATGGTAGTGATAGGATGGATATGCTGTCTGATTAAAGGATAATTCATCTTGAATACTTTCTCGTAATCAATAGGTTCCAAATAAGTTGGAGAAGAATAGATGGTTGAATGACTAGAAAAGTTATGGGATAAGCTCCATAAGCAGTTTTGGACTTTTCTATCTGCATATCAGTCTCCACTCTTTAGAGTACCTCCTTTACTTTTTGAAGTTCTTGTTCCTTATTTGTAAAGTCGAGTCCAAAATACTGAGTGTCAATGTATCTTCGAAGATTAGTATCAAGTTGGGTCATCTGATCTTTTAAAAATTTCTATAATTTAGGACCTAAGAAAAGACTATTTCAACTTAGCTTTGAGTAGCTTAAGTTTGCTGATTAAGCCCATCAAGTTTGGAATCAATTCTTTAAAGGACTATGTTTTGACCTATTGCATTATCAATCTGCCAATTAAGCACCTCATTAGTAGGATTTGAGAGAATAGTTCCTTGAGAACTAATTTATGTAGCACGCATATAAGGGCTAGAAATAGCCCTATTATTTTCATCAGTATGTCTCTCCAATAGAGTAAATTCCTCCTCATATGGTTTGACCATCATATAAGGAATCGGAGTGGGAGTAGTAACAATAGGAATGGAAGACATAATTGGTTGAAGGTTGTAGGAGATTAACTTTGGATGGAATAAATGTTCTTTGTCAACAGCTTTGAGTAATTCTCGAAGATTTCAAAGTCTTAGTCTTTGATACTTAATCTCAATCTATAGTCTAGAATCAGGATTATGATCATCATTTTGATAGTGGAAATGTCGAGCAAGTTGACTATGATAGATCTCTTTCTGTTGTTATCTTCCTCGTTTGTTTTTTCTTCTTCCTCTGGCGATTATAGAGCTTATCATCATCACTGTCTAATTTAGAATTCAAACATATTTCACAATCTGGTTTGCACATAGATGAATCTACATCCTAGACAAAATGTCCACAATGATGGCTAGCATATACAAGTTTTCCATCAGGTTTAAAGTAATGGATTGGAGGTCCATCTTTTCCTTCTTTATGTGAGAACACTGATTGAAGCATCAAAATAGGACTAGATGTATTTGAGGGTCCATATTGATCTTTATTAGGGCTGCTATAGATGGATTTTACTTATCCATCTTGTAAAGTCCTGAGAATAGGAGGAGTGGTGGTGTGGAAAGAATGCCTATAAGGAGCATCAAACTTTTTAATAATTAATGATTCATTCAACCGACATCAATTTCTCAAGTCCATTGGTGGGAGCTGCCTCAAAATTTGTAAGATCATGGTTTGATCATGACCTTTGTCAGCTACCATGTACAAAGCATCTGAAGTGGAATTTGGAAAATTCAGATCTACTGTATGACTTTGCAAATGATATATCATTTGATGGTGAAGACTGGCCATAATGGCTTAAGGCTCTTATTCTGCTCCAGTGATCTGGATCTAGACTTAGAGTCGCTCAGATAATGTGTGATCATCCAACCTGATATTGAAGTCAGGAGCAATTGTAAGGATGACATTTCCATTATTGAAGGTCATCAACAGAGTACCAATTAAGGCATTTTGGTACGTGATGTATGCTATGTCAAGAAGAGAGATCTAGACTGTAGCTTGAATTCCTTTTCTACCATAGAGAGTGAGAGCATGATGAATAGTTCTAACATCCAAATGTGTAGCTTGAATTCTTTTTATAACATAGAGAGTGAGAACTTGATGAATAGTTCTAACATACAGATGTGTATGATTCTGCTCTCTCCAAAGAGATATAAGTTCCTTTAGAATTTCTGACTTCACATATTGTTTTGTTATAGTAGCTTTCAAACCATGTTGCTCTAGACAAGAACTTTTGATAATTTCTTTGACCATTGGACAATAGATAAAAAGAATAATTCTTATCCTTCATATCCAAAAACAGTCACGGGAGCATATACTATAGAGATTGAGTAAAAGAAATGAAATATCATAAATACGACTCTTAGTAGGGAGATGAGTAACTTCTACAAGGTATTTAATTCGATTGAAAAGAGTATGTTTAATATTAGAAGGGAGGTTGGCTATAAAAAGAATAATGTAATCACAATCAATAACACACATAGCTCTGATACTGGCCAGGCTTTACATTTAAGGTTTTCTTCTATTTATTAAAAAGCATAATAATTCCAATACAAACAAAAAATTCCCTAAAACCCAAAATTTAGAGGGGGAAAAAAGTTCCCATGAGCATAACCTTTTTCTAGTTGTGGTCCGCAAGGACTTAAATGAGTGGAGTATGACAATGAAACTCGAGAAGAAAAATAATTGACAGCAACAAGCAACATGTAAATGTACAATACTAGAAGGTGACCTGAGGGAGGTACCGCTTGACTTACTAGGAGAGGTTGTTCTTTCTTTCTCAATCTTTTTGTTCACAATTTATATTTAAATGCTGATGTGACCTTAATTAATTTTTAAGGGATCAACTTGCAAGCATTTGATTTACAACATAATAATTGTGTACAAGATAAGGAAAGTTATCACTTGGATTACATGTTCTTATCAATCATACATATCAGAATTGTAACTTGATGAGTCTTTCTTTAATTTTAATACTTAAATATCTTTATTCCATCTTATATTAATATAATGATGTCGACCTGTTCGTTTCTAAAATATACGCAAGTTAACTCAAATACCACAGTATATCAAAATCTGACTCTATAATCCGAACTAAAAATGGAACTTATAAACTATTTATGGAACAAATAGATTTTTAAAAATTTTATGACGCGATCTACTATCATAATAAGAATCTAGAAAGAAAAGCACATAGTACAAGAAGAAACAACAGGCATGAAATTAATCTGGATATTTCCGGACCTTTTTACTTCGTCTCCAGCTGAAACCGATTAGTCAAACTCAAAGATATTTAGCCCACGCGTTACACCCTCGTTCGAGAATAGTAGTGCCCACCCCCGCTACACGCCTCTCCCTTTCCCTTTCCCTTTCCCTTTCCGTTTCCCTGCAACGCAGTATAAACTACATCATTACACTTATACCGTATGACTAAATCAACTATTGTTGCCAGTGCCAGCACATCATGACGAAATTCCCATAACCAGTGCAAATCCACTCAATTCAAGTCATCAAAGCCTTTTCTTAATGTTTTATTTTATATAAATATTATATGCTTTGAATTTCAATTTTTTATATACAAAAAAACAAGTCTTGAAACGTTATTATCTTTATTACTTAATGAGATTTTTATGATACCTTAATCAGATGAAAGTTTTTAAACTTAGAAACACAATCCGATAACATTGCTTTATTTTTATAAATCTTTAAAATTTTAGTAATTGTAAACACGTTATTTTGATGTGGTATTTTAGGTAAATTAAAAAAAAACGGGGTGTACTACCCACCCGCGTCGATTGTTACAACCCGATCACTTCCAGCTTTCTTAGATGTTGGCGTCTTCTCCGTTGCCTGCCTCTATATATTGGCTACTTTCCTTTTATCATCATCTATCTGTTAATAAGCTTCTCCTCTTCCACTTGCAATAGCCCAGTTGACCTCAGTGAACAGTGCTTGCTTTAAGTTCTGAAATTTATGCCTATTCTTAACCAAGCCCGTCATCGTCCAAATATCCATTTCTCTGCAGATATGGAACAACTCACTTTCTTCCTTCCAATTTTAAAGCCTCTGCTTTCTATTCTCTCCGCTTTCTTCGTTTTCCCACAAAAAAAGTTGATGTCTTTGCCACTTGAGAGGTTCGAATCGTTTGGTTCTCGCACTGGCAGGCAATTACAGCGTTATGACAAAGGTTACCGCCAAGTTGTTGGGTAGGCTTTTTTTTTCCTCCCCTTTTTCATTTGTTTTTTAACCAAAATTTTCCAGTGTTTCAATCCCTGGGTTATCTTGCTAGGGGTTTTCATGTTTTCGTTGAAACTATACTGAAAATCTTTTTCTTTTTTCTCTATGCAGGTGCATTCCTTATAGATACAGAAAGATTAACGAATTAATTGATGGGACTTGCGTTCAAGAATTGGAAGTTCTTGTGATCAGTCCACAGAAGGGTCCAGGGATGCTATTCCCTAAGGTACTAAACACTAGTCAATATTGCATTTCTTGATCTCTAGTTTCTTAGACATAGTATAGAATTGTTTCTTTTTCAGCCTTAACTAACAAAGCGGTTCGTTGTAAATTTAACTTTCAGGGCGGTTGGGAAGAAGACGAGTCGATGGAAGAAGCGGCTTTGAGAGAGACGAGAGAGGAAGCAGGAGTTGTTGGCATTGTTGAAGTGAGTATCTATGGAAGCTTTTTGGTCACAGAGTACTTTCGTATAAATTATTTTCTAAACTTAATTTACTCTTGCAGAGAAAATTGGGGAATTGGTCGTATTCAAGCAAAAGAGGTGGCAAAATGCATGACGGCCACATGTTTCCTTTGCTAGTACAAGAACAATTAAATGATTGGCCTGAGAAAAATTTCAGGATGCGACAATGGGTATGTGAGATTTTAACCATGTTAGTTTTCTTTGTTGGGCTTGATGGGATTCTAATGTTTACTCGAACATGGGATGTTTCTTCAGGTTACTGTTAATGAAGCAAGAGAAGTATGTCAACAGCAGTGGATGAAACAAGCTTTAGAGGAATTGGTGAAGATTCAATTGCCTTCCAAACAGCAAAAGACTGTAAAATAGAGAATCGATAGTAGGCGGTGCCTTTTGTTTTCAAAACTGATGATATGGGTACACAAAAGTTTACTCATACAACAGTTTGTTGGACCGAAAATTGGTCTTTTAGTTTGTATATACAGAACACCATTCTTTGAATCTTTCAACTAGAAAACTTTAAGATGGTTTCTCACTAAATTGCAGTCATCCTCTTTCCGAATAGCTTGCCTGAAGCCAATTGGAGTTTGGTACACAAACAGCAGAACTATGTAAAATTTACCATGTACCTTTACTAGGCGAAGTTTCCTGGCATAAAAAGTTTCAAAAGATCTTATTATATTGCCAATTTCTCAATATGGATCATTTATATTGAACAACCGATGAGCAATTATCAATTTTGAGTTTTGAGTTCTTGCTTCCTACTTATCTGTATACCTTTCATCTACTCGTAAAATACATGCAATTAGTAGTAGACTTTTGCTAACGATCACAAATTCCATAGTATGGCGCCTGTCCGATAAACTCAAGCTAATGGTCTATTTCTCTATATATATGAAAGTTAAATGGAAGTCCAAATTAAGTTGAGAGTTTAATATCGATTTCCTTCATCTTCTTCCACCATTTTAACATACAAGGGAAGGAATTAACGCACTTCAAGCAACGTTACCTTTAATAAACTCAAACCAGTAAAATTTTCCTATAACGAAGAAAGCAGCCAGTGACACACGACCGAGCCACGACCAAGGGGCGCAGATGCACGAAGTGACGGAGTCGGGGAGAGAAAGTCGAGCAATAGTCGAGATATGGATAGGCAGAGGCCATTGGGTATGGAATTTTAGGTTTTTTCTCTATTAATTAGCAAATCAAGATCATTTTACTTTATTAACAAAACGAAGCTGATCAACTAACAAAAAGAACACCGAAGTTAAATTAATTCAACTTTGGCAATGGGTAAAATGTTTCAAAAATTTTGCTCTAGCTTCACGACCGGGGAGCACACAAAGTAGCAACCTCTCTCCTCTTCTTCTTTTTCCCTTTTCTCCAGCTGTAACTGTAATTTACTATGTTAGTTGATACAAAAGTGTTCCTTCATCACCGAACTTACTCGTAATATGCGCCTACTCTTTTGCACATAAATCTTACTTAGGTCCTTCTAAACAAGACTTAACCTTCCCACATGATTGTCGACTAATAATCTAGTTCTCGAACACCTCACGACTCTCGCAGTATTTAACTCTCACTCGCAAGAAAATTACGGAAGCACTAGAATAGTAAAAGCAACAACAAAAACAAAAGAAAAAGATATAGCTAAAAGTCAACTTTCATTATTTCCCTTAAAGTACACAAAAGAATACTCTTTCAATCTCTGTGTCTCACAACATTCTCCTCTTGATTATGAGAGTAAGGCTCAAATGAGTTATTTATAAGCATCTTTAGATGACTAAGTTAGAATCATACTAGAACTCTACTGGCTAAGATCACAATCTTATCCTATCTTATCCTTATCAGATCACATCAAATTAATTAATAGATGACATCCACATCCAATTAGGACTATCTAATAGGATTAAGCTACATCACAATAACAAGATAAAAGATTACATTATTTAGGAATGTTTATTTATATCTACGAAGATTTCTTTTATCTTCAGATGATGCTTCCACATGATCTTTATCTCTTAAAGTTGATATTCATCTACTGTAATCTTATCTACTACATCATCCAAGATCTTCTCATCTCTATCCATTGATGATAAGTCATCCAAGCCAATAGCACATTGATCTGATTCAATGCTTACCCATGCCAATTTCATTAGCCATAGTCCATCCACTTGAGCATACCCTAAGTCCTTAGTTCATCAAGAACTCAACCTTAACTAAGTCAACTCGTACAAGGTTCGAATCTCAAAACTCGCACAATGCTTGATTTACTTGCTAAGTAACCTTGGAACTCTCGCATATTCCCGTCATGTATGGATCCAGCTAACCTTCTACTTGAGGTATGTCCCAAGCCTTCTTTTGGCCTCGCATTCGAATCTTGCATCTCGATGAAGACTTCTGCCAGTGTGCACCAATGCATTTCAACGCTTGAGATTGCCCTATTTTCCCTTGCCTCCCCATAAGTCCTTTTTCCTTGCTGTTAGCTCGTTCTTCATCTTCTCTCAAGTGTCGATGGGAGGCCTACCCGCACTAATGTCATTGGAGGTTCTCGTTCTCCACCACAACTTTGCATCCTCCACCAAATACTTGATCGACACCTTCTCTGAGTTAGAAACCTTTGTCGTCACAAAGTATTGCTCCATATCCCATAAGAAATTTTCGAGCTCCTCAGCACTCTGCTTGCTATCGAAAACTTGTGGCTCTTGCACTTTCTCCAAAATGCTTTAAGCACACTCAACATCCTGCGTTGCAATGATACACCTTAGGATTGTGATCTTGAATCTAGAATTCTCCTGTGCCTTCATCAGCTCCGCAATTTGATGTTGTAACTATTGGATTTGTGCCTCCAACATCTCAAATTGAGTGTTGTAAGAAGTCACCTCTTCCTCCTCTTGAGGGATCGGCCCAATGAGTGCCTCCACTATATTGACACATTCCGTCAAATTACTACCTCCCGCCATCTCGAAATTTGGCTCTAATACCAGCTATTACAAAGGTTTTCCTTCAACACCAAACTTATCCGTAACACGTGCCTACTCCTTTGCATAGAAATCTTAGTTAGGTCCTTCCATGTAAGACTCAGCCTTCCCAAGTAATCGTCGACCAACAATCTAGGTTTCAAAAGCCTCACAACCCTCGCAGTGTTTAACTTTCTAACGGAAGCACTAGAATAGAAGAGGCAACAACAAGAATAAGAGAAAGAGATACAACTAAAAGTCAATCTTCATTACTTCTCTCAAAATATAAAAAGGAATACTCTCTCAATCTCTGTGCCTCATAACATTCTCCTCTTGATTATGACAGAAAAGCTCAAATGAGCTATTTATGGGCATCTCTAGATGACTAAGTTAGAATCCTACTAGAACTATAATAGCTAAGATTATAATCTTATCCTTATCAGATTACCTCAAACTAAACAATAGATGACATCCTTATCTAATTAGGACTCTATCTAATAGGATTAAACTATATCACAATAACAAGATAAAAGATTACATTATCTAGGAATGATTATCCATATCTACGAAGATCTCATCTATCTTCAGATGATCCTTTTACATGATCTTTAGCTCTTAAAGTTTATGTTTGTCCACTGTGATGTTATCTACTACATCATCCAAGATCTACTCATCTCTATCTGTTGATAATGAGTCATCTAAGCTAATAGCACACTGGTACAATTCAATGCTTACTCATGCCAACTTCATTAGCCATAGTCCATCCACTTGAGCATACCCTAAGTCCTTAGTCCCTCAAGAATTCAGCGTTAGCCAAGTCATCTTGTACAAGGTCCGAAACTCTCCCAAAACTCGTACCATGCTTGATCTACATGTTAAGTAACCTTGGAACTCTTACATATTCCTATCATGCTTGTGATCCAGTTAACTTTCCACTTGAGGTTCATCTTAACCCTTCTTTTGGTCTCGCATCCGAATCTTGCATCTTGTCAAAGATTTCTACCAATGCGCACTAATATACGCCAACACTTGACATTGCCCCATTTTGTCCTTGCCTCCTCGCAAGTCCTTTGCCTTGTTCCGTTGTTTCATGTGTCAAACACTGGTCAAGCCTTGCCAATGCGAACACGATTCTGATATCACAACGTAGGGGGTCTAACACTAGTCTAGCTTCATGACTGGTTTTCAAACCAACATTGTTATGGTTGATTTGATAAGAGGAGAAATCACAGGATGTGCATTGTTGCTTCTATAAACCATTAGAACTTGATTAAGTTTTGAAAAATCGATGTAACATTTTTGTTTCCTCAGGGTAGAAAATGACTAGTACTTCTCTAACAAAGATGATACCACCATATGCTCAAATGCCTCTGCATCTCTCTGTTTGTAAGCTAAGAAATATAACTTAGGAAGTTAAGGAGATCCTCTACATAAAAGAGTCTTTTCATCCTGACATTAGTGAATGATGGTACTAGTAATATTATGTCAATTGACAAGTTATAGTTTAGGTCTGCAGCATCTATTTTGTTCTTGATCCATGGTTCTGCAACATCTTAACAGAACATGTAGCGTAGACTTTGTGGTATTGAAGCACCTCCTCAAGTCTTTGTCAAGTTGCGGAAAATTTTTGGGTAAATTACTGAAATTTGCATACACGAACTAGTGAACTTAAAATCTCAATAATGAGGAGCCTATTGACTAATTTCTCCTTGTTTGTTGGAGATGCTGATTCCCTACCATATTTTTGGGTTCAAATATGAGAAAACATATGAGACATTTTTCTTGTTTGCATATTTCTAGCATCCATTGATACCTGAAGAAAGAGAAACAACATAGGCATTCAGATTTCTCTAACCAAAATTAATGCGCAAATAATTTTAAGTGATATGATACAGTAACTTCCAATTCTCCAACATCACCCGAAATGCACTCATCAATTGACATCAGACCAATAAGAGGTAAAGAAAAGAGGCTCAAAACTAACTATAAATGTCATCTTACGTCTTTATCATTCCTATGCAGATATATATTTTTATATGGTAATATCCAAAGTTTTATGCAAAAAGATGGCAAAGTGATGAACAAAGAAATAAAGCAGATAAGATAGGGTACGCATTGCTTCGTCGACCGCTAGCAACATCTCTAATTCAGTGTTCTAGAAGACACCACTTTGGCAGTGTAGAGAGGTGGCGATTTCTTAGTTGTAATAACCACTCCACCACTCTCAATGACCAAGAACGCAACCACTGATAGACATCCTTGTATTACTACCATGTGCTTAATTGTCTTATGTTAAACAGAGATATTACAGTAAATATAAAGACGGTGAGAGAGAGGCTGAGTTTCTTATCCCTTCTTGTTATTTGTTTGCAATATCAAGGGTTCTCAATTGCTTCAAATAGGATACGATTATAAGCTTATTTAAATATTAATAAGGATTTATTGAAAATTAAAGAAGGGTTAAGCGATTTCATCACAAAAAGGCTCTATGCTAGGATCTCCTGAAATCGCTGGGTTAAGCGATTTCATCACAAAAAGGCTCTATGCTAGGATCTCCTGAAATCGCTTTCAGGCAATCACATGATATTCAGAACCATGAAGAATAGTAATTAACTTATATTCTGTTAAGTTTAATTGGAGTACATGTAGGTCTTATTTTGTCACTACTGCTTACCTCACATAATGGTACATATTTATTTAATAAAAATAGTAAACTTATACTAGGTCAAAATTAGTAAAATATGTAATAGACAAGACTTAATTCTATTTAAATTTTTATCAACTCAAATTTTATTTTAAATATTTTGTAAATTTAGAGTTTATTTTGGATATTATGAAATAGTATAGTCTTACTTGTATTTTGCTAAAAAATTAAGATTAGATTAAATTTGTGCAATTTTACCATCCTAAAAGCAAAAAAGTGAATGTTTAACGTTTCTATATGAACTTTTTTGGATTTCGTGATGACCCAACATCTCAATTCATAAAAGAAGGTACAAAAGTTGATAAGTTGAAGTGAGTAGTGGCACATGGTTGCTAATTTAGCGGCTGTACGGGCTAGAGATTAGGTATGTCAAGACCCATACGATTTCTAATAATGAAGCAAAGTATGAAGCATTATTTTACCTATAAGACTAACAACTCACCTCTATTTTGAAACCGTCATGATTCATTCTAACTACCAGCTAGTGGTAAGTCAGCTCAAAGGGACCTATAAAGTAAACAATGCAAATATTGAACTCATATTCAAGAACAGAGCATAGTTGTAGACCTTCTTTTATAAAAATAAGTCATAGGAGGAGAATCTACTAAATGTCTATTGGGAGAAAATGTGAACAAGGTTATGAAGAGATGCAATAACTCCATATTGAGGGGGAAAAGGAAGAATAGATGTTAGTGTTACATCGATACATCCAAAGAGAACTGTTTCTAAGTAACGTAAAGAAAGCCAACCTGGTAAAAAAATTTATAATTGACAAGTAATTATATTGCAATTCTTATACATTGTCATATTTGTACTATGTAAAAAAAAAAGATAAAGCCTTCTATATATTAGAAGAAGGGTTAATTACAAAAAAAAAAAATCTCAAACTTTCATCAATTTTTCAATTATAAGACGAACCTTAAAAAGTAGCAATAAAATGCCCAAATTTTCAATTTTTTACTTCTAGCCTGCTGTTAGTGCCTCCGTTATCTTTGCTGACATGGTAGTGTCATGTGTCCAGGGACCCTTATTAATTAGACACGTCAGTGTAATTAGCATAAGTGAGTGAGATTATTGAAACGACATTGTTTCATAATGACACTAAAAGATGTCGTTTCAAGAAGATTAAATCATCTCTCTTCATACCGCCTAAAACTTGCTGCTTAAGAATGAAAATTGAAGGAGATAAAGCTTTGTGTTTTATAGTCCATAATGTCCGACGTGCGTTGAAGTTCTCTTCTAGGTTTCATTTACCGATCACCTGACTATTGGGTATCGCAGACTTGATTTTGACTTTGAGAGACTAGAATTTTGGAGTCTCAATGGTTTACCTTGGTTGGCTAAAAAAGATATTTGCTTAGAAAAGTTGTCGTTTGTTCCATCGTTACAGAATCTTAGCAATAACTTCTTTTTGAATGTTATATTGTAGGTTTGGTTAACTTTTGTAACTTGGGTATATCGTTTATAGTCTGAATCGATATAGATTATTCAATTATGTTTGTTTTACAAGAAATTTTTGGAAAAACGTAAGGGAAGATATGAGCAATGACAACAACTCGCCCACCAATTTAAGCATAAATTGAAATTCAATTAAGTTTGTTTTATGAGAAATTTCTGGAAAATTGTAAAAAGAAGATCATGTGTAATGACAACTCACCCACCAATTCAAGCATAAATTCAAATTCAATTAATAACCATTTTTTAACAAACGCACCAATTCAATTGGATCGATCAATTGCTAGAAATTGGGTGAGATATGGGCAATGACAACAACTCACCCACTCACAATGTCCATAAACACCCACCAAGGAGTTAGACTTCACATACCAAACAAAGAAAAATCGATTATTCCCTTTATAATTACCACAAAACATTAAACTATTGAATACTTTCCTTCAAAAAGTGGTACAAGGAATCAAGAAAAAGAAGAGCAACCATATACAAGCAGGATGGAAATAGTGGAAGCTATGACCGTCTAGTAATTGTGAGTAAAGGTCTAGTTATGATACACCCCTCTTGCCAAAAAAGATGACAAATACAATCACCAATCGCTTCTTGAAACGACGATGTTTTAATATCATCATGAAATGACATCGTTTCAGTAATCTAACTCACTTCTGTTAATTTCACTGACGTTTCTGATTAATGAGAGTTCCTGGACACATGACATTGCAGCACTAACGTCGGGATAGAATTAAAAAAATTGAAAGTTTATGCAATTTATTGCTACTTTTTAAAGTTCAGACTATAAATGAAAATTTGATGAAAGTTTAATATTTTTTGTTTATAAGAGTGCCATACAAGTTCAACTGGTGCACATTAAATGCATGTAATCTAGTTCACAAGATAAATAATGATATTATTAGCCAACATTGTAAAAATATGCTCAAGACTTTGAGAGAACATACGATAGGTGTCAAAGAATTTGTTTTTCCTTATTCACCATTTTTTCATCTAATTCCCTTTGCTTAGTTGGAAGTTGATATAATTAGTCCTTTCCCCTCTACTACAAGATAAATGATATCCTTACTTACAGCAATTGACTACACTAAATGGGTGAAATTGAGGTCATCACAATAGTTAATATTAGGAAAATTCATACCTATATTAGAAAAAAAAAGTTAGATCTATATGATTTCTTATTTATTCCTAAGATCAAATTTCCTTATATAATTGGTACTTTCCTAAAGAAATTGATTCTTACGCTTATACAAAAGGCTATAAGGGTCTTGAGATTAAACTAAGCCCTTAATTTAAATTTTTAATATTATCTTTAACATGGTATCAGAGCAAGTCCAAATCATTAAAACCTCTTTTCTACCTATAAAACCCTAAAACTCTTGCCTCCCTTACTATAAAACTCTAGAGCCTTCTGACTTGTCCAAAACTCTTACCTTCATAGCCTCCTATACCTCGATGAAGCACTTGATTCCATCTCCTTTTCTAAGGTCATTAATTAAGCTTTATCTTATTCTAGTTGACGTAATGCTATAATAAAGAATACAAGACAATGGTACTTGGAACTTGTTACATTTACCTCCAGGAAAGATTTGAAACATGGTATATTTACCTCTAGGAAAAAAGGCCATCAGATGTAAATTTTATAGTCGAAGTAAATTATGATGGATTAGTTACTTGTCTGAAAGCTTGCATTATTGCTAAAGTTATGCACAAACATATTGTACTTACAATTTCGATACTTTTTTTCCTATTGCTAAGCTTGCATCTCTCAGACTATATATCTTTATAACAGCTACTCTAAATTGGCCTTTTCATTAGTTGGATATGAAAAAATGCTTTTCCGTATGGTGATGTCTAGGAAGAAGTCTATAGGAAGTAACCTCTAGGGTTTGTAGCTTAAGGGGAGAATGGAAAAGTTTATCGGCTTCTAAAATCTCTGTTTAGTTTGAAACAAAGTCATCGAGCCTGGTTTGAAGATTATATTAAAGCAATTAAAGCATTTGGATTGAAAAAAAAAGTAAGTCAGATCACTTTATATTTTATGGATAGTTTGGAGCTAGCATGATTTTATTATTAGCATATATTGTGACATTTTTATTACTAAAAATGATACTACCAGGACTTTATCTCTTAAATCCTTTCTTTACTCTTTGTTTTATACAAAAGATTTCGAGCACTAATATATTTCTTAGGAGTTGAGGTATTCAAAGTAAGAGCAAAATTTTCCTCTCAAAGGATATATGTACTTGACTTACTTACTGAGACAGGAAAATTGGAAGCTAAATTATATAGTACCTTAATGATTCTTAAATTTACAACTTACATAACATGGTGAGAAATTTGAAGATCTTACAAAATATAAATGGTTTTGGAAAGTTGAATTACCTTATAATAACATGTCCAAATATTGCATGCCAAGTTAGTATTATAAGCTAGCTTATATCTTTTTCAAATAGTTAACCATTAGGTAGCCTTAGAATAAATTGTGTTATTTGAAAGGATCCCTTAGATGTGGCATTACCTATAAATAATATACATACTTGTATTGAATTCTATTTAAATGCAAATTAAGCAAGATCCAAAGTTAACAGGAGATCCACTTCAGGATATTGTGCTTTTGATGGAGGAAATATGGTTTCATGGAAGAGTAAGAAGCAAAATGTTACCTCATAATCAAATGTAGAGTCATAATATCAAGTTATGATGCAATCTATTTTGAAATAATATAGATATATCAATTGTTGATTAAAGTTGGTCTTAAGCCTTTAGTACTTGTAAAATTGAGGTAAAATAACTAAGTTTCCCTCAATATTGTGTCTAATCTCGTATTTTATGAAAGAACCAAAAACATAGAAATTTATTGTCAACATTTGTAAGGTTCTAGTAATAAGTTATTGACTAGTGTCCCAACAACTATGTCAACAATGGGTTCTTCCAATTTACAAATCAATAAACAATGTTTGAATAATAACAATATTCTTTCTAATCTAAGAATGTAGAAGTGTTATTCAAAGGTTAGAGAAAGTTATCCCTCCTTACATCTAATCCTCCAACTGATTACAAAGTATTATAAGTTTGGTAAGTTAATGATGCATAATTACTATATATCCTTTTTGAATCTATGGAACCTAAAATCTCGATCATATTCTCTCATGTTAGTACTTGTAATCAAGCTTGGGAATATATGAAGCTTTTTTATCCTAGTAATATGCTTCATATATACTATTGAGTTGTTTCAGTCCAAACAAGAAGGAAATTTGATTGAATACTTTAGGAAAGTGAAATGTGCATTTAAGGAGTTGAAATGTTTGTTGGGGATTACATATAATGTTAAGGAGATGCAAATCCAAAAGGAGCACTTAGTGACTATGATGTTTATGGAAGGATTGAAACTTAAGTTTGAGTATATATGAGCATAAATTATAGGAGGAGTAAAACCTTCCATCCTTAACTGAAGCATATTCTAGACTTTCTCATTCTATAGTTAAGGAGATTCCACCTTAGAATAAATTTTATAGGTTAACACTTATAGCACAATCTAGTTTACAAGTTAAAGGAGGCCATAAGGGTAGCCAAAGAGGACATGGTAGTTATAAAAGTAAAGGAGGAAGTGGAAGAGGCTCACGAATATATTACACACATTGTAATGGAGGTGGATATGATAAGAAGACATATTGGAATAAGTATTTAAACTTGCAAGCGGCTTATATGGCATTAGTTGAAGAACATTCTTTACCTATAACTTCATAAGTATATGTTACTTTCTCTCAAAATGAGAAAACAAAATCTCGGATCGAATCGATATATCAATATCGATTCGATCCGAGATCTTGAAACAAGTTCGATTCTTCGCTTTGCATTGATTTAAACCACATGCTCCACCGCTTGTGCGAGCCCCCGTCAATTCCTTTGAGTTTCATTCCTGTTGGATGAAATGATAAAGTAATACCCGGCTGCTGGCACAGAGTTAGCCGATGCTTATTCCCAGATACCGTCATTGCTTCTTCTCCGGAAAAAGAAGTTCACGACCCGTAGGCCTTCTACCTCCACGCGGCATTGCTCCGTCAGGCTTTCGCCTATTGTAGAAAATTTCCCACTGCTGCCTCCTGCATCACCACATTTTCACTTGACACCTATCATAATGATAAACAGCTCGTCTCGCCGTGACCTTCTCTTGAATGCTCAAAACTTCTGTCGCTCCATCCCCGCAGGGGCAGAGAACTGGTCCACCACTGGAAACACCACTTCCCGTCCGACTTGCATTTGTTAATCATGCCGCTAGCATTCATCCTGAGCCAGGATCGAACTCTCTATGAGATTCTTAGTTACATTACTTATAGCTTCCTTGTTCATCAAATTTAATCTCCTTCCATACTTCACAAGCAACACTTGTAATATTAGTCAGCTTAACATACATCGTCTTCTTCTATGGCATCTGTGGAACTTGTTATTCATCCATTCCTACAAAATGGTCATGGGTATTGGATTAATGTTAAACTGAACATATCTTGAGTAAAATAACTAATTTCGATCATTATCTTTCCATTCCCCTATAATAATAAGCTTATCATTGATGATGGATCTACTGCCACAATTAAATGTGATAGATCCTCTAATCCTTATCCCTATCTTACTTTACCCTCCACATTATTGTTTCGAACTTTCTTTTCAATCATATATTTGTGAGAAATTTGACTAACTAAACATTGTTTTGTATATTCTACCTTGATAATGTCATTATCCATGATTTGAAGAATAAGATGATGATTAGAGAATGCGTGAATAAAATGGGATGAACTAGTTTGGCAAGTTACAATCATTTGTTGAATGTCCAAATTCAGTCTCTCCCGTTGATACTCATATCTAATTGGGTTATCCATCATCAAAAAATATCAAGAAATTAGTGCCATGATTACATTTATTTCTAGCTTAAATTTTGAGTCATGTCGACCAGAAAAAAATTATTGCACTTTGGTTTTCCTTTAAGTCAATAAAAGGGTTGAAAAACCTTTTTTATTAGTCCATACACATATTTAGGGTCTAACTTAAGTCTAAGTTGACATTTCAGTATTTCATGATTTTTTTTGATGATTTCTCTCAAGTAACTAGTTATATCTGATGAAAGTCTAAGTTGTGTGAAGTCTAAGTTGAAATTTTAGTATTTCATGATTTTTGTTGATGATTTATCTCAAATAACTATTATATCTTATGAAAGATTGTTTGTAATTATTCTTTATTTTATAATGTTTATATGTTGAAATTCAAAATCATTTTAACACCCAAATTAATATTCTTCATAGTGATAATGCTAGAAAATATTTTTTTAGTCCATTCTCTAACTACTTGCAACAGCATGGTATTAAACATCAATCTTTTTACCCACACACTCATCAATAGAGTGGGTAGATGACATAAAAATATAACTCATTGTCAAAACAATTCATATCCTGTTAATCCACATGAATGTACCTAAAATTTCTTAAAGGTGATGTTTTACTTACTACATTTTTTCTTATCAATCAATTGTCATCTTCTGTGTTGACAGATAAAACTTCATTATATACCTTCTTTCCCTGTCAAAATCCTTTTTCATTTAATCACTAGTGTTTGGTTATGTTTGTTTATTCATTAACTTCAACCTAGCATAGATAAATTAGACCTAAAAGATATATTTTTTCTCTAGTACTCTCATCTACAAAAAGGATACAAATGTTTGAACATTCCTTTGAATCTTTTTTTTTGTCTGCTAATGTTATATTCTTTCAAGATACTTCGTGCTTTTTCTATTCTTAGTATGCCTCTACTAACACTAATGAGTTTGGAAATTCCCTTTTTTCCTTCTCAAATGGCTCCCAATCATGCTACCCTAGATCTTACTTTTAAGCTTGCTCATGACACCAATCCTACTCTTTTAGAACATTTATCTCATCCTAATTTGCATGTTTATACTTAATGCACTCATCATACAGTATGACCAGAAGATTCACACTCATCATCATTGTCTTCTTCAGCTTTAACTTCATTATATGATTATCTTAATTGGTCAATTGCTCTTCGTAAAGGAAAATGATCTTGTAAACCTCACCTTATCTCAAATTTTGTCTCTTATGACTCATTATCACCATCATACTTTTGTGTCCACTTTATCTTCTATACTAATACTTAAGTTTGTTTAAGAAGCTTTGGATAATCTAAGATAGAGATGTTGGCTTTATGGGTTAATTACATATGGTACTTAGTTACTCGTCCACATGGTCAGATAATGGTGGGTTGTCATTGAGTGTTCAACATTAAGGTCAATCCTGATGGCACAGTTAATTGTTTAAAAGCTCGATTGGTAGTTAAGGGATATACATAAGTGTATGGTATGGATTATACTAGGACCTTTTCTCCTGTAACCAAATTGACATCTATTTGTGTTTCTATAGTATTGCCAACCACATATAATTAGTTCCTTCATGAACTCATTATAAAAAAATTCTTTCCTTCACGGTGATTTTAAAGAAAATATTTTTATGGAGCAACCACTAGGGTTTGTTATTTAAGGAAGACTAATTTGATTTTTCGCCTTAATAAATCTCTATATATGTTTGTAACAATCATAGAGAGATTGGTTTAGGTGCTTTAGTATAATGGTTATATAGTTTGGTATGCGTTAATGTGGTGTGGATCATTGTATGTTTTATCATCCTCCAAAGTTGGTAGAATTCTTTTGATCATTTATGTTGATAATATTGTTATTATTGGAGATAATAAAGTATGAATCTAGTCTTTAAAATCGTTCTTGCAAATCAAGTTCAAACAAAGGACCTTGGTTTACTAAAATATTTTATAGGTACTAAGGTAGCAAGGTCAAAGATGGGGATTTGTCTATCTTAAAGAAAGTATGTCTTTAAGCTTCTGAAGAAAATGAGCCTGTTAGGAACTAAGCTAGTTAATGAAGACAAATTTTAAACTTGAAGCTAATAAAGGAGAGTATTTAGAAGATTTAGGTTGGAATAAAAGACATTAGTAAACCAAATTATTTGATTGTTATTCATTTAGATATCTCGTTTACTATAAGTATAGTAAGTCAGTTTATAGAGTCTTCACAAACTAGCAATTGTGATGTAGTTATCAAAATTTTGTGACATTTGAAAGGTCCACCATGGCAAGGATTTCTATGTTAGATGCATGGCCATACTTAAATTCAACTACATACAAATTCAAATTAGGCAACCTTTTCTAATTAATGGTTTACTTGAAGCTACTGTGTATTTATAAATAGAAACATGGTGTTAAGGAAAAGCAAGAAGCAATCAGTTGTTACACATTTTAGTGTTGAGTCTGAGTATAGGACCATCACATATACTATATATTAGTTAATTTAGTTAAGGAATCTTCTCAGGGAATTTGGTTCTGAACACTTGTCTCCATTGAAATTTATGTGCGATAATCAAACAACCTTTCATATTACTTCTATTCTAATCTTCCAAGAGAGAACCAACCATATTGAGGTATATTGTGACTTTATTCATGAAAAGATTCAAGATTGATTCACTAAGATACCATATTTCAAGTTAGATTACCAACTTGTTGATTTATTCACCAAGGCTTGAGGGGGTGGTCTCAAGTGAAATCTATATGCAATAATCTTAAAGCTTATGATATGTGTGCTCTAGCTTGAGGGGGAGTGTTTGGAAAAGTTAGAACTATATGATTTCATATTTATTCTAAGATAACGTTTTCTTATGTAACCGTTACTTTCCTTATGTAATTGATTCTTATTATTATATAAAGGTTATGCAGGTCTTGAAATTAGATCAAGACCTCAATTAACATTCTTCGATATTATGTTTACTAGTTACCAAAAGATATATGGAACAAGGCTTAAAATTCATTGTCATAAAAAGGTATAGGATTCCCCTTACCCATTTCATTAATAATATATTTCATTTTAAGAGCTAGCTTTGGAGAGGAAGAGGGATCAAGTAGTGCATCCACAAACTATTAGATTGGTTAAAGTAACTAATAGGTAAATCCTTAAAAGCCTAAGAACAATTGTAGAGTAAGTTAAAAAAACATGGGTGGCTAAAATACACTACACATCATAACCTACCACATGTCCTAGATTACTTTCATACGAGCATTACCCTTCAACCTAGTCTTTGGCACAAAAGTGCTTGTCATAATAATATCGAAAGATTCTATTATAAGGGTAAAAGAATTCAAGACATACCTAAATGAATACAAGTTAAGAGGGATCCTTGACTTGCTTGACGAATGAAGAGATGGTGTATAATGTTGATTTTTGTAATCTTAAGTTTTCTCTTTCACAAAAAAAAAACTCATAACTTAAAGAAAGTGAACCTATATTAAGAAGTAATATAACAGTGAATAAAGTGTTGATCTCATAAGGTAGCTAGAACAATTTAATACACTCTTTTACTACTAACTAGTCAAATAATAAAAATAAGTTGACCGTTGATAAAATCGAATAACAAATGAAACAAATTATAAATAAAGGAATAAAAAACTGGGAACAAAACAAAATAAATCATGTCGAGAATTTAGATATGAATAATGTCTAGATAAGGACTCTCTCAACATCATCATTGTAGCCAGGATTTGATAACTTTAGAAAGTCATAAACATCTAGATCAACAGAAATTCCTAGATTATGAAATTGCTCTCTGTTGAGTTCTATAATCACTTATGTCTTAAGTTAATTAAGTAATATCTCTATCCAATTAAAATCCCAAATAATAGGTTAAGTTCTTTAAATTTTTGTGAAAGATTTGACCCTAGCACTAAAGGATTTATACAAGCTAACTATAACACTCCATATAACTCCTAATATCTAAATTACAGTTCACTCACATTTAGGTTATCTCAAATCATCCATATGCAAATCAATATTAGATCTAATTCTATCTTGAACCAAATCCACTTTAACCAAATTCAAATAAAACTTAAAATCATAAATAAAATTGAATCAATCTTTAGCAAATAACTAGGGATATCCTTCCATAAACATATAAACAAACTAGTCATAAATCATATTTACACCAAGAAACATAAATTATAAACTAAGGACATCAAATTAGAAAGAGTTCTAGATGAAATCCCTATACTCCAATCAATTCTAATATGTCGGGATGATCTCTAGTCTTACTAGTAATGATTATCAATTTTATCCTTAAAGTGTTATTCTCTTTCCCAGTAGCTAACCTTAAGTTTCTAAATAAAGAAAGTAATGAATGACTTGGAGGGAGGCCTTTCATATCTTTCGAGATCTACCCTACAATATGGGTTCAAAAAGCCAAAATAAATGATTTTATTAGCCCTTATAAAAGAAAAGGAAAAATGATTCTTGAGAACCCCTTGCACGCTCATGTCACGTCGAGGTACTGTAGAAGGAAAAACTGCAAAATCCGATCCAATTTATTGTAATCGATTAGTTAACATGTTGGTTAACCCTATTCTGAAACATGGTATCTTACCTTTGTTTTTTCTAGAGAGGGGCACAAGCTTTAACATACTAGTGTTTTAAATTGTACATCTTACTATAACTTTTATGGAGATAGAAACAAGAGTACTGAAACTTTTTTCCTTAGGTATATGGGCTGAGACATGACTTGATTACATTTCTAAAGAACTAAGTTTCATATAAGAGAATGACCTAGAAGACAATCTTGGATGAACAAGTATTGATATATCATTTCGACAATGAGTTTGAATGAAGGTGATGTTGACACTTCTCTCAATGATGAGAGTTTGTACCAAATGAAAATCGGAGCTAATGTAATTTGAGAGGGTATGTCATTAAATAAAGTTCCAATTTTTTCATTTTTGATTTTTGATTTTTCTTTTAATTTCACTTGTATTTGATGTGTATCTTAAATCATATATATCCAATGTAAGTATAAAACTTTTAATTGTATGTTTTTTTGCTTCAGGTTTCACTTTCTACTTTGTTATGTTTATTAAAATGAATATATACATACATATATACACATTATATTAAGGGTCTATTTTATTATTTTATAAAATTTAGAGATTATTTTGTAAAAAATTACTTAAAACTGTATCCAATATTAACCAATACCGATACCATTCTATACCAGAACCAAATTTGGCACCGAGTCTAGTACAATATTCATAACATTGTTAGATGTATTAAGGTATGAGAGTTTATTTTTGGGCTTGGAATGCTTTTCCACTCTTCTTTTATCTATTTATTTTTATGGAAATCTTCAATCTAAATCATCCCCTTGTTGATTCATACCAAATTTGTTATTTTATAAAATTTAGAGCATATTTTGTAATTTAAAAAAATCACTCAAAATTGTACTGATGTTGCCAAGTACTAGTACAATACTATACTAGAACTAAACTTGGTACCAAGTTTAGTATGACATTCATATTATTGCTAGATACATTAAGGTATGAAAGTTTTTTTTTTTGGGGCTTAGAATGTTTTTCCACTCTTACCTTAACTATTTTTTAGTTATTTAGGCATTGAGTTAGAAATTTAAAAAATTATGCTTGCTTATATCCAATAGAATCTAATAAGTATTTTTTTAAAAAGGTATGAGGTAACTTTGATTTATGAAAAGTTCAATACAAGTAAAAAGCAAGTAGCAAACAAAAGTTGCTGAAGAGCAAAATGAGATACAAGTTAAACCAATTGAAAAAGTGAAGCACTAGTTACATCAATATTGTACTTGCTTTAATCAATTCCACTACAACCTTAAGAGTTCTACGTTTCTCTATGCCATTGTCCTATAGTCGTACCACAAATAAGTGACTTTTAGTGTTATAATGTCCTATCATCTTCTATTTTACCCACCATCTATTATGAAACATTAATTAACTTCTAGACTTTAAAAGAGGTTCCTTAGTGATGAACTACCTAGTTCTCAACTATATTAAAAACTCATGTTTTCTGCTTTTTTTTGTTAGTATTTTTTTATGATTTATTTAAAAGTATTTTTAAAATAATCTTGAGCACTTAAATTTTAATTATAAAAATATTTCATGTTCCTCTCTTTCCAGAAAACATTAGTTTAAGGGTGTTTAAGTCTCCTTTATGCACGTATCTTCCATTTTTATCCTATGATAAGAATTGTGACCAGCTGTACGCAACGCATGAAACTCTACATCTGCTCTCTACTTAGAGCTAGACATACTGAGCTTAATGGCAATAAAGGAGAAGATGTTCTAAATCTCTAAAGCTAAATTACAATGCCCTTATAAATTGTTGTTTAAGGAGATCCCTTTCACCTTATCTAAAGATTATAAATTATTCTCAATGGCCAACCAAAAAATAAAAGAGGAATTAGGAGAGTTCTTTCTAAACCAAACTAACTTCTTTTGGAAACTCGTTTAACAAGTTCTTTAAACAATTTAAGACAAGATTTATTGGTTAAGCTTTCAGACATATACCTCTCCCATGTCATTTTATCTTTATGATCCACACTTGGTCTATATACTAGTGTTAAGTCTATTATACGATTGAAAGCCCTGATCCTACAATGTCATTCCCCATCTTTGATGACTTTAATCTTTGCTAAGTAATAATCAATAATTTAACTAGCTATTCCTTGAAGCTTAAGCGAGGTCCTAGGTCATTTCAATTGTCAAACTAGAACAAAGCTTTCCTCTTATTACCTATTCTAAATTTCATCTTATTAATTAAGGAATTTCTTATTCTAAATAACTAGTTAAGGGACCAAGAAATTCTAGGTTACTCCTTTATGCTCTAGAAACTCTTATTCTTAACAATATAGAAATGCATACTTTTAACCCAAATAGATTCATGATCCATAAATAATTTCTAAATTCTTTTAGCTATTGGTATCTTGTTAGTCAATCTAATAGATTTAATCCTAAGACCTCTTTCTTCCTTGGTTCAGCAAGCATCTCTTCACTTAACTTTTGATTTAGCTATATCATGTGAGCTACTCAATGATTAGAAGTTCCTTAACGGCTTCCCTATTCATTTGATCAGATTGAGTAACAAGAATAGATGACTACACTAGTGGATGTAAAGATTCTTTACCAAAATTGACTTAAGTTGGAGACTAACTACATATATGAGGAACTCTTAAGTCTAATGAGAGATTTTTCTCCTGATAGATTCAAACAGAGGCAATCTATCACTATAGGTGATTCTTTTGTCAAATATAAGAGTTCCCAAATACTTAAATGAAAATTATGGAGGATAAAACCTAAAATCATGGATAAAGTATTGGTATGGTTAGTAGAGAAATGAGAGATAAAGAAAAAGCTCTTGCTTAGGTTTATAGAGAGGCACGATAGCTTGATAAAATACTGTAAAATTTTTATAAGTAATTGAATCAAGCTGGGATTACCACCACTAAGTAGCAATATATAAAGCATTCTCGTCAACACTTCAACACATAATATACAAAAATAAGGTGAGTGAGTCACCTTACCTCAAGCCCTTTGCTTTATGAGATGACATGGTAGGTTCATCATTTATCATAATTGTATAGGAAAAAGAAGGGATACATTGAGCTTGGGAACCTAAAAGCTTTAAATGAGTTCAGTACAAACCTCCAATTAATTAAATTATATACTTTATTAAGGTCCATAGTTGTGCTTTTAATGGGCTAAATTGAATGAAACAATTTCATCAGGGAATTATACCTTTAAGTGTATACTTCAAGCAAATTCTTGCCTTATGCTATCATGGTGTTGACATATATCTTATATGATGCCCTTAAATTTTATGAGACATTAGTCAACTTAAAATATCATTATATTTTATGATCCATATAATCTTGAGATATCTCTAAAAATTTAACACAAAATCCATAATAGGGATTAATAGCAAAATTTCATAATAGACATGCAACTTGTCTATCTAATTTTGAGAACTCTTCTCAAACTTACCTATGTCCAAGAAATTGTGTTCACCAACTTAGTGTCAACTGTACCAGTGAATTCTACTCAGTACAAAATATAAATGTAAAAAAACAAGTATTGGTCATATGTTATAACTACCAAACAAGATCAAGACTTCAATCATTTATTTAGTTTCTCCTACTATTTTATTTAAAATAATAACCCTCGTTACTATTCGAAAAGATTACTCTAATCTCTTTAGTGGATTAAGTCCGATTCAAATTTAGTTCATTTTAATTTTTCTCAACAAACTAACTATACTTAAATTAGGTAGATAAAAACTTTATCAATAACATCTTACGTTATTCCTAGATCCGTTAAGTAATAACTCTTACCAAAACATATCTCATATTTTATTCATAACTTTGCCTCTAAATTCATTTGATCATGAGTTTGCTCATCTAAATTGCAAAATTTTAGTTAATTAGGACCCACTATTATAAGAATAAACATATTTAGGTTAAAATGACCTTGAGTTTGACCAACAAGCCTAACAATAAATAGAATTTTGATTTATTCTTATAACAATAATATTCAAAGTATTTACTGAATATTTTTACGAGGGATTTAATTTCAAATAGTCTCATCAAACACAAAATTATATTTAATAATATCACATATATAAAACATGATTAAGTAAATTACTCAAGCAAATAAATAAAGTATGCAACTTATGCACTAATAATCAAATTATATACATAAAATTTCGTTCCAACTATTGATCTTCACAATCTAAAATAATAGTTCCAACTCTATGGAAAAATAAATTAGATTAAACTCATTGATTCGTAAATAAATTAAATTAATATTATAAATAAAATTTAATAGGATTTGAAAACAATTTTCAAATCTAATTGGAAAATATTTTTGTTATCTTGACTCCTTTAAAAAATTGGAAATAATTTTCAACAAATTATGCTTCTTACTTATTATAATTTAGGAAAACTCCTTTTTTAAAATATAACAAGCAAGAAATTCTAATCCAATTAAAAAATTGTAATATTAAAAGAGAAACTATTTTCAAAATTAAATAAAACTTTTAATTTAAATAAGAAAATGATTTATATTATTTATTTAGAGATTAATTTCTTAATTAATTATTAATATTTCTTTAATAAATTGAAAATTTATTTTTTAAAAATATTAAAGATTTCTCATTTTATTAATTAATAAATGAAATACTTTTCAAAATTTAATCAAGAAAAATACTTTTCTAATAAATGAAAAAACTCATTTTTCATAGATAAATAAACCATTTTTAAATAAATAGAATAATAATTTTATAAATAAAATAATGATAATTTTAATTTATTTCAATCTAATTGAAATATATAAACTTTAATTACGAAAAATTTTCTTAATTATATCTTAATTTTAAGGAGTCTAATTAATTAATTTCAATCTAATTAAAAGATAATTAATTTTATTTTTATAAACAATTTTTCTAAATTTTAATTATTAATTAATTTAATTTTTAATCTTAATCTAATTAACAAAAATAATTAATTTAACATTAAAAGTACGATCTTTTCTTAGTCAATATAATCTTATTATATTAATTTGTCTATCATAATCTAATTATGAAAGATAATCTTTTTAAACATTTACTTGATCTAATTATTAATTTGATAACTAATTTAATTCAATAATTTACCTGTTAAAAAACTAAATGTTCCTAATAAAATTATCCCTATGAAAAAAATTTCCACACATTTACAAAATAATTTCCCAAATTTATTAGGAATTTAAACAAATTTTGTCTTAATTAAACCAATCTGATTTAAAATTAGGGCTTTAAAAACATATAAAAAGTGCCAGGCATTTTTTGTGGGCCGGTCAACATTTGCATGGACACACACACTTGATCTCTATATGGGTGGTTTTCTCTTTGTTCCATCGCCGCTTCCTGACTCCGTGTTTCTTCTATTAGAGTTCCTCCTAACCGCTCCCTGCTTCTATTCTTCTGGACTTTTTGCTTCTCTTCTAGGCGATAACTTCACTGCCTTTTGAGCGATTTTCTCCCTTCAATAGCGGTGAGATAGTCACTGTCTCTGTCGCCTCTGGTAGCACAGAAGCAGCTTCACTAGCTACTAACGCCACCACTACTGGAGACCCATTTCTCAGATTAACCAAACACAATTGCAAATAACCAAAAAAATGAAGTGAAAGAACCAGCATAATTAAAGGTTTCTAGAAGCAGAAAAAGAAGAGGTGTGTATGTTGAATTACCCAAAAAAAAAAAAAGGGAGTTTATATAATTTTGTTAATTAGACAAAATTAATGATATTCTAATCAGAATTAAGAACGTGCACAATTTTAATTTTATAAAGCATAAAAGAAAATATCCAAGTTTCCAGTCGCAGAAAATTGGTATGAAGAATAATTATGCATTTATTTCAATTTTTATAATCAAGAATAGAGCATGTGAGGGATCCACGGTTTTTTCAGAAAACCTAAATCAGTTTTAATTTTCAAAAAATAAAACTTATACAATGTTTTTAAGTATTAATTTTATCAAAACAATAACAATTAAATAATTTTAATCAAATTATAAAATTAAAGTTGGCACTTATACTACTCTTAGAAAATTAGGGTAGTACCTTATCCTGCATAACCAAATAATGACAAAATTTTTCTGTATTTGATTTCCTGAAAGTCAAGATTACTTAAATTTTATAACTTAATTTCAAAACTTGATCATTTTCTTGTCATTTCCTTTGAACATTTTTTCGAAATTGTCTCATCTCAACCATCATTGTTGCACGAGTGTTTAGCCTTTAACGATATCTATAAAACATGCTGAGAGAACTTTACAACTATTGCAGAGATGGATAGGCAATCAGTGTTAACTTCATTAAGATTAATTATAATAGTTTTGGACATTTTATTAATTTAATTTTAATTTTTAATCAAAATTACAATTACATATCAATTATATTCAAATAAGACGCAATATTTCATATCGATCCTTATTTAGTAAATATCTCATATGTAATCATAAAGTTCTCAAACTTTACAATCAAGCCCAATTTGATTAAAATGTCATTCTCTGGTGTGACCCATTTGATTCTTAAATATATTGGTAATGAATATAAGTATAACCCTAAAACATATTTAGAATAATATAAACTAAACTTCTTTAATTTATCTTTAATTCTCTAATTAAATAATTTATATTCATAGATGAAGATTGACATCTAGTAACGCATTATAATCACTCAAATATTTAGGAATGTTAAAGTAGTTTTGACTAAATTTTCTATATATGAATTTTTTCATATATTTCAATCATTGCATCATACAATATTCTGATTACACAAAGTATAAAACTAATATCTAATCTATTTGAGTCCAATCATGTTAGTTCTTCATCATTAGTAGTTGAATCAATTAATAACATTTGTAAACTATTTTGCAAAGTATCACTTTACCTTAGCCAAGATTTTCTAAATCAATATTAATTGAGAACAATTGAACACTCTCCCTAATCACTTTAAAGTTATGAATCATCTATTGATCACTTAACTACCTCTATATTATTCATGTTATATCCAATGAATATCGACTGAGTTACCCTCAATTAGAATAGGTCATAAGAAGTATCAAAATATAGTAATCCCTGTATAAGATGACCTTGGAGATCTCAAGTTAAATGATTAATTATACAGTCATTATAATGAGAATTTCCATTAATAAATAAGTAATGTTCCAAATGGATTTCTCATGTGGGGTCAATTCAGTGAAATTATTCTTTAACAAGGACCCACATGTTTGTTTAAGTATCCTCATACTTTAGCCTATAAAATTGACTTCTTCTTTTATAAAGAAAAATATAATATGCACTAATTTTTTTATGCTTTATTAGTGTCCAATCTCAACAACATAAGGAACAATTTGGGATAATATATTAATGCAATATGAATCTCAAAATTATAATTGCACTATAATTTTACTTGTAATATACATTTATCACATAGACTTTATCATATATATTTAAATATGTATAAGATAAAATATATTTTAAAATTATTTTTTCACTAAACCATAACCAAATTATTGGTTGTAGGGCATAAACTAACAATTGGCAATAATAGAACTACCGTGGAATCTTTATGGTTGTTTTAGTACGATTATATCATATAATTTTGAAGGGTAAGTGGTCAAATGAAAATAATTGAAATAGAGTTACATTATTTTGTTCAATGGCTTCACTTTTCTTTATCTTACTCGGAATGAAGCCAATGAACTTGTCACGTACCAGTATCACGTCCCAAGTTCTGTAAGGTCATATGACTATCACATTTTCTACAGCCATAGCATTCACTGCTCCCTTGTTTTCTACTTATAACGGTTTCCCTCGTTTGATGGATGATGGTAAACAAAGATTTTCACATCTTACAACGCAGCTCATTTGACTTTTTCCTTTGTAATTTTTTCGGAAACAAATCTCCCTATAGAGGATTGGCTCGATTAAGATGGGGAAAGATAACAAAACAATACACTGAGTGAGTCAACTTTTTACTTTTCATGTATATCTATAACTAGTTATTACCTACATGATTGCTTAGTGCAATTTACCCATTCTATATTGCTGAATTAAAAAGCTCACGAGGATTGTGCTAACACTTTTATGGATCGAACAATAATATAAACAAACCTGAATCTATGTAATCGTAATGTTATTGAAGAAAGTTTATTCCCTCTCTGCCTTTTGATTCTTTGATAGTTTCTCTATTGGTTAAGAAACACTGCCTTTCTCTTTTGTTTTAGAAACCGTTGTTTTATCCTTTAGAAACATATTAACGTTTATATATATTTCTATTGAAAAAGATATGGGTTGTTTAAAGGAGAGAGGGAAAAGGTCTTGGACCCTTTTGAGCCTAAATCTTTAAAACCCAATAACCATGATCTTGGGCTCTTTCTATTGGGCTCAAATCTATAAGTTACATGAGCCATTAAAATATCTTACAATCTCCCATTTGACCCACGTTACGACTTGATGATTCAACAATCAAACTTTAAGTGCACACAATACATTGAATCGATCAAATCATCCTTAAGTGAATTAAGATGATGGGATCATGGTGGTCACAAGTTATACAACATGATTACTTCCATGTATCACATAATCAACTCAACTCATAAAACTTTAAGTGGGTAATTCTGTAATTGTTATCTCATAGAAAAAATTATTGTTTACAACATAATATGGATAACAAGTAAATGAGCAAAAACAACTGTGACTGTAATTGAATTCATAAGTATCATGACAATTTGAGCAAGACAATTATATGTATATATACATGTCAGAACTCTATACTAATAAGGACTTATCCATAATGCAACATGGCCAATAAATGTTTTGGGCAGTAAGCTTTTAGTTAACAGATCCACTATCGTTAGAGTTGTACCAATATGCTCAATTGATACTTTATGTTTTTGCACTTCTTCTTTCACAGACAAGTACTTCAAATCCATGTGTTTTGCACCCTTTGAATACTTGTTATTCTTAGAGAAGAAAATGGCTGCAAAATTATCACAATAAATTCTTAATGGTCTAGTAATACTATCGATAAGACTAAGACCTAAGATAAAGTTCCGCAACCATAATCTATGAACCGTGGCCTCAAAGCACGCCACAAATTCAGCCTCTATAGTGGAAGTAGCAATGACATGCTGCTTTTCACTTTTTCACGAAATTGCTCCTCCAGCTAATAGGAATATATAACCGAATATAGATTTCCGTGAGTCTACATAACCGGTATAGTCTAAATCCGAGTAACCTATCACTATGAGATGGGTTGATTTTTTATATGAGAGAATATAGTCCTTGGTGCCTTGTAAATATCTAAGGACTTTCTTTGTAGCTTTCCAGTAATCCATTCCAGGATTGCTTTGATATTGGCCTAGCATTCCAACAACAAAACTGATATCTGGCCGAGTGCATGTTTGAGCATACATTAAGCTCCCAACTACTGATGCATAAGGAATAGATTCCATTTCCTTACGTTCTAAATCATTTTGTGGACATTGCATTTGACTAAAGTTTCCCCCTTTTTGAATTGGAACTATTCCTGCGGAGAGCACTTTTCCATTTTAAATCTTTCTAATATTTTCTTGATATATCCTTTCTTAGACAATCCTAGCAATCCTTATGATCTATCATAGAATAATTCTATTCTGATCACATAGGATACCTCACTCATATCTTTCATTTCAAAATTATTTGAAAGAAAATTCTTAACATCATATAACAAAATCATATTATTTGTAGCAAGAAGGATATCATCAACATATAGGACTAATATAATGAACTTGCTCTCACTGATCTTCATATAGATACATCGATCAACAGTGTTCTCTACAAAATCGTAAGACATAATGGTATCATTAAACTTAAGATACCATTGTCAAGAAGCCTGTTTCAGTCCATATATTGACTTCTTTATTTTATACACTAACTTGTACTTTCCTGTGGTTTTAAAACCTTCTGATTGATCCATATACACTTCTTCTTCCAAGTCACCATTTAGAAAAGCGATCTTTACGTCCATTTGGTGAAGCTCTAAATCATAATGAGCTACCAGGGCCATAACAATTCTTAAAGAGTCCTTCTTTGAAACTGGAGATAAGGTCTTTTTATAGTCAATGCCATCCTTTTGAGTATAACCTTTAGTAACAAATCTGGCTTTATATCTTTCACTATTGCTTTGTGAGTCACGTTTGGTCTTAAAGGCCCATTTACAACCCTCTTACTTTGCACCTTTCGGCAGCTAAACTAATTCCCAGACTTTGTTTTCATCTATTGATTTCAACTCTTCTTTCATAGCATTGAACCATTTTTCATAATTGTTACATTCCATGGCTTGTTTGAACGAGACTAGATCCTTAAAAATGCTCAAATCACATTCATGTTCAAGTGAGTAAACTTTATAATCACTTTAAATAGTTGGTCTTCTGTGCCTTACAGACCTTTATAATGCCACTTCTTGTGGCATCAATTGATCATTTGTAACTTGAACATCATTAGCTGGTTCTTCATTAATATGTTCAATTTGTGGAATTGGAACATTAATTTGTTGTTCCGGTATGTTGCATATCCGTGATGTAACAAGAGGAATAACAACTGGTGGGATCATGTTTGATGTAGTAGTTTCTACTCGACTTAGAGTAGTTTTTACTAGATTATCGTGAATATCCACTTTTCATGATTCTCCACTCCCACTGATTTGACCATTTTCAATGAACTGAGCATTACCAGACTCAACTATTCTCGTACTATGGTTAGGATAGTAAAATCTGTACCCCTTTAATTTTTCAAGATAGCCGATGAAAAAATCGTTAGCAGTTCTATCATCAAACTTCTTTTCATATGGATTATATAGCCTTACGTCTGTCGAACAACCCCATATATGGAGGTGTCGTAAACTAGGTTTCCTTCCTGTCCATAGTTCATAAGGTGTCCTGGTAACTACTTTACTAGGAATCCTATTAAGCAGATACGCAGCGGTCTTTATTGCATGCATCCATAATGATAACGGTATAGTACTATAACTTAACATACTCTTAATGTTGGGCCTTGAATTTTTGATTATTTTAGTAAACATGATTTGAATGAATTTTAGTATTGTTAGATAAATTATTTTGATTGAGGTTAACTATTATGTCAAGTTAGGAGGATTTAATTCAAGGATTAATGGAATTAAAGTGTGGATGTTGTAAGGTACATAATTGGAAAATGACTTAAGGTTGAAAGAACCTAAGTTATAAGGAAGGGTAAAGTGGACTTTAGCATTCATTAAGGGTAA
>JANZXR010000006.1:25485974-25506422 GCA_027575705.1 Erythroxylum echinodendron | reverse complement strand
TTGCTGATGGCTATAAGTATGTTAGCCACTGAGCTATGTAGCTCAACCCCTCTTCCTTCCCTCCTCAGGTGCAAATCCAGAAGCTAGTGATCCCTGCAAGGCATCGAAAAATCCATCTTAGTTAGGGTCTTTTGTACTAAGCCAGTGATTTGTAATAGCTCATTCAGCATATCGGTATTAAGCATGTTGTAATTTAGATTAAGATGTTGTGTAATCCGTTTTGTAATAACTCTGATAGTATTTTTTTATAAAAAAATGGATGCAATGAAATCAAATCCTTTATTATGATCCAGTTACTTTAAAGTTTTGGATAATAAAATGTATAAATGCATGAGTTGTTTGATGAAATTGTTCAATTCTGTTAGTCTTAGAATAATACGTTAGAGTGGGAGGATTACGAGTGAAAGACATCACAACACAGAGGCAAGGAGGAATAAAAAGGAGAAGTATCCTCTGTGCTAACGTCATAACACAGAGGCAAGGAGGAATAGGAGAAATATCCTTTGTGATGAAGTCACAACACAGAGGAAAGGATTAGTAGAGAGTAAAATTATCGTCTGTGATGACGTCAGAACACAAAGGACACGTCATCATATAGACGATAGAACATAGAGGAAGGGATGCAAAAGAATGAAGGATTATCGTCTGTGATGATGTCAGAACACAAAGGACATGTCATCACATAGACGATAGAGCATAAAAGGGAAGGATGAAAAGAATGAAGAAGTAATATGAGATGAAGAGTATAAGGATGGGTAGAGTAAAACATAGAAGATAAAGCATAGATGATAGAATCGTCTATGTTACTGTACACAGACGAATGGACTTCGTCTGTGTTATTAATAGCGCAATCGTTTATATTACTATTCACAGACGAATTAAAACTCAGAGGACACGTATTGTCTGTGTTACTGTTCACAGAAGCATTAAAACTCAGAGGACACGTATCGTCTGTGTTACTGTTCACATACGCATTAAAACTCAGAAGATACGTATCTTCTGTGTTACTGTTCACAAATGCATTAAAACTCAGAGGACACTTATCTTCTGTATTACTGTTCACAGACGAATTAAAACGCAGAGGACATGTATCGTTTGTATTACTGTTCAGAGACGAATCCGAATATAGAGACTCGTATCCTCTATGCCACTGTTCACAGATTTCAAACGATAGATTCTTAGTCGATAAAGGGTCAACCCAGAAGATAAAAGTCAACCACAGAGGATAGAACACAGAGGATAGATTAAGGACTAAGGATTATAAGAAAGAGTTAAGAAGTACTGGAGTGAAGCGCATCATCTGTGTTCCTGTTCACCTTATATCTTCTGTCCCAATGTTGAATCCTCAGGAGTTAGAATTGACCTTCGAAGTCTTCATGAAAGTTATAGAGCTTGAAACCATCTTTCCAACCATATAAAGAATACCCCAAACCGATTCTCCTAGAGAAAGATATGATACTTGAAAGATATTGTCTGTGTGTCCCAGACTACGTCTGTGACACTGCTCACGCTATCGTCTGGGTCACTGTTCACGCGTATCTTCTGTCCCAGTTTCGACCCATCAGGAGACAAAGGTGGTCTTCAAGATCTTCATGAAAGTTGTAGTTCTTGCAATTCTCTTTCAACTAGCCAAAGAAACCCTGAGTTGGACGTATATCCTAAAAGTTATGCTCACCACCCTGAATCACGATAATGGATAAGGTGTACCCTTTCGGAGAATAACTCAAGTTTTAGGATACGCTGCATGCGAGTTGGACTTCGGTAACGGGGTCCAATACCTAACTATATCTATAAGATTACGATTCCGCCTTTCGGCTACACCATTTTGTTGCAGTGTACCTTGCATTGTGTATTGTGCACATATGCCTCGACTTGCAAGAAACTTTGCAAATGGACCTAGATATTGTCCACTTTCATCGAATTTTTCATAATATTCGCCACCTATATCGGATCTCACTATCTTTACTTTTCTATCTAACTGCCTTTCTACCTCATTAACGAACACCTCTAGGATGTCCTCAGATTGAGATTTTTCATACAGTAGATAAATATAACCATATTATTAGAAGTCATTAATAAAGGTAATAAAATATTTTTCGCTGCCCCAAGAAGGAATGTAGAAAGGACTACAGATGTCAGTGTATATTAATTCCAGTAATTCATTACTTCTTATGGCTGAATGCTTTGATATATGTTTGGTTTGCTTGCCTTTCACACAATCCACCCATATATCCCAGTCAACAAAATCTAATGGAGGTAAGATCTTATTTTTCACTAACCTCTGTACCTTTTCCTTGGATATATGACTTAGTCTTTTATGCTACAAAAAGGCAGAGCATTCATTTTGTGCACTATGTTTACTTCCTATAATATGGTCAACATGAAACAGAGATGCAATAAAATGAACATCAAGATTGAAACGATATAAACAATCAATTAAGTACCAGAACTATAATAGTACTTGTATTTATACAATGAAAAAATATCGTTTCCAATCTTAAATTGAAATCCCACATCATCCAACTTTGCCACAGAAACTAAATTCCTAGCACATTCAAGAACATAAAGACACTTTTCTAGATCCAGGTAATACCCAGTGTCTACGATCAATCTGTACGTCCCAATTCCCTCCATCCATGCCTTCATTCTGTTCCCCATATATAAGAATTTTTCAATTCTGTTTATGGTTTGGATTGAGAGGAATCCCTGTTTAACATGTGAGTTGCACCAGAATCTAACCACTAGGTATTATTAGGCACTTCAATAAGATTTGATTCAAAGCATACTGAGACATAGTGGCACCTTTAGTCTTTTCGAAATAAGCCTTTCTTTTAGGATAATCCTTCTGGAAGTGACCAAGCTTCTTGCAAAAGTGGCATCTCTTATCTTTATAGATTCATTCTTCATTAACTTTGCTGAGAGCTTTATCCTTATATTTACCTTTCTTTCCTAGTTTGTGTTTGTTGCTACTAGCTCCTGGATGAAATGTGAGATGAACGGAGTACTCCTTTATTTTCTTCAGTCTCCTTCCTCCTGAACCAACATGGCCTTAATTTCTTGAATGTTTCATTTTTCTTTAATAGTGTTATAATTCATCTGGAACTGGCCAAACTCAAGAGGAAGTGAGTTGATAATGAACTGTACCAGAAAGGACTCACTCACATCCATACCCATAGATTTTAGCTTTGCAGCTAGGTTTGACATATGAGTTACATGGTCATGAATGGGCTGTGACCAGTCAAACTTCTTGGTCGTTAGCTCACTCATTAAAGTCCCTACTATAGAGTTGTCAGCTATATCAGATTGGCCGTATTCCTTAAGCTTTAACATAAACTCCTTCCCATTATCCGTCTTAGGCATTGATGGCTTCATATTTTCTACGTTTTTTATTTGCATCAAATTCAAACTCAACCTATTAGACTGTTCTCAAGCCTCATAATAAGACTTGTCAACTTCAGAACTAGTCTCAGTTATGGCTGTGGGCCTTGCGTCTGAAACTGTGGTTAAGTCCAAATCCATTATACCCAATTGGAACTGGATTTTTCGGACAAATTTGCATAGTTCAGACCATTGAACTTGATGAAGTCATTTCCTAAAGCGAACAAATTTGAAGATGTTGCAAATAGAACATATAACTCACGCATTAATGCTTTGAGTAGACCTAAATGGGTTCAAACTAATAATAAATTTTGATTATATTTAAATTCTCCTTTGGGTGAAACTTAAATACACAGCTGTAATCTATCATAATGCAAATATAGTTCACCATAATAGATAATCAATTATATTCTAGTCAACATGTATGTTATCTTTGGATATACAATCATATTAACTAAATATGTCAATAAAGTCCTTTTAATATCATTAATTATAAACAATTGTCCACCTTTGGGTGACCTCCTAGTGTTATAATTAATAATCTCAAATGTTTAGTTCAACCTTTTGTTATTTTAATAGCATCACATCAACATGAACATTTGAAATATTCACAATTAAATATTAATTTTTCAAGCTAGGCCACTTTGGTGACTAATAAGCTTTCCATTCAATAGACATTTAATTGGACAATTATTGTATATGATAAATTTTAATTTAAATTAGTTTGGTCACTTTGGTGACTAACAAACTATTTTAAATCACCATTATGTCATGTAGCACATTCAACATACAATAGGAAAATTTAATTCCAAATATTGCAAAATACAAAATATTCAAAGTACCAAATAAAACATATAATATGGCGCTAATTTCAAAATTATATTATGTATAGAAAATAAATCAATTATGAATTAAATAATCCATTATGTCTCATCCCAAAATTATTTTACTTAGTGTTAAAGTCCATAATTTAATTCCTTAATAATTAAAGTTGCATAACATAATTCAAGCTAATTCTTTAATGGCCCAAAGGGCAAAAAAAAGCCCAAAAATTAGTTTAGGCCAAAAGCCCATTTAGCGAGTGCAAAGCACGCGCTAGCGTCTTCTTATTTAATGCAATGTCTGTCTGCCACATTCGCCAATGTTTGTGCAGCGTCTGGCGCGATCTTCGTCTACGTCCAGACGCTGTGCTTCTGATTTCTTTTTTCTTTTTTTCATTTCATGAGTTTCTTTCATAGGTTTGTTTCAAACCACAATCCATCCCAAATCTTAAATCCATTAGCCTACCTTCCCAACGTACAAGGTTCCAGAAACGTCTTCAAAATTGATTCCAGAAAAAATCACGATAATTTCGTTTCAAGAGCCACAACTTTTTCGATTTCTATTTTTACAGTTTCTTACTCTAAACCAAAAACAATTCTTTGACAGGCATGGAAATAGAAAACCTGAAATTTTCATGCCAAAAAGATCAAGACATTGAGAGGACGGTAAGAATAAAATTCATATGTTTTGAGTTTCGTTTCTTGTCAACAACCGTAAATACATGTAAAAACGATTGTCTCTAAACCATCTCTAAACCCACTGCTATTCAATGAAAAACAATTTCGAAAGAGTACGGGAAAAGTTTGCAAATTATGCCATTACATTACTGAAAACAACATGCCATAACAATACCAAAACTAACATTCCATACAACAATGCAACACAGGCAGTACAAACAACGCAGGCCCTAATACTAATTGTTAACACTTTTATGGATCGAACAATAACATAAACAAACATGAATCCATGCCGTCGTAATGTTCTTGAAGAAAGTTTATTCCTTCTCTGCCTTTTGATTCTTTGATCGTTTTTCTGATGGTTAAGAAACACTGCATTTCTCTTTTATTTGAGAAACCGTTGTTTTATCCTTCAAAAACATATGAACGTTTTATATATGTTTCTATTGAAAAAGATATACGTTATTTGAAGAAGAGAGGGAAAAAGGTCTTCATCTCTTTTGAGCCCAAATCTTTAAGACCTAATAATCATAATCTTTTCAAATTTATAAATTACATAGGCCACTAAAATATCTTACAGATTTATGTTTTTCTTCCTCTATCACGCTTTATTTCACGCTTGGTACTTCTAACTACTAGTGCGCAAGAATAGATCGTTGCCGAAATTCTCGACCCTTCTGTTTCCAATCGGAGTTTGTTTCTTGTCAATCGTATGCATTTGTGCTAGTTCGCCATTTGGGAGGATGGAAACCCACCCTCGTAATTTTGGCCAAGCTGGATATGAGATCTTCCTATGACATTTTTAAACTCAATATATATTATTTCTTGCTGTTTCTTTCTGAATATCAGCGACGCCAATCAATCGCAAAAAGGAGATAAATAGGCACACCATCTAATCAAAAGTTTGTACTCGATCGATGTGAGCTATCAACGCAATACCTAAGTTAAATTGATGACATCGTTTTGGCAAATAACTAAAAAGCACTGAGACTTGTTTGAAAAGCAGCGACACTTTCCTAACAAGTGGCTACAATGTTGTTGTCGTTGTTTTATTCATTTGCGCAACATTTAGGTAAATCTAATCAAATAACTAAACTCCAACTTGTTTACAAGGCAACCAAACTTTCCAAACAAACAGCTAAAGATTTTGTCTTCATTCAATCTGGCAGGGTTGGCGAACTTAAACTTCAATGGCTTACAAGTAACAAAAATATATGTGTTTATATTGTAGTTTCACCTAACCCTCAATTTTCTATCTACAATCTACTTCCATCAACCCTACCCTCCTATTTAGGCACATATATAGAATAGAATGCTGCACACGCAACTTGCTTTCTTTGTAGAATTCTTTAAGATAAATCAAGTAAACATGATGTTGGATGCCATTTTTGTACGGACTTTCTATATATACATCTATATATATACACCTTAATATATGTTATTTCACGATAATTTTGTCTTTTTTATTATCAAATATGCCCTTGTGTGATTGGTGACCAATCAAAAATCAAAGGGCAGGCTGATATTGAGAAGGAATTGTCAACTTGATACTTGAACCATTTCTGAATTCTAAGTGCTAAGGAGTAAGACTCCCTCTAAATTATTGGATTAAGTTCGTAAATAACCAATTGCATAAAGATTAAATAAAAAAAAAAGCTGTTTTCCAAAAGTATAATAATAAATGTTTTGCCCACTTAATGATTCCTTTGGGATGTAACAACCTGTGAATAAGTAAATGTTGAAAATCTTTATGGGGACCTCATCTTATTGCAAACTAAAGCCCATCAGCTGTACATAATTTCCCATCTGTATATGTTACGGGGAGCAATCTCAAGAAACACAAGAAAATGGACGTTGCCCCAAAGAAAGACAGCATAAAAAGAAACTTCCCATATTATGGAAAGTTGGTTAGTTAGAACAGAAAGGAATTTGTGTCTAAGAATGAATTGAACGGATACAGACTCTGTAGACCCAAGAAGTTTCCTTCTGAAATTAGAACATCTAGTTTGCGTGTAAGTTTTAGGTCCAAATCTCCGCTTACTTCAAATGCTTTAATGGACAATGTTGAATTGATTTTGTCCTTGATCACTAGATTACATAATACCAGAGCACGGACAATTTCAATGCACTAGCTGGGCAACTGAAAGTGTAAAACAGTAAGTAATTGTCAAGATACATGGATCTATCTTATTATTAATTTTGACATTATTTGGTAATTGGACTTTCAAGATAAGTTTGATAAGTTTAAAATCTTAATTAAGATGGAATTTTAAAATGTATATCCTATTGTGAGACTTGATTATGTGGCTGAGATTCATGTATGACATGAGCTAAATGGTGTCATTTTTGGATGATTGGCAGCTGAGATTCCTAGGGTAATTTTCATTGATTTTTAGCAGCTAACGGTGAAAAGATAGAAATCTTTCAGTTGCACATCTTGCCGGTGGAATCATGTGATTTAAACTTTTTTTTTAGCTGCGTTTTTCTCTTTAGTTTTTATGATTTAGTTGGTGTTTTCCAGCAATTGCGTTTTACTTGAGTTGCACTGTTTGTTGGAAGCCGAAGTAGCTGCTTTTCCATCGGTGATTGTGTGATAGAGCTGTATCATTGGTTCTGTAATTTCTGTGTGGATCATGAACCTAGGCTGAAGGGGCGTGAACTGCGTTTCTTATGTGTGTGTCATTGAGTGGGTACTTTTGCTGCTGAAATTTTTTTTTCTCTTGTTTCATACGATACATACTTGGCTTGTAATCTACACACACATGCTGTATTCTGGCTGATATCGTGTTTGTTTCTTGTTTGGGTATTACTCTATTATTCAAAGATAAATTAAGGGTGTTCTTTGGCAGTTTTGCAACCGATTATTGCCTCATTTATGTATTCTTTTTGTACTACTGTTACTCATCTATCTATTGCGTGGTTTTTAGTGAATTGAATTGATGTTGATTGTATAGCTATCCTTAAGTGATGCTCGAAAAATTTAGTGGCTGAATAAAACAAAACTGTTGACGTTCAACTTTTTGATTTGTCATTGTCAAAATTACGTAGTCAGAGAAGTTGTTTTTCTTTTTCTAAGTATCTTTATTTATATTTATTGATTATTTTATTTTATTTTTATTATTTATTATTAAATATTGTTGAAAAAATTTTCAGTTGAGATTATAATGAAGCGATCGTATTAGTAGATGTGAATTAATTTCACAGTGAAAACGAAGGATAATGTTAAGGAGAAGTGAGTCGGCTTTGTAATAATACCTTGAGTAAAATTATTGTTGTATCATGTAAAAGTAATTAAGTTAAATGAGAGTCCCACAAATATATGCAAAGTATGTCAAACTGGATTATCAAATCTCGATCATTGATTTATCAATTCGTTTTTCATTATTTTTATTTTCGATTTTGTTAAAAAAATTATAACAATTACAGTCATTTATAATTTGTGCGAAATTACATCCTTTGAAAATTTTCAGTAATAATTATTTGGTTGAATAATAGATAAAAATTAAAATAAGATGTAAAAGGTAGTTGCCAAGTCGCAGTCAAAAATCCTGCCATCTTGTTCCCGTACGAGTTTTGGTCGTAGAATGAGCAGAGATCTCTATAGATAGTATCTGACAAAGATTAAAAAAACAATCAAGTAATAATAATAATAAAATAATATATTTAAAAGTGTTTAAAATTTTTAACTTAATATTTAATATTTCAACATTTTTAATTAAGCAATTAATTTTTAAATCTTAACAATTCTGTTTAATTATTGATGATTTTAAAAAATTAGACATCTAATTAAAAATTTAGATACTAAATTAAAAAAATTAAAAATAAGGGATTTAGAATTAGTTATCTTAATAGCAATAATAAGACATAAGATAAAGAGCAGCACATGAGATGAGAGGGAGGAAAAGGACCCAACAACAACTGGAAGCTTACCCGTTACCATTAATAGCATGGTTCCGTCGTCGGTGGTTGAGAGCGGGCGGCATTATTAACGTCATATATTTATGATTATATAAAATCATATGCACAAATGTGAAAGTTGTCGGTTTGAATTTGATGGATGCAAGAGTTATCATATTATTCATAATTATCATATTAAAAAAAAACCCAAAGTGCTGTGCACATAATAATTTATGGGTTTACGCATTGATTTATGTAAAATATAATTCCAATAAGCTGGACTAAATACAATTTGGGGATTAATTTTTTTAAATTAAATACTTTTACAAAATTCCTTGATTGCATCTGATTCTTTATTTGGATTGATAGGTAAAATGACCATTTGAAATAGTCATAAACCACATGGGTTTTTATTATGGATACCTCTTTTTACACATAGTTCACCAACCGCACTGGTACATGTAGAGCATTCACATGTTTGGTATATAATATGAGAACATTAACAATTGGAATGTTAGTCTTATCTCAATAGGCTCATGGTGAACTTCGGTGACGAGAGTTTTTACAATGTCTAAGCTTTTTTGAATGTTTGCCCATATGGTTATCAAACCGTAAGTGTTTACATTGATCATAATCTCTTCCCCAAATCTTATGTTCAGCAGAATTTTTTCTAGATTGTTGTGATTGCATTATAATGACTTCAATTAGTGTGCGTAAAGATGGTAGTAGAAAAGCTTTCTTCACATATATGCTAAATAATAATAACCTATTTGGACGAGCTTATATCAGTAGAATTTTTGTGAGTAAAATTTTTGTCAGTAGTGTTTTTTTGAAAAATTCCAAATTTGAGCTTCTTAAAAAGTTTTATTTCAGCTTCTAAAAAAGTAATTTATATTAAAAAAGTATTTTTATATTTTACGGCCAAATACTTATTTTTTTAAAAAATAACTTTTGCGGTGAAAAAAGTACTTTTTTACTCTCTAAAAGTTAAATAATAATAACCTATTTAGATGAGGTTGTATCAGTAGAGTTTTTATTAGTAAAACTTTTGTTAGTAGTATTTTTTTTTAAAAACTCCAAATTTAAATTTCTTAAGAAGTTTTATTTCAACTTCTAAAAAAGTCATTCATATTAAAAAAGTATTTTTATATTTTACGGCTAAATAATTATTTTTCTTAAAATAATTTTTGCGGTGAAAAAAGTACTTTTTTACTCTTTAAAAGTTGAACTAAACATCTTATTGTAATAATTAATAGATAATGCGAATTAGAAAAAAGTTGGAAGAGGTGATGAGTTACGGCACCCAGGTCAAATTAATGTTAGAGAAAACAATTTTAAGAGTTTTATATCGATTCTTTTTATTAGTGTTAAAATGATTTTTATTTTTTTATATTAATCTATCTTCACAGAATTAAAGTTGCATCCAATTTCTAAAGTTACAGTTACTAGAAAATGATTGTAGCATTTTACTTTGCATGTGTCAAATGTGAACTGTTATTCTACTTGATATACAAGAAATAATTTACATTAAAATAACTAAAAAATCTTAAGATTACGAAGAGTAAATTAAAAAAAAATCAGTAACTTATGTGAATCTGATCAATGGAAAATCTCTGTAGAAAGATAGTTTAGGACAATCTGTCCTGACAGAGAAATTTATATAGGACTAGGTTCCAATTATTAAGGAAGGAAATCTTTTTTTTTTTGATTTATGTTAAAAAGGGAAAACTCTCCTATTTGATGGAGAAATCTTACGAGTACTCAACTAAAATACAGCAATTTTGTCTTTCTGAAAATAGCTTGTATGCTTTCAATCTCATGATAATAAATAAAAATGAGAAGAAGGGGAAAAGGAAAAGTCCAAAGACACAAGAGCCAAAGGAAACAGAGAAGGAAATAAATATTATTGCAGCAGCAGAAGTGAGAACACAAGCAAACAAAGCCTGAAGCCGCATTTCCGCGGAGAAAAAATATAAAAAAAGGAGTACAAACAAACTTCCAATTGGATAGCCCTCTCTCTCTCTCCCGCATATAATATAATCCGATTTAATTGGTGGACAATGGACATAAACAAGAAAAGATAAACAGAGTTGACTAAACATTTTTCGTATCATCTCAATTCTCAAGGTGTTTGTGTTAAGCTTCGCTAGGGTTTGGTCTTCTAAGTTATAATTGTTGCTTTGCGCACTTCACAAAAACAAAGAAAACCCCTGAACCGACCCTTTGGTTTACTACCTCTGTTTCTTTCCCACCCTTTTAACCTCTGTTTACTGTCTCTGCAGTCTGCACTAAGACAAACACCAATGAATCTTCCTTATCCCTCCATGTCTCTTACACATCCACCTACATTGCCACCTTAATTTCCCTCAAAGCTTTCACCTTTTCCTTCAAAGTTTCTATCTTCCACATCCAGAAGGAAACATAGACATCAACTATGAAGAACCTCAAAAAGCTTATCTTTTTCTCTTTTCTCCTTGTCTTTTGTGTTCATCGTTCTTTATCAGATCTCGCCTCCGACCGCCAAGCTCTCCTTTCTCTCCGCTCTTCCGTCGGTGGCCGAACTCTCCTCTGGAATGTGAATCAGTCTACTCCATGCTCTTGGGCCGGTGTTGGGTGCGACCAGAACCGCGTCGCCGTGCTCCGCCTCCCAGGAGTGTCACTCGCTGGTCAGCTTCCGACCGGTGTGTTCTCCAACCTCACAAAGCTCCGAACTTTAAGCCTCAGACTCAATGCTCTTACTGGCCAGCTACCTTCAGATCTCGTTGCCTGCACCAGTCTCCACAACCTTTACTTACAAGGCAATATGTTCTCAGGTGAGATTCCGGAGTTTCTGTTTAGTCTCCGGGATCTAGTGCGCCTTAACCTTGGTGAAAACAACTTCACCGGTGGGATATCTCCGAGCTTTAATAACTTTACAAGGTTGAAGACATTGTTTCTTCAGAACAATCGGTTATCTGGGTCCGTTCCGGATTTGAAGTTGGAGAAGCTTGAGCAGTTCAATGTTTCTAATAATTTGTTGAATGGCTCTATACCTGAGAGATTACAGAGCTTCGATTCAACTTCTTTTCTGGGCACTTCTCTATGTGGGCAACCTCTTGATATATGCGCTGGTTCTAGTGGTAATGGTAGTCTGGTGGTGCCTAGTACACCAACTGGTGGGATCAGTGACCAGGGAGATAAAAATAAGTTGTCTGGTGGGGCAGTTGCGGGTATAGTAATTGGATCTGTACTGGGTTTCTTCTTGGTTGTTTTGATTTTATTGTTCTTATGCCGAAAGAAGAGTAGTCAAAAGTCAAGATCCATTGACATTGCGTCTATTAAGCAACATGAACTGGAGATTCAAGGAGAGAAGCCAATTGCAGAAGTGGGCAATGGTCTAGGAGCCGGCAATGGCTACTCAGTTGCTACTGCTGCTGCGGCTGCAATGGTTGGTAATGGTAAAGGAAGCGAAGTGAACGGTGCTGGGGCCAAAAAGCTTGTGTTTTTTGACAAAGCATCGAAGGTTTTTGACTTGGAGGACTTGTTGAGAGCATCTGCTGAGGTTTTGGGGAAAGGAACCTTTGGAACTGCCTACAAGGCAGTGTTGGAGGTGGGGACTGTGGTGGCTGTGAGGAGGTTGAAGGATGTGACCATTTCAGAGAGAGAATTTAAAGAGAAGATAGAGATGGTAGGAGCCATGGATCAAGAAAATTTGGTGCCTTTGAGGGCTTACTATTATAGTCGGGATGAGAAGCTTCTTGTCTATGATTACATGCCTATGGGAAGCCTATCTGCACTTCTGCATGGTGAGTACTTCTCACTTTTGGCTTTTGATTCACATAATTTCTGCCGTTATGATTTCCATTTTGGTTTGCTGATCCGTCATTCTTTTAGATAATTATACAATTTTATATGCCGGGGTTTGGAGATCATGTATGTCTTTTGGTTGATGGTGATGATCGCTCTACACACTCACCTGCTTTAGTAGCTGTGGGAATTGTTAACTGCAGTTATTTCATAATTAAATTTTACTATCGCTTGAATCGGTAAGAGTCAATTAGTTGTATGTGTTTTCTCTTTTAGCTTGTCAGACGTGGTCTCTTATCCAAATCGTCATTTGATGATTTCTTTCCCTGACAATCTGCCATTAGACTGATGGTAGAAGCATTGAACTTGCTAACAATTTCTTAAAATTTTGTTTTTTAATGTAAAAGGATCTGTAAATGATGAAAGATCGTGACTTTTTTTAAAAGTAACCCATCTCACTAAACCTCCGCTTGAATCATATATTTCATAGGCAACAAGGGAGCTGGTAGGACGCCCTTGAACTGGGAGATTAGATCTGCCATTGCTCTTGGAGCGGCACGAGGCATTCAATACTTACATTCTCAAGGCCCCAATATTTCCCATGGAAACATCAAATCGTCCAATGTCCTATTGACTCAATCTTATGATGCTCGAGTCTCTGATTTTGGGCTTGCCCAGCTGGTTGGTCCTTCCTCATCTCCCAACAGAGCTACTGGTTATCGAGCACCAGAGGTAACTGACCCTCGTAAAGTTTCTCAAAAGGCTGATGTCTATAGTTTCGGGGTATTGCTGCTGGAGCTACTGACTGGTAAGGCTCCCACCCACGCCCTTTTGAATGAAGAGGGTGTTGACCTTCCCAGATGGGTCCAGTCGATAGTTAGGGAGGAATGGACCTCAGAAGTGTTTGATCTTGAGCTGCTTCGGTACCAGAATGTTGAGGAAGATATGGTTCAGCTCTTGCAACTGGGAATAGATTGTGCAACGCAATACCCTGATGTTCGTCCTACCATGTCTGAAGTAACGAGGAGAATTGAGGAGCTATGTTGTTCAAGCCTCGGGGAAGATCAAGACCCACAGCCTGATCTACTCAACATTGCTGACGATAACTCTTCTCGGTGAGCTGGTCACGCACCCCAACAATTGTAGAAGGCTTTGATTTATGCCCTTAGTTCTCATGCTTAGTCTGTTAATTTCTCACCCCTTCTGTCATTAGGAGCAAATTGTGATGTCATCTTTTTATCCCTTCAATCCATCTTGCACTAGGTTTATTATCTTGTTTTTCCTCTTCCTTTCAAAAGCTTGTGGGGGTCCATACCATATATATTCCATTTGTTCTTGTTGGGTGGATGATGGTGGTTGTAATTATTACCTTTCCTTTTAATTTTGCTTTTGCTTTTGATGCAACTTCAAATCAATTCATACCGAGATGTTTTAGTTGCTTTGCAAATTTGGTTGTACTGTTTTTTCTGATGACCAAAACCTGTCAAGGTGTTTTTCTGATGTCTAGAACAACTTCTATAAAAGAAAGATAATAGCTGAGATTGATGAAGATTATTTATTGGTTCAATTATTTTTTATTCTAGGAAGTTGTTAAAAGCCATGGGCCTCGGTTATCAAATTTCAATTTTCTTCCCAATTCTCTCCATCTAAGCTTAGGCCGTTTCAAATTCCCAGCCCTCTGTCATTTAACTTCGAAGTAATTGAGAAATGTAAGTTGTTGTCACGTATGCTAAAGTAATGCAAATGATTGTAAGTGGATATATACTTCTTGAGAGGGCCATGCACTCTGACGAATAGACAGTGCTGATAGTGAAAGGTATAAGTGGACCAAAGAGTCGCATCTGTAAAGGAGAGAGAGAGAAAGGGGTCTTGTGTAATTTATGTTGTGCGGTCCTATGCATGTTGAAATTTTGTCGGCATCCAAAGTTGTCAGGAATTTGGCGTCTAAATTTCTACTTGTTACCCAGAAAACTGTTATTGGAAAGAATTTTAAAAAGGGTAAGGTTTAATTTTCCAGCCTGGGATTTTGTTTGTCTGGTACTAGAATGAGAAAAACACTAATATTCAGCGTAAGCGCAATGACAGAGTTGAGGTACGTGTCAAGTATACAGCCTCTGCTTATGTTTATGTAATTCCTATGTAAATTTTGTGCCATACTTTTGCTTTTCTTCTTATCAATGAAAGTTTTAACTTGTCAATATATATTGCGAGTACTATAGCATTTGATATCACTTGCACCGCTTTGGAAACTCCATTTTCTCTGAACGTTGTGCCAAGAGAGGCCTTTGTAAATGTTGACAGAGAAATTGACAGAGAAACTGGCGGTGAGGTAGAAGCTGTGACTACTTTATTCGCCTACTTCTTCATGTTGAATAATGATTCAAAATTTGATATGTTTATTATTAATATCTGCCTATTTTTTTTGGTTTGAATTAGTCAAATAAATGTTCATTGCTGTTATTGGGACAATGTTAGTGGGCATGATGGATTTTATTAGTTGCTTTAAATTATCTTAATTTATTGGTAGTTGTAAGCCTATATATGTGAGCAGATTTGCTTTTGTTTAGTGAAGTATTTTATTGAATAAAGATTATCTCATCTGTTAAGTCCTCTGTTCTTCTCTTATATTTTTCTTTTTATGGTACTGTACCTAACAGTTATGGTATCAAAGCAGTCTTGAGAGAGTGAGTGGGGAGTAAACACGTGAGTTGAGTGAAACATTTAAGAGAAAATTTAATAGCTAGCAATAGCAATGCATTAAGTACAACGATATTGCTCATTCCCATTTGAAAAAGAGAAGGTTATGAATTTTGGAGTATTCGTATGAAAACTCTGCTCAAATCTCAAGATCTTTGGGACCTTGTGACACATGGCTATGTTGATTCTAATAATGAGAATAGGTTACAGGAGAATAAGAAAAAAGATTCCAAGGCTTTGGTAATCATTTAGAAAGTTGTCCATGATAGTGTTTTTGCTAGAATCGCAATAGCAATCAATTCGAAGCAAGCATGGTCAATTTTGCAGAAGGAATTTCAAAGTGATTCAAAGGTCATTGTTGTGAAATTGTAGACGCTTCGGTGTGACTTTGAAACCTTGATGATGAAAAGTGCATAAACAATTGTTGATTTTTTGTCAAGAGCAATGACAATAGTTGGCCAAATGCGAACATATTATGAGAACATCACTGACCAAACCATTTGTTGAAAAGGTGCTCAAAAGCTTGACTCCAAAATTTGATCATATGGTAGCAGCCATAGAGGAATCTAAGGATTTATCAACTCTGGCATTTGATGAGCTGATGGGGTCGCTTCAAACTCATAAGTCACGAATTAATAGGTAACTTGAAATGTATGATGAGAAAGCATTTCCAGTGAAGGAGGTAGCCCCCAAAAATGGAGAAGGTGAATGTTAAGCAAACAAATCAGGAGATGGAGATCGTTCATCAGGTAGAGGTTGTGGAAGAGGCGCTTTGATAATCATGATTGTGGTCACAGTAGAGGCAGAGGCAGATATGACGGACAAAGGCATTCTGGTGAATAGAGAAACAAAAAGAACGATGTTCAATGTTACAATTGCAAAGTATATGGTCATATAAAGGCTGATTGTTGGTACAAAGATCAACAAGCAAATTTTACAGCAGAAAATGAAGAAGAAAGTAAGCTTTTTATGGCCCTATCTAATACTAACCATAAATCAAACAATTTGCGGTTTGTGGACAACGATTGTTCTAATCACATGATAGGTAGCAAATCCATTTTTCAAGAGATTGATCAGATGCAAACGATGACAGTGCAACTTAGTGATGACAAAGAACTTCAAGTTGAAGGGAAAGGTACAGTAGGACTTGAGACTAGCTATTAGACCCCTAAGTCGTGATAGCGGAATCGTGTGGGCACTAACGAGCCTTGATCAGTATTTGACACACGGAACAATGAAACAAGGCAAGGATTTGCTAGGAGGCAAGGATGAAAAGGAGCAATGTCAAGCATTGACATGTATTGGTGCATATTAGTGGAAATCTTCAACGATATGCAAGATTCGGATGTGAGATCAAAAGAAGGCTTAAGACAGACATTAGGTGGAAGGTTGACTAGATCATAGTTCCAAGTTGACTTAGCAAGTAGATCAAGCATGGTACGAATTTTAGTAGAGTTTTGAACCTTATACGAGCTGATTTGGCTAAGGTTAGATTCTTGATGGAATAAGGACTTAGAGTATGCTCAAGTGGACAGACTATAACTAATGGAGTTAGCATAGGTAAGCATTAGATAGACCAGTATGCTATTGGCTTGGATGACTCATCATCAATGGATAGAGATGAGGAGATCTTAGATGATGTGACGAATAAGATCATAGTAGATGAACATCAGCTTTAAGAGATAAAGATCATATGGAAGGATCATCTGAAGATAGATGAGATCTTCGTGGATATCAATAACATTCCTAGATAGTGTAATCTTTAATCTTGTTATTGTAATGTAGCTTAATCCTATTCGATATAGTCCTAATTGGATGGAGATGTCATCTATTGGTTAGTATGATGTAATCTGATAAGAATAAGATATGATAAGATTGTGATCTTAGCTAGTAGAGTTCTATTAGGATTCTAACTTGTTCATCTAGAGGTATCTATAAATAGTTCATTTGAGCTTTGCTCTTCTCAACAACGGGTAGATGAGTGTGGGAGACATTTAGAGATTAAGAGAGTATTCTTTTGTATACTTTGAGGGAAATAGTAAAGGTTGGCTTTTTAGTTGCATCTCTTTCTCGTGAACTTTTATTGCCATGTTTATTTAGTTATGCCATAGTTTTCTTACAAGGGTGTGAGAGAGAAACACTATAAGGGTTGTGAGGTATTTAAGAACAAGTAAGTTGGTTGACGATCAAGGGATAAGGCTGAATCTTGCTTTAATAAAGTTAAGTGAGATTGTCGTGTAAAGTAGTTAGTGCATCTTATGGGACAAGTTCATGTTGAAGGAAAATTTTGGGATATAATTTGTTAAGTGTCGGACAACTAATGGCTGGTGGGTATTCTGTATTGTTTGATAACCATGCTTGTGTTATCAAAGATAAGAAGTCAAGCCAGGAGATGGTCAATATCAAGATGACTCATAACAAAATGTTTCCCTTGGATGTTTCAAATGTAGGAAACTTTGTTCTTGCTGCTGGTGAGAAAGCTGATACAAAGCTATGACAATTGCGTTATGGGCATCTAAATATCAAGGGCATGAAACTATTAAATGATAAAGGCATAGTTCATGGACTGCCAAAATTAGGTTCTATTAATTTATTTGAAATGTTTGTTTACGGAAGACAAACTAGAAAGTCATTTCTTATTAGAAAGGTTTGGAGAGCTTTAAAGTGTCTTGAATTAATTCATGTTGATTTATATGGATCTATGCAAACTCAAGTCTCTTGGTGGAAATTATTATTTCTTACTTTTTTACTGATGATTATATTCATATGAGCTAAGTTTGCTGTTTGAAGGACAAATTAGAAACCTTTAAGGAGTTCAAGCACTTCAAAGCTAAGGTGGAGAAAGATAGAGGAGTTTTCATCAAAGCTCTTTGCACAGATAGAAGTGGAGAATCGTTGTCTAAAGAATTTAATCTTTCTTGTGAAGAAAATGGCATTCACAGGGAATTTATAGCTCCTTACACCACAGAACAAAATGATATTGATGAGCAGAAGAATCGAACTATTGTGGAGATGGCAAGAAGTATGTTGAAAGTGAAGGGGCTGCCAAATCATTTTTGGGCTGAAGCTATAGCAACATTAGTTTATCTATTGAAGCTCTCTCCAAAAAAAGTTATCTTGAATCAAACTTTATTTGAAGCTTGATATGGGAAGAAACCATCTGTAAGTCACTTAAGAGTCTTTGGGTGTATTGGTTATGCTTTGATAAACTCTCAAGTTCGTCAAAAACTTGATGAAAAATCAGAAAAATCTATTTTATTGGCTATTATATTCATTCCAAAGCATATAGATTACAAAATCCTCTTAGTGTCAAGTTTTAATAACTAAGGACGTAGTATTTGATGAACATGCTAACTCGGACTGGCGTTGAAGTGAAGAAAAGATACAGATCCAAGTTCCCATGATTGACGGAGCCTCTTCAAATGAAATTCAAATAAACTTACCAATTGCAGTGTCATCAATTGCATCACCAAATTATGTTTCAACATCTTCAGATGATACACCACCCGAAAATTTTTAATCATTGGTTGACATATATGCATCATGTCAATTTGCTCTTACTATTTTAGATCCTATAACCTATTAAGAAGCAGCTAGAAAGGAAGAATGACAAAGAGCAATGGTGGAAGGACAGACAACAATTGAAAAGAATAGAACATGAGAGTTGGTGGGCTTACCCAAAGGCAAAAATGCAATTGGTTTGAAGTGGGTATTCAAGAAAAATTTTAATGTTGATGAAATCATATAAAAGCACAAAGCATGGCTTGTGGAAAAGGGCTATGCATAACAACATGGTGTTGATTTTAAAGAAACCTTCTCTCCTATAGCTCGCTTTAAAATAGTGAGGCTTATTTTAGCATTGGCTACATATGTACATTGGTTGGTGTATCAATTTGACGTTAAATAAGCTTTTTTGAATGTTGATTTGCTAGAAGAAGTCTACATAGCTCAGCCAGAAGGTTTTCTAATAAAGGGAAAAGAAACAAAAGTTTATAGGTTGAAGACGACATTATATGGATTAAAACAAGCTCACCGTACATGGTACAATAAATTTGATGGGTATTTTTAGTAAAATGGCTTCATAAGAAATGAGAATGAACCCACCATATATGTGAAGAAGGAAGGTAAAAATGATTTCATCATTGTTTGTCTCTTTGTTAATGATATCATTTATACAAATTCTTATAATTCTCTTGTGGTTGAATTTAAGTTTCATCTGAAGACTGTTATGGCTAAGACTGTATAAACAATGTGGAAATATAATCCTAATAGCGCAAGAAATAATGGAAAACTAGTACGATTGAAGCAAATTTGTAATTAAATGAGACACAAGAATTTATAGTGGTCCAATCTTAATGCAAGAGCTACATCCACTCTCTGAACTGCTGCTAAAATTACTATGAAAATCAGAGATTACAATATTTAATCCTACACTCTCCCAAAACATAGCTACCCAGTGTGTTTCAAATTATAATTACTCTCCAATTTTTCTCTCAATTTTTAACCCTCTCAATTGTTCACGAATTGAACAATTATTACAAAGCAAATAATTAAAATTGCTTTTTATACTCTCATCTTTAGTTAACTGAATGCATACATCTGTTTATATATAAAGAAATCATAAGAGAAAATTTGTAGCTTGCGATGATCATATCTTCATTTGTCAAAGACATTGACAAACTCTCACCTACTCATCTTTTCCTTTTCAAGAATTGTTGGCCAGCGAAAGGAGATATAAATTTTCTCTACCCCTAATTTTTACTTTTCAACCTTTTCTTCTCTTTATCAGATAACAATGCATGCACATGTAATATTTTCTTGTCAATACTTCCTGCACATGCTACTTCTTCTTTCAATTATGAGGGCCTACTTAAAAGTCTCCCACTCTCAAATGATTGGAAACTAGTAATTGTCATTATCGTTTGACTTTCCTAACAGCAGTTCCACTTCTCAATTCTTAAGCGAAAAGTCCAACTAAAGTTGTGTACAACTTTAGTTTGTCAATCGTAACCGGCTTTTTAAGCATATCAACAGGATTCTTACTGTTAGTAGTGTGCCCTAGGCCAATGGATATTTGTGATTCATGTATTAACATTATGACTTGTTAATAATAGATTATGAGATATTCCTTTTATATATACATGCATGTCGTTTATGTAATGTGATTTACGTTCTATGAATAGTATTAGGC
>JANZXR010000006.1:25464998-25483148 GCA_027575705.1 Erythroxylum echinodendron | reverse complement strand
ACGATCCTTGGCTTCGGGAAGGTCCCGGGACAAAAATTTTTGTTTTCCGCACCGTGTCCATGTGATGGGCACACCGGAATTTTCCTATAGCTATTTGGTTGAGAAGAATGCTAGCTGAATTGCGACAAGAACAAAAGGGAGCAACGAAAATATTTTGTGATAACGAGGCAACTATCTCTATGACAAAAAATCCAGCATTTCACAGTAGGTGGAAATAACTTTGAAGTACTGCAGCACACATGAGCAGCCTGCTGATATTCTGACAAAGCCTTTGTCGAAAGAGAAATTCTGCTACTTCAGAGATTTACTTGGAGTTAGAGACCTTGAATCAAGGGAGGATGTTAGAAGAATGATTCAAAATCTGATATGTTTATTGTTAATGTCTTCCTATTTTTCTAGTTTGAATTAGTCAAATAAACGTCCACTGCTTTAACTGGGATAATGTTAGTGGGCATGACGGATTTTATTAGTTGCTTAAAATTCTCTTAATTTATTGGTAGTTATAAGCCTATATCTGTGGGCAAATTAGCTTTTGTTTAGTGCAGTAAATAAATGTGAATGTCATCTGTGAAGTCCTCTAATTTTCTCTGTTTTTTTTTTTAAAATGGTACTGTACCCAACATGCTCTCTGTCAATGTGTTTCTCTGTCCACTTTCGCCTCGCCTGCCATTGCGTCTCTCTTTCTATAGCTCAGCTGTTTAAGTGGTTCCTCTTTCTAAAATTTTCGGTTTTTTTCCCGTGAAAAATTATTTGATAGCGTTTGCATATTTCTCTACTAACATCAACTTTTGTTTTTTCTTTGTTTGTTTTGGCGTCCGCTACTCTGTTTGGCTTTTATGCCTGGATCAGTGGATAGATTTATTTGTTGTCTACATTGTTGAGTTATAGGTTCTGGTATGACAAACGCAAAAAAACTGAACTCTATTCAAGTTTCCTCTTCGTGGATTCTAGGGTTAATTCATGAATCCACCATCGTTGTTAGACTACGAGTTGAAAAACAGTGACCAGTGAACCGATCCAAAAAGGTCCTGCATCCGATTATATCGTCTTCGTCCGTTAGGGTTTTTGATTGGAGTGACATTTCAGGCTTGAGTTGTTTAAGAAGAGGAGAAAGAAAGAGCCGTTAAGAGTGTGGAAGTGAAGAGTTTTAGTTCTCTCTCTCTTCAATTTGCTTACCTTATCTTCATCTTTACTTGATTTTGGGTTTCGCAGTTTTTGAATTTCGATGTTTGTCTGCAAGTACCAGAAGTGCCTCTCACCACAATTCTGCTGCTCTTGCTCATGACTTGGCTGTCAGACTTAATTAGCTTCCAATTACCGAAAAAAGGTTATTTTCTAAATAAATGTTTTTAACTATCTGTCTTTCTCAGTTTTCAATAAAAATTATGAAAAACTTTTCAGACAAATGTTACTACCGCTGTTCCTTCGTTTTCTGGTTACTTTTATATTTTATCAAATGAACCTTTGCAACCAAATAGTCCAAAGCCCAGACTCATCTCTAGACACACTGACAAGATAGTAAGTACGAAAAAGACAGAAAAATGAAAAAAATTTACTTGAATAACACCAACAGTAGCATTTGACCTGGAGACAAATCGTGAAGAAAAAGAAGCCTTCCAGTAGAGAAGTACCTTAAAACGAGAAATTACTTAAGAAATTAATTACAGATGAGATAGAATGAAACTCAGGAAGCCCTCCAAATTCATCTCCCTGTATATAATTTTGACCCAAAAATGCATTTAGATAATAGAGTTTAAATTCAGCAAATCTGAAATGTAGTGCGTAACTTTGAATGAGCATTTTGCAATATAGTTTTCGTCATGGTGATTGCTTAGGCAACTAATGCTCCCACTTACGCTGTCAGCAATACTCGAATCATCAAATTCACCGGCTGGATAAGCATGATCTGAAGTATTCCACGAGTGGCCACTTGTGAAATAACTTATTATCTGGCCTAAGAAACATCACATTGAAAATGCAGGCTCAATCTACTACCCATGCATAAATGAATCTGATTATAGCATAAATTCGGATGGAAGTAGAGAATGTTCATACCTTCTGCCTGGCAAATGTATCCCAGTTGGTATCTTTGAAGAATAAACGCTGCTTGACCTGGATCACAGCATTTCATGGTTGTATTATTGCATTGTTGTGAAGTAACAGAAAAACAGGTCTAAAATTGAACAAAGCTAATTTTAGATACTAGAAGAAAGCCAATTTCACCTCTGATGCTCCTCTGGCACCAAGTCTTTGATGAGGATCTTCTGTTAATAACCAGGATAAAAATTTTTGTTATTTCATCCATTCAAAACATAAAACATATCTCGGATAGTTAAATGAATCAAAAAGAAGGATGGGGTGAAGAAAAACGTCTCTGGTTTATATAACACATTATTCAGAACAGTTCTATGAACCTAATCAGACACAGGGATAACCATTCCCTTACCTATCACCCAGATCCTTTGCCTCAGCACTGATTTCTTGAGGCACTCGGGGCCAAGGTATCTTAGGGTTGAGGATAGTTTCTAAAAGCAAAATAAAAAAAAAGAACACGGCAAAGGGTAATTTTAAATCATATTCAAAAGACATACCAAGGAAGTAAAGCAAATGATTTTACTAAATGCTCATCATTTTCTCATCAAAATTTAAAAAGTGAAGTTTTAACATGACCAACGGGTATTGGAATTGTCTTTTAACATAACAAGCAGTTCGAGAGAAAGCGACTCATTTCACTAGCTTGCTGATAAAACTGCGCATAACTCCACCCAGAAGGAACCTCGAAGGGAGGAAGATTGTCCAGATTATAACGCTTATTAGACTTAGACTCTTTGCTCCTAGTTGATGTAGGATACATACACACTAAATACACCTCCTTCACTCCCATAAAATGATATTTTTGGTTTGTGAAGTTTGCTGGACTAGACCTTAGCACCTTAAGAGGAGAAGGATGACTTAATCCTTATAAAGCTTATTATACTCTTCTTCCTAGTCAATATGCACTTGGCTCACAATTTTATAGTATGAAAAGTATCGATGTTAAGTGTGATACATTTCGATTATGTTGTTTGGTTATTATCTTTACAAAGAGTTAAATTCTACAGATTCTAAGAGGCAAGTATCAAAAACTGATGAATATTGATTCTAAGTTCTTGTAATTGCGACTCCTTAAGCCATCACTCAAATGATATATGTTCAAGAAAATAAGCCTAAACTTACAATTCTATACTCCAAAAAGAAAACAATCCCTTTTAGTTGCATTAAATTTAGACTTACATGTCTTAACTTAATAGGTATCATTTAAATATTATCAATTAAAAACAAATAACTAGTATTTCTCGGCATGTGCATTGCTTGTGACAAGAATACTAAACTATACGGTCCAAAATTAAAATTACATACATTTGACACTAAGTGGTTCTCCATAGATTTAGTTCTTCATCCTCCAAAAAGAAAAAAAACCTTAATTGCTACTATGAGAACATTCCATTTTAGTTTAATAAACTTATGAACCGTATATTAAATTATTCTAAAACTTGCTTGACCTTAATATTAGGATTTCCTATTAAACAAACTCTTCTTGAAAGGATTGATTTTTTTTTTTTTCAAACATTTACGTCGGGATTGTATGGTAATGCATCACAAGTTTTGTAACATCTAAACGACACCAACTCGAAAGCTGTTTTTTCTCCATTTATTTAAGTATGACTTCAATCTTTTTGAAAAAAAATTGGGATCTTATAGCCTTTTCATAAACATATACAAAGTAAGCTAATTTCTCATTAAAATTTCAGATAACATCTAATGATATAAATTTAATATTAATATAAACAAATAAGAAATACAGTTTTGTAATGTAAACTGCAGTTGCCGACAAGGATGATGGCAATAATTTACCAAATAACTCTCTTGAAATACTTTAATTATGCATCTCTATTTAGAAATATCTATGTCATCAAACATTAATCATCATATTTGAACCATGACAAACATAACAAATCTAAGAAAACTGGACCATCAATCTGCAGTAGCACTTGAAAAAATTTTGCACAGATGATTCAATCTTCTGGCACAAGGTTCTCGTTTAATACAAAAAAAGGAGTAAACATCAATGGAAAAATGAAAATAGTTTTCCCATTGCTAATAAATCATTACGAATTGATTGAGAAAAAGAAAAGGATAATTATGAACTGGATGTTGATATTAACAAATTCTCTAATCAATTTAACCCCACCATGGCTAAACGTGTAAGAAGCTGAATACGCACTGCAAAAATTTAAACAAGAATTATTCTTTTGCATATCTACGAAGTTTATAACAAGTATTACATATATACAAAATTCTAATGCCTATAAACGGAAGCTAATAATGCTAATATAATATCTAATCCCATAAGTTATGGGATACTCTCTAATCCTATGATTTATGGGATATCTAGTATAATAAGAAACTTAATAAAATACAATCAATCAATATACATGATTTTTCCATACGCTTCCTCAAGCTGGTGAATAGGTATTCTCCATTCTCAACTTAAATATAATAATCTAAAAAATTGAGCTGTTTAAAACTTTAGTGAGAATATCAACCAATTAACTATGAGTAGACACATAAGGAGTACAAATTAATCTATTTTCTAACTTTTCCTTTATAAAGTGCCTATGAAGTTTAATGTGCTTTATTCGATTATGTTGAACTGGGTTATAAGATATGTTGATTCCAGATTTATTATTGTAGTATAGTCTCATAGGGTTATCCCATTTAATCTTCGAATCTTCAAGAATAATCTTCAACCAGATTAGTACACACACACTTTAAGCCATCACCCTAAACCCAGCCTATGTACTTGATCGAGCCACTACATCTTGTTTTTTGCTTCTCCACGTCATAAGATTCCCACCAAGAAAGGTGCAATATCTTAACGTTGATCTTCTATCAATAATAGATCCAGTATAATCAGCATCAGTGTATGCCTCAAGAACCAAATCTCCATTTCTTTTGAAGAAAATACCCTTTCTTGGTGTTCATTTAAGATATCGAAGTACTGTTTGAGCTACTTGTAGATGAACTTCCTTGGACTATGTATAAACTGCCTAATTACACTTATTACATATGTTATATCTGGACGTGTGCGAGACAGATAAATTAGTCTTCTTACTAGGCCCTGATACATTTCTCTATCTACAACAACATTCTCCTCTACTTTTTCAAGCTTGATTCAAATCAATAGGAGTGCCTGCAGGTTTGTATGCTATCCCATTTCCTTGAGAAAATTTGTAGCATACTTTGTTGTAAGATAAAACTTCTAAGCTTAGAATGTGCAACTTCAATTCTAAGGGATTGCTTTAACCTTCCTAATGCCTTAATCTTAAATTCCTTAGCTAATTGTTGACTTAGCAACTATTTCTTTTTATCATCATCTTTCATCACTATTATCTTGTCAACATACAATATAAGAGTTGTAACTCCCTTTGAAAGAGAGTATTTGATAAATAATATATGATCTCTTTAACTTTGTCTACATCTCTTAGCCAATATAACTCTAACAAATCTTTCGATCCATGCTTTAAACGATTGCTTAAGGCTATATAATGAATTCTACAACTTACGCACGTTATGATCGACCAAATTCTTCCTATAACCTGGTGGAACTTCTATGTAAATTTTTTCTTTTAGATCTTCATGTAGAAATACATTCTTGAGATTAAACTGTTATAGTTCCCAACTATAATTATATGCTAATGACAATTATACTGTAGCCATATTCATCTTTGCAACAGGAATAAAAGTCTCTAAATAGTTAGTCTCATAAGTCCGAGTATAGTTATTTACTACCAATAGCACCTTGTATCTCTCAATTGAACCATCTGACTTGTATTTCACCATATATACCCACTTACAACCCACTGTTTCTTTTTTATAGGTAACTTCACCAATTCCCAAGTTCTTTTTTTTTCAGCACTTCCATCTCCACATTTATAGCTTGTTTATATTTTTCATTAGATAAAGCCTTAGATAAGGTGGTTGGGGATAGTAATGGTATTTAGGCTTATAATGAAGGCTATGTGAGATGGTGAAAAATTTTTAAACGAAAAAAATTGTATAAGAGGGTTAATGGTTGTTTTGTACACCCTTTGGTTCCTTTTTTGATGGCAATAGGAAGGTCGTACTGATCATTATCCATATGAACTTCAATTTCATTTTGTCATTCAGGACTAGAAATTATTTCCTTATATGAAGATTCTAAGTTAGACTTTTGAACCTACATTGGTTCCGGAATAACCGTCTTCTTTCTTGTGAACACCTTGGCTTTGCCAAATCTCACATTACTAAGACATAATCAGATTTTTCCTATGGTTCACTTATTGCTTCAAATATGGGTTATTAAGGAATAGGGTTAGATGGTTGTTCTGTCATATGATTTAGACAGGAGGAATAAGAAGGTAAGGTTGGTGTTGTAGAATTAGACACGGGAATTAGATTAAGCAAAAATTTTCCTTGTATTCTCTAATTGAATTCTTTCCCTCAAGATAAGGATTTTTGAAATACAAATCTTATTCATTGAATGTGACATATATTGAAACATAAAGTTGCTTTGATGGAGGGTGATAATATTATACCTTTTTTGAGTCTGAGAATAGCCCAAAAGACCCATTTCATAGGCCCGGGATCTAATTTTCCTCTGTTATGAACATTAACAAATGACACACACCTAAAAATTCTAGGAATAAGATTTTTGGTAAAGTTTAGATTTGGGTAAAATGTTGAAAGGAAGTCCACAGGACTTTTGAGACCCAACACTTTAGAAGGCAATATATTTATGTGATGAGTAACTATAACAACTGCTTCCCCCACAAAACAATTTAAATATATTCTTATGAAATAATAAAGCTTGTGTTGTTTCAAGGAGATGACCATTTTTCTTTTTGCTACTCCATTTTGTTTTGGAGTATACATACAGATAACTCATGAACTATTCCTTCTTTTTAAAAGTATAGGACAAGAACTCCATTGAAATAATCCTTTGCATGATTTATCCTAAATCTTTTTATGTCATTCCTAAATTGGTTTTTGATCATGTAGAAAAAATTTATGAGTATGGTACTAACATCAATTTTATGTTTAAGTGAAAAAAAGGTAACATGAGTTCAATCATCAATAAAAGAAACAAACCATCTTGCCTTAGAAGTACTAGAAATAATAGATGGACCCCAACTATCACTATGAATAAGATAGAAAGGAATAAAGCTCCTTCGATTAATAATCTAAAAATTCATATGCTTGTGTTTAGCAAGCTCACTCTCACAATAAAATTTTCAACATTAAGATTTGTAAATAAAGAGGGAAACATAATCTTAAAATTTTGAAATGATGGATGTCCTAACTGATAATGGTGAAGCAAATTTTTTTTTATTGCATGCAATAGAAATGTATATGAAAGAATGAGATAATCTGCCCTTATTTATGTTCAACTAACTTGGTTCTTCAAGATAGTAGAGGTCATTCCATTCTCTAGTAAGTCCAATTATCCTCCCTAAATCCTTGTCCTAAAATACACAATGACTACTGTGAAAAATCACATTACAACATAATCTTGGTAAGTTTTTGTATGGAAACAATGTTGGTTGATAGTTTAGGAACATGAAAAACATTTTTTAAAGTTATTGATGAATTTATTTTGACATTCCATATACCTACTACAGTCGTTAAAGATTCATTGGCTTTAGCTATTTTTCTACTACTTAGACAAAGAGTGTAGGTTAAGAAACATTTGGATAAATAGTCATATGGTCTGTAACTCTAGAGTAAACGATCCAAGAGTTGGTAAAGTTTGTATATGAGACATTTAATCCAAAGGAAAATAAAAAATTACTTGAATATGCCAAATAATAAGTACCTACAAGGCTTTTTATGGCTATTTATAAGAGATCTCACTGCCCGAGTCTCTTCTTGATTAAGACTACTCAGCTTTTATGATGCTAATTTCACTAATTGTTGGAATTGAGTAGTTTCTTCTAACTATAGAGTGGTGATATTTCTTGCTTCTTCAACTTTTGACATTTTCCTCTTTCTATAAGGATACTAATCCTTAGACACCTCCAACAATAAAGGTTGGAGGAATTGCACTGTTTTAGAGCACAATAACTAGTAATGAAGGCTAAGATGAAAGGTATAAAATAAGGAGGATACAATAATGAAGGATAAAATGGAAGGAAGAAAATGGGGCAACAATGAATACTGAACCAAAGGAGAAAAGGTAGAGATGAGTTTGTAGCAATAAAGACTGGTGCAGCAATAAAGACTGTAAACAACTTGATCCAAAAAGTCTAACATGGCTCTAATACCATGTTAAAATTTGAATGAAAAATGTGTTTTTTGCATATCTCTAAATTTTATAGCAAGTATTACTAATATATAAAATTTCAGTACCTATAAATAGAAACTAATAATTCTAATACAATATCTAATCTCATAATCTATGGGATACTCTCTAATCCTACAATTTATGGGATATTCTAATATAATTAGAAACTTAATAATTATAATCAATAAATATACTTGACTTTTCCTCACACACCAATGTCAGATGATATATTCTAAATTAGCTTTCAATTATCTAAAAGTGCACATAAAACAAGGTAAATGAGAAAGAGAAAAAGGAAGGATAAACATATTATATAACGTGTTTCATCTGTAAAGCTTAATTAACAAACATAGGTTACCATGCAATATGATTAGCCTATCTATTTATAATAGTAGGGCTACACAATATTTTATAATAAAGCAATACAATCTTCCTAAATAATACTTATACTATTTTATTGTAGAATATACAAATGTCCTTAAATTGGATATATTAAAAAAATTCTCGTACTGAATACCAAATCTTCATAAATCTTTAATGCTTTCTCTTAAATTGCAACTTTTACAAGAATTTTACATTTATTATGGAGAATTTTGGGTATTGTTTTTATGATTTAATTTTGTCTATTCCTTTAATTATACATTTGTTATTATTTCCTATTTAGCTAAGGAAATTTATGTAATTATTTGTATCTTAAACTCATAAAAACAAGTGATTAACATTGCAAAATTTTCTTTATTATAAAAACTTCATGGTATCAAAGTCATACTGCTAACCCTAGTCGTAGCCTGTATCTTTGCATAATTTAGCTGAAACTAATTATTTTTTGAAATCTAGTAATGTTATCAAAATGTATAGTGGAAAGAAGGAAGAATCTTTTAAGTCTATAACTAAACATGCCACTTTAAACAATAATCTTTCTGTACAAATTAATCTAGTTAAACTAGATGAAACATATTATCTTGCTTCATCACAGTCATGGTTGCTATTTATTCAAGTTAGGGGATTGTAAGGCTATATCAATAATGGAATAATAAACCAAGTAAAACTGAATACAGAAAATGGGACTTAGAAAAGTCTCTCATTTTTTCGTGGTTGATCAACTCAATGCAACCACAACTTGCTCAACATTATCTTCTCATAGATATAGTTTGAAAATTTTGGGATACAATTGCCCATGCTCCCAATTTGGTAACCAAACAAATGTGTGGTAGAACTTTTTGAAGGTAGTAACTTAATAAATTTTCTTAAGGCTTATTAGGGTGACTCAGTTCTTACTGCTACCTATCTTACCAATCATATGCCTTGAAGGGCCTTAAATTTCTGATGTCTGGTAGAAATTCAAGGTAGTAACTCTTACATTATCCCTCTAAAAATCTTTGTATGTGTTTGTTTTATGCATTAAAACATTGGGGAAAACTTGATCCTAAAGCCTTGAGATGTGACTTTGTTGGCTACTCTATTACTTAAAAGGGATATAAATGTTATCATCCACCCACTAGAAAGTTTTATGTCAGTAAGAATGCTGCTTTTCATGAGAAAGAAGCATTATTTACTTCTTATCCATCACATATTCAATGGGATAATGATCATGTAAAATATGTGGTTTCTTCTATTCAACCTACTATTGAGTTGCTTATATGTAGTAGTCAGGGGGAGTATGGAAGCAAAGATGATAAGATTTTTTATTCCATTAGAGGACTAAAAACTAACGTGGCAATAAATAGTCTGGACATACTTGATATGTTGAAATATGTACACAAGAAAAAGGAGGATATTGTCATAAATAATACTCCTCATAGCTAATCATCCAACCTAGACCTAACTCCTGTGGAATTAGGTAATTCACTTCTTCTTGCTCTTAATTTATATGCTAAAATTCCTTCTCGTAAGCCATTTGACAATGATCTTGATCTTCCTAATAGAATTAGATCATTTACTTAACATCCCATCTCTAAAATTTGTTTCCTATGACGTACTGTCCCCTTCCTATAGAACTTTCTTGTCTTCTTTGCATTATGTCCTTTTATTATATGGGAAACTATTAATGATCTTAAAAAGATGCCATGGTAGAAGAGAAAAAAGGCTTAGTCAGGAATAAAACATAGGAACTTTTTAATCTTCCATTGGACCTAAAGCTAGAAGATGTAAATGGGTATTCACAGTAAAGCATAAGACGGATGGCTCAATTGAGAGGCTAAAGGCTTGATTGGTAGAAAAGGTTTTCACGTAAACCTATGGGATTGATTATCAAGAAACATTTGCACCTATTACGAACATGAATTCAATAAGAGTTATCTAATCTTGTGTAGCTAATCTTAGATAAGACCTTCAACAATTTAATATTAAAAATGTTTTCTTACATGGTGATTTAGAAGAGGAAGTTTATATGCAGATTCTACCAGTTTTTTAATGCAAAAACTAAAGGGAAAGTATGTCATTTCAAGAAAGATTTATACGATTTAAAATAGTCACCTCGAGCTTGATTTGATATATTCAATAAAGCAATGATTGCTTTTGGCTTCAAGTAGGGTCATTTGTAGTATTTTACAGGCCCTGAGCAAAGTAAAAAGATGGGCCTTATTTTTATCTATTTTTGAGCTTTTAAAAAAATAAAAAGAAGTAAAATATAGACGTTTTGTTGTTCTTTATAAGGCCAAACATGGGCCCTATTTTATTTCATTTTATTTTTTATGAAAGTAAAAATGGGCCTATTTTATTTTTTATGATGATGGACCCTACGCGGGTGCCCAGTCTACCCTTGTCTAAGGTCAGCCCTGGCTACAAACAAAGTAATGCAGATCATACGATGTTCATCAAATATCTCCATAGTAAGATTACTATTCTTATTAACAATAAAAAAGAAATGACTAGATTTAAGAAATATTTGGCCATTGAGTTTGAGATTAAATATTTAGGCAAACTAATATATTTTCTTATGGTAGAGGTTGCTTGATCAGAAGATGTCATATTTATCTCCCAAAGAAAATATGTTCTTTACATACTAATAGAAATAAGAATATGAGGCTGTAAACTTACTAATACTACCACTGAAGTCAATCATAGACTAAAGAAAAATATTGGAGAATTGGTTAATAATGATCCATATTAGTGATTGGTTTAAAGATTGATTTATCTTTCTCACACTCAACCTGAGATCGCCTATATAATAAGTATAACAAGCCAATTTATGCATAGCCCTCCGAATACATATCTTAATGATGTTTTCTGAATTTTGAGGTGTCTGAAATCTAGTCCTATTAAAGGACTACTCTTCTTGAACAATGGTCATTTAAGAATAAAAGCATACACTAATATTGCTTGGGCAAGATCTCTTAATAATAAAAGATCTACTTCTGGAAATTGTGCCTTCATTAGTGAAAATCTGCTCACCTGGAGAAGTGAAAATTAAGGTGTCATTTATAGATCGAGTGCTAAAGTAGTACATAGAGCTATGTAATACAAGATATACATCTGCTTGAAAAGAAGTTTGTGTTGCTACATTGTGACAACTAGCAGCTATTAACATTGCTCATAATCCAGTCTTGCATGATCATGCATAACATGTTGAGATTGATCTATTCTTTATAAAAGAAAATTTAGATGATCACAGCCTTAGATATACAAATTTAGAGAGTCAATTAACACATGCATTTACTAAGGGCTCATATAATAGATTATTCCATTCTTTTGTGTGCAATATGGGTATGGTAGATATACATGCCCCATTTTGAGGGGTTGTGTTGACAACTATACTTGTGATTTTAAGTTTTGGTTTTAGGATTTACTTATGCTCATTCCTATAATTAGATATTTAATATTATTTCCCATTTAGTTAGGGATATTTATGTAATTATATATATCTTAAACCCACGTAAATGAGTGATTAACAGGTGTAGGACACAATACTATGGCCCTATTTTATTCAGATTTCCTTATTCTAAAACTTCAGTTTCTTGTTTCTTTTTCTTTTGCATGTATTGCAATTTCTATCATCTTTTTTTCTTTTCCATTTTTAACTTTTTTCATTTTTTTAGTAAACCCAAAATTTACAAAATTATAACTTAGCTATAAAGTAGATAGCACAAGGAACCTATTGAGGGACAATGTAATGAAATAGAGGATAAGGAAAAAGATGTTCATTGGAAAAGAATTAATAAAAAAAGAGAAAAAGTATGTTTTTCGAAAAAGATGAAAAGAGTGAAATAGAACAAGGGTTGAGAAAAGAGGAAAGATAAGGTAGCAACACTTTAGATGGCTAACAAAAGGAAAAATAAAATATATGTAACTGCACTTTCAAATTTCAGAGGACTGTAAGAAAAAAAATAGAATTAAGGTAATAACAGTTGTAGTATGCTCTTAATGGCTACGAGAAGAGAAGACATAATAGGCAAAATAAAGGTAATGACACTCTTAATATGTTACCTTAGCAAAAATAAGATAGAGGATCTTAAAGAAAAAAATGGTTCTTAAGAAGAAAAAGTAAAGGTTTTATAGTCCTTCAACTCAACAACTTAAGGTGTGCGTGGTTCACTTGGGGGAATGGTAATAGAAATTATAATGAATATAGTAAGAAATGAAAGGGTACAGACTATTTCCCCAAAAGGGGATATAAAAACATTGTTCAACCAATCATAACATATTACCAACCATCTTTTTTCATTACTTACTCATTCGTTTCTTCCCATACCAACTAACCAAACCCCTTTAAACTTATCATATTCCATTATTATGCGAAATTAGAGATAAAGAGAGGAAAAAGGAGGAAGAAAAATATTTACATTTATTTAACGACATCTATAAAGCCTACTCTAATACTAATAGGATATTAAGGTGTATTATTAATTATATTAAACTCCATGTCACAAGTAAAAGAGAGTCAAAAGCAAACTTTGATATAAGGCCTAAAAAGATAATAAGCAAACTTTGATATGAGGCCTAAAAAGATAATACGCCTTATGCAGTGCATAAATTCTGTTTTGAACATGGTAATTTGAGTCGCGTAATTGTCAAACTTCTTTGATGTACCAACTAATCCAAAGCATAAGAAAGGATGCTACAATCTAAAATCCCATGAATTTGTCTTCTTAGTATCAATAGCTCTTTTTTTTAACATAATTCTCTATTCCCAATAAAAGCTTTCCTAAGAAGAACACTGATGTAGGACTAGTGCTCAAATTTGAGTTCTAAATTAAGAATTTTAATTTAGGATGCTGAACTTTCAAGTTGGAATTTCAAATAAGGTTATAGGAAATTTAAGCTTGAAATTGATGGAATTTTAGGTTTGGATTGTGGAAAATTCAAAATTCATGGTTGATTTGTCAGAATTTGTGTAAGGAAACAAATAATGCTAGTTTATTAATTTTTGTGGTTTAATTTTTTATAGTTAGATTGTTTCCGCAATTAATAAGTTAATGAGTATAATTGAATTTAAGTGTGGAGAATAACATTTTTTCATAATCTATATGTCAATTTTCTCAGACTTGTTTAAAGTTACAGGCAAGATGACAAGATCACGATGTGGAAAGAAAACTTCAAGAAAGAGGCAAAGAGGTAAATCCTCTACAATAATCCAGCCCCCAGAGAGACCACAGATACTACTATTCAACGTCAAGGCTCAAGACGAACAATATTAGAGCCTGAAGAATAAAAAGGTCAACATATATCGATACATCGACTAAGCTAAATTGGAGTATGTTAGCTTAACCCAGAAAGTTCCAGAGCTCGTGGATATAGGAGTATGGTCCCTATTCTTTGAAATCATGGAACCTTTATATCAAGAGCTCACCTGAGAGGTCCTCTCCATATTCTCCCTAGAGAAGGGATGTTACAACGAGGGTTGTCCAAGTACAGTCCAGTTCTAAATGATGGGGGAGATGTATAAGATGAGCTACACCAAGTTCTCCATCACCATAGGTCTGTATGACTGGGAGTACATTGGGACACTAGAGTGCCTAGAATTATAGATTGATCTTTCGTACGAGTTATCTCTGTGACATTTCTGGAATCGAATTAATATTGAATATGACTATGATCTAAGCAAGTCAAAGGCTTCGACCTTACACAGTCCAGCACTCAAATACATTCACAATATTCTGATCCATAGTTTTAGCGACCAAGGAGATAGTTGAGGAGTTGTTAGGAATGTGGATGTTTATTATCTCTACAGTATAAGCGAGCGGATGTCTATTCACTTGGGGCATGCCTTTGTCAAAATTTTCCGGCACTAGAGTGAAGACAAGATGGTTAGTACAACATTTGTTCGACCTTACATGACCTGACTAGCACAAAGAATGGGTCTATTCAATCGACTACCATTAATGTAGGAGATGATGACCATAGTAGAACTTCACCTGGCAGTGATGAAACATATTTGCATAGTATGTCAATATCTGAGTCCCATAGGAGATGTTTAAAAAATTATTAGGGCACCTAACGAGCTAGCACTAGAGGGTAAAGACAAAGTAAAGTAGCCGATAGCATAACAGCTTGCAGCAGAACAACCATAACCACCACCATTAGAACCGGATGAGGCATTACCAGAAAAGGAGGTTATGAGAGGTCCCTGAGCTAGGATGCACAATCCGACTCAATTAAGATAACTTTATTAGAGAAATGGATGGGCTAGGTTATGGGAACGCAGTGGATACTCTGACTTCAGTAGGTTGAACTTTTAAATCAGTTAACACAATTGGAAACTTTGGGTACATAGTTAGGCAAGCTGCAGTCTAAAGTTGGATGGATAGGAAAGTAGATGCCCTTAATAATGAGTCATCTAGGCATTGATTTCTAGCCCTTAGACCCCGTACCTAAACGGGATTTCTACTAAGTATTGTTGCTGTTGTTGTTTTTATTGTTCTTTGCTTTTTTTTTTGTTGTTGTTTCTTTCTGTTAATTTTTTATCATAATATTTAATGTTGTTTTTATTTCTTAATTTCAATTGTGTTATTTTTATTATTTCTTTTGTTTATCCCTTTTTCTTATACTTTGCAAGGACGTAATCTAAAATTCGATGGATCAGAATTAAGAAAAATCATCACATTCAAGAAAGTATCACTAGCCCTTCTTACTTATTATATAACTATATTGTGTATATTGGAGACAATATACAACTTTAAGTTTGGAGAAAGGGCTAAGAGTTTTTTTACATTTTGTTTAAGCTTGTTATAATCCTGATTATAAAGTTATGTGAAATGATATTTTGACTTAATTGAAATTGATCCATCAATACTCTATTTCATTTTTTAATATTGATTGAATTGGTATGCAAAAGGATGATAGTTAAAATAGAATTACTTTTCTAAGCTATATTTTAAGTATTCATTGATATAATCAAATTGAATGAAATTGCATATTATTTACACACATATATACCCATCTTTTTAGTGAGCTTTTGAGCCTAAAAGAGATCAATTTAAAATTTTTAAGCTCTTCTATTTTTATCATATATGTGATCATGCATAGTTGAATGATTCTAGAGCTTCCTTTTATTATACGTATTGAGACCATATTTGTTAAATTAGAATCATTGAAGTAATAAAGGCACATAGATTCAACAATTTGTGTTAGCCTACTTCTTTGATAATTACCTCACCTAAAATTTATCTTTAGGGAAAACCAAGTTGGGCCTTAGCTTTTTTTCATTTATTAAAACCCATTATTAACCTTTATCCTATTTTTCTTTGAAGACTTTTTACTTGTTTTGAACCATGAAGGTTATTTACATTACATGTTTGTTCAAAACTTGGAAAACTTTTTAAAGGTCCATTATTTCTTTAAATGTGGTACTGAATATTCGAAATTATTAAAAAAAGCATAAGAAAAAAATTGTGAATAAGTATAGGGTACCAATAGAGTTGCAATAAAAGGGCCTGCGTATTTATAAACAAGTTTCTTGAAATTTATTTCTAGTAAATTTCCTTCAATTTAGCCTTCTTTATTATCCCAATCATACCGTACCTAAGCCCTAGTACAACCCTTATAAAGACCTTTTGATTTTGGTTTCTAGTTTATACATAAGTGGTGGAGATGCGATAATATTGCAAGTCTATGGTAAGAGTTTTACCATACATTGATTGAGAGTTTTGATACTTTTCACCCTAACACTTGAGTGCATTGACTGAAATCTTAGTAAAGGTGTAAAGGTTTATTTTTTTATTTCAATGCGATTATTGATGTGATTACTATTAACATTGCTTAGGAAGTTAATTTTAGGATAACTTGACTTTAGTTATATGTTAATTTGATTCAATATGGCATAATGAGTTATACTAAGAATGGAAAGTTTAATATTAATAATGGATTGATGCTGTAAGATTTGTAATATTGATTATAGTTTGCTTGAGGACAAACAAAAGCTTAAGTATGGGATGCATGATAGATGCATAATTAACCAAATTTATACCTCATATTTGATGTATTTTTGCTTGATATTTTATACTTTTATTGTATATTTGGTATTTAATTTTCTCCAAGTGATTATATGTTATAAGTACCTTCACGGATCAAACGGAGAAGAATTTGGATGAAAATAGGGCATAAAAATAAATTTTATAGTAAAGAAGGGATAAATGGCCATGCATCAACTTGTGCACTTCTCTCAAGTCGTATAGAATCGTGAATTTTAGGTATTTTTTGTTATACACTACATAATACACAGTTATGTATTAGACCATGTATCACTCAGAACCCTAAAAATTACTATAAAAGACATGTTTGAAGGCCAAATAAGGGAAGAGGTATAAAGACTTTCAAAAGGGACTCAAGGGCCAATTTTAATCTAGAGAAGTGGAAAAAACAAAGAAATCAACGAAATATCCAGGAGAATAAAAGATCAATCCTATACCTTGTAAAAAATGTTGAATAAGAGATAAAAGGGATATTTAGGATTAGCATGTTAGAGTAGTGCTCTAGAGGCAATCACCTTTAGCACTTTGTACAAACTTATTTTGATTTATAAAGCAAATAGGCATTTTTTTCATTGATTTGATATTCATTTATATATATATATCAATTGATATTAATCTTAAATCAAATTAATGAAGTACATGATACATAACATAGCATGAAAGAAATCATGATGATGAGATTCCTATCATGCGCAATTATGTTAGCATCTAAACAACCCCTAGTCATAGAATTAATAAGACAAGACATTATTAATCTGGAAAGACTAGCACATATTATACTCCTTGATTTGATCAAGCAGTAGATCTCATAAGCTGTAAGCATGAGATGTTTAGAGTTAATATGTGGATGCTTACTAAGAGTAGTAAGTACATTATCATATGGATGATCTAGCGAATGTCAATGATTAATCTCATCATAGCAATGGTGCAAATATCCTTAGACTTAAGGTATTCAAGGATACCTTGGATATAAATCCTGTGCTTTGACACCATTCTTTGTTACCTCAAGACAAGGTCGCTCTTAGAGTGGTGATTGGGTACAACTATTTGTGTTCAAAGATAATTAGGTAGCCAATAAAATATTCACCACTCCTGATAGAAGGAGATGATACCCATGGCCTTTTGTTGGGTCATTACTCGAGAGTCTCTAGCCAGAGTAGGTATTTGTCATGAAGAGGGTCTTCAATGACACATATGAGTAATGAGATCCTAGAACAAGAACTAACATCACTTGTACTAGATGTGACGTAGTCAGTCTAGAGGGAGTTGACACATATCCCATACTCCAAACCAAGTGGGGTATAGTATGGTGAAAGGACAAATTGCACGGTAATTGTCTATGGAAAGGTTCATAAGTTGGATAATTAACTATCAAAGAGT
>JANZXR010000006.1:25434110-25455502 GCA_027575705.1 Erythroxylum echinodendron | reverse complement strand
TTTGGAATTTTCTTGTTTAGTTAATAAGGGATACTCTAACACTCCCCCTTAAATGCAACCGGGACTAAATATCCAGTTGTCACTTGAAATAAACACAGCGGTAACCAAACCGGTCGCTGGGACTGGACATCCAGACAAACAACCAGAAAATTAATAATCCGAACCCAACCTACTTTGATACCATATTATAATTTTTAATATGTGTAGTGTGTACAATGTTAGGTACAAAATTCAGAGAGACAAAAATAGGAGAACAGAATAAAAGAGAGTTAGCAGGGGAATAATCTCACACCTTTTTCATTTCCTTCCTTTTAGTACTTATACTCTTGTAAAGCATAACCGTTTTTATACTTTAGTATCATGAGCTCTTAGTGAGTTGGACCTTTTCAAAATTCTAAATAGTTTATGCAATTACAAAGAAAATGTTTAAAATGTAAAATAGTCATTGAGCTAAGCAAGTTTGAGGGTATCACGCCTTGCCTTGGCAATAGATTTCTCTTGTGTTGTAACAGTACCCTCCCCTTTTAACACAACCTTGCCTTCAAGGTTGAAGGTAGGATAGCTACTTGCCATATCTTATTCCCATTCTTAGGTGGCTTCAGCATTAGGTAGGTGCTTCCATTTAACCAACTATTGATTCAACTTCTCTCCTTAGTGTAGTACCTGTCGCTGTTGTAACACTAGTTCAGGCTCCAACACTGGTTGTCCTTCTATTATCATTGCAGGCAATGGTATGGCTTGGTTTGATAAATCACCTTGGTATGCTTTACGAAGAGAGACATGAAAAATATAATGGACCTTGGATTTCACAGGCAATTGCAGTGCATAGGCGGCAAGTCCAATCTTACACACAATTTGGTAAGGTACAAAAAACTTTTTAGACAATTTTTTGGTGGTGCATCGAACTACTGATTGTTGGCGATAGGGGCTATAGTTTAAGAAGCATCCAATCTCCAGTGGAAATTCTTTTTCAGTCTTGTTACAACCTGTTTACATCTTCATATGATTTTGAGCCTGTGACAAAATGATCTTCAACCTTGCTAGCAATGCCTGTCTCTTAATCAAACACTCATCCGATTAAAAGATTTTAGTAGTCCCTGGAAAATAGTCACCCACTGTAGGAGGTGGTTGGCCATATACAACTTCAAAGGGAGTCATCCAATGGTTGAATGCAGTGACGTGTTATAACGCCATTCAACCCAATGTAGAACTTTGCTCTATAATTGTCAGTGATTGCTTGCAAAGTACCTAAAATAAGCTTCTAGACAATGATTTAACACTTCTGACTTTCCATTCGATTGAGGATGATAAGAACTGCTCAGGTTGAGTTACGTACTTTGGAGCTTGAATAATTCTTTCCAGAAAGAGCTTACAAACAATGGGTCCCTGTCGCTGACAATAGAATGTCATAAATTGTGTAATTTTGCAATTTCTTGGGAAAAAGAGCAGTTAATTGGGGTCCATTAATATCCGTTAACAGTAAAAGGAAGTGGGCATATTTAGATAATTTGTCAAAAACCAACCAAATAGCAACTTTTCCATGAGACATGGTAAGGTGAGTGATGAAGTCCATGGCAATATCTTGCCATATATGATTTGGAATGGGCAAGGGGTGGAGTAAACCACTCTGTTTGCTAGGAAGATATTTGACTTCTTAGCTGGTGTGACAAGTGGCAACAAAAGCAACAATAGATTTTCGCATGCCATTCCAAAAATAATTAGTCACCAATCTTGCCAGAGTTTTTGCTACTCCAGCATGTCCTCTAGTAAGAGTATAGTGATATTCTTGTAGTAATTCTTATTGAAGAGGGTGTCCATCTAGTACGACAACTTTTCCATGCCTTAGCACTAAACCATCAACTAGGTTGTAATTTGGGTAATTTTTTAGACATTGTTGTAGCTTGGTGCAAAATTCCTTGCCTTTAGTATCTATGGTGTAATGCTATCTAAATTGGTCCAAAAATGAGAAAATCAGCCTTGCGACTGCAAGAAAAGAGTCTTCCACTTATGTTAATTGTGACAGAGCATCGACCACTTTATTTTGTACATATCATCACAATTAAAACAAAGCCCTTTAGCTCTTATAATTTGCATCTCAATAGAATTAACCCTACGAATGGGCATGGAGGATGTGAAACTTGTAGTTTTGGGTTTGTAATGGCGGATTGTGAGATGGGAAGTTTTAGGTTTGTAAGAGGGGAAAATAGAGGGCTAAAGGAATAGTGAAAGGTTGATTTGGAATCCAGTAATTTAGACTCAATGAGCTTAGCCAGAGCTAACGCGTGAGCTAAGGAGTGAGGTTGGAGCACCACCAACTCACGTTGTATCTCTGGTCGCAATTTAGAGATGAAACAGTTAAAGATATGTTCCTTGATAATCTGGATACCCAATTGGAAAGATTTTCAAACTCGAGCTGATAGTTGGAAACAGAGGAAGAATGTTTAAGTTTAAATAATGAAGATTGGGGATTAATGAAAAGAGAGGGGTGGAATCTCAATTCCATGGCTCTGGTGAATGAATCCCAATCAGAAAGTTATTGGTTCCAATGCATCCATTGGAACCATGATAGAGCTTGGCCAATCACAAAGAAGGCGGCGATGGAGAGACGATTGGATAGGGGAATAGCATAAAATGTGAAATATTGCTCAGCTTGAAAGAGCCAATCATGTGGGTTAGATCCATTAAAGTGTGTAAGATGGAGTTATAGCATAAAATGTGAAATATTGCTCAGCTTGAAAGAGCCAATCATGTGGGTTAGATCCATTAAAGTGTGTAAGATGGAGTTTAGGGGTTTTGAGTGGAAAGGAAAAAGACGGTGGAGGAAGTTTAGTGGAATAAGTGGCTAAGGTGGAGGAAGCAAAAGATGGAATGGGCATGAAAAGTGGAAGTGATGGCTATTATTGGGTGGTTTGATTGTCAGTTTCCAAACAACTAAGTTTCATTTGAAGATCGGCTATGGTGGCAGTATGATTTTGGATGGAGGATTCTGATTTGGATTCAAAGGAGGTTTGAAGTTCATGTAGTTACTTACTAAGGCTCTTGATAGTAGCCTCAATATCAAATTTGGTAGGCATTGAGGAAGGAGACTAGAGCACCAATGTTAGGTACAAAAGTCAGAGAGAGAGAATAAGAGAGTAGAATAGAAGAGAGTTAGTAGGGGAATAATCTCACACCTTTTTCATTTCTTTCCTTTTAGTACTTATACTCTTGTAAAATATAACTGTTTTTGTTCTCTAGCATCACGAGCTCTTAGTGAGCTGAACCTTTACAAAATTATAAATAGTTTATGAAATTACAAAGAAAAATGTAAAATAGTCAATGAGACAAGCAGATCTGTGAGTATCAGGTCTTGCCTTGGCAGTAGATTTCTCTTGTGTTGTAATATAGAGCTCATTAACAATAATTGAGCTTGGATCAATCATTACCAAAATGACTAGAACTAGTCATGTGATTAGTTGCCCTTACCACTTATAAACCTTTTAATTGCATATGAAAAGGTTAATAAGAACTAAAATGGGCCCTTTTTTAGACTCTTATAAAGAATAAAAAGAAGCAAAAAATGGGCCTTTTGTCGTTTTTTATAAGATTAAGAGTAAACCTTGTTTTATTTTATTTTATTTTTTATGAAAACAAAAATGAGCCCTATTTTACTATTTATAAAGATAGGCCTTGAGCGGATGCCCAGGTTGTTCTTCCCAAAGGCTGGTCTGATCCCTACTATTAGACCCATAAACTTCGGAGCACTTTTTAGCGACCTTCATGAGGAGTCTTATAACGAAGGTTAGCTAAATTACACGCATGAAAGAGGCATGTGAAAACACTAAGGCAAATATGGGCGAGTGGGATCAGACTTGGTGCGAATTTTGATGAAGTCTCAGACCTTAAGGAGATTGAATCAACCCATATTAAGGACTTGGCCCATGCTCAGATGAATGGACCACGACTAGCGGACTTGTTATGGGAAGCATTGGATTAGGCCAGTATGCTATGTGAGCTTCGACAAGATCATATTGCATCATCAGTAGATAGAGATCGTGAGGAGATCTTAGATGATGTGGCAATGACGAAGAGTTAGAGCTACAGTGGGACTCAATATTTAAAAATAGTGGAGATCTTTGAGGATAAAGATGCTAGTTTTCTAGTTGAATGTAAACTCTATCTTTCTGTTATCTTGTAGATTCTATCTTATTAGTGAGAGTCCTATTTGGATGGAGGTGTTATCCAATTGGTCCACGTGATGTAATCTGATAGAGATAGACGTGATCTTAGCACAATCTTAGGTAGTTAAGTTTAAGTGGGATTCTGAATGTAACTTGGCATCTAAGTTAGAATGCCTATATATAACTCATTCGAGTTTTTCTCTCAATTCACCTAGAGAGAGAGCATTCCTTGTATTCTTTTGAGGGAAAGTAATATAAAGGTTGGTTTGACCTATCTCTCTTGTGTTCCTTTGTTGCCTTTATTTTCTTATTACTTTCATAGCATTGCCTTTTCGAATGTGTAAGGTAAACACTTCAAGGGTCATTAAATGTTGAAGTCTTATTTAAGCGGACCTAAGTGAGGCTGCCATGCAATAGGTATTGGCGATCAACTTCGTTGAAAGTTCGAGTCCCAAGGTGACCTTTGTATCAACTGATATCAGAGCCAAATTTTGAGATGGCAGTAGGCAACTTGACAGAACGAGTGACTAGGGTGGAAGCACTCATTTGGTCAATTCCTTAAGGAGAGGAAGAGGTCACATCTCACAATATTCGATTCGAGATGTTGGAGGCACAGATCCAACAGTTGCAACAACAGATAGCGGATATGTTGAAGGCACAGGAGGAGGCCCAGCTAAATATCACCATGCTGAGGCGTGCCATTGCAACTCTAGATGTCAAGCTGGTTGAAAGCTCCACACCCTAACTTTCCTTTATGAAGGTACGCAAACCCAGGGTCTTCAAAGGCTTGCGGGATGCTAAGGTTGGAGAATTTCTTGTAGGATATGGAGCAGTACTTTATGACTGCTAGAGTACCAGATGCTGAAAAGGTCAATGTGACGGCCATGTACTTGGATGAGAATGTCAAGTTTTGGTAGAGGACAAGGACCTCTGCGGAGATCAGTACAGGTAGAACTCCCGTGGAATGGTAGGTGTAGATGAAGAAGGAGCTCAAGGATCAGTTCTTTCCCATAAATACTTCTTAGCTTGCGAGAGATGCCTTAAAGACACTCAAGCAGGATGGATCGGTAAGAGATTATGTTAAATCATTTAATGCTGGATATTGAGAATATGTCAGACGAGGAAAACTCTTTAATTTTCTATCTGGGTTACAACCGTGGGCTCAAATGGAGTTATAGAGGCAAAATGTGAAGGACGTGGTTGGTGCAATTGCAGCTGCTAATGCCTTGGTAGATTTTCGAATGGTGAAAGAATATAAGGTGAGCTCCTCAATTTCTTCAAAGGGTAAAGGCCACGCCCAAAAAGAGAAGAACGAGGGCAAGAAGAAGAAAGATTCCAAGAAGGGAGATTTCAAAGGCAAGGGCATGCAGAATGGTAGCTCTAAAAACGGGAAGACGTCCTCGAAGAAGAGCAAGGTTGCTTGTTACTTGTGCAGAGGTCCACACTTTGCCAGAGAATGCCCATGAAAGGAGAAGTTGAATGCCCTAATTGCCGAAGAAGACGGTGAATCTTCGGAAGATGCGGCACTAAATCTGATCGCCTTGCTTAATGCGATTAATACCGAGTAGGTTCCCTTTGATAGACTAATGTACGTGGATGTACAGGTTGAGGAGAAAGACGTAACTACATTGGTAGATATGGGTGCGACCTACAGTTTCCTAGAAAAAAGGATGGTTCGAAAGTTGGGCATAAGGATGTCCAATGCCTTGATGAAGATTAAAACCCCTGTTGGGAAGGAACAAGCAGTTGCGGGAATTGCTTACAATGTTCTAGTTAGAATTGGAAGTTGGCGTACTAAGATGAATTTCATTATCATACGATTAGAAGATTTTGAGATGATATTGGCAGTTGATTTCCTCAAATTAGCAAAGGTGGTGTTGTATCTGAGTTTGGGAGGTATGATGTTAATGCAAGATCAAAATTCCTTTTATGTGAATTATTGTAGGTTCGATGGTAGAACGACAAATGCTACAATTTCGGTAAGACAAGTTTCAGCCATGAGCATCGAGAAAGGGTTGAAGAAAGGCATGGAGACCTATCACGCTTCCATATGGGAAATGAGTGAAGACCTCATGGTGGAAGTCCCTAATGCAGTTGCAAGTTTGTTAAGAAAGTTTCGGAAGGTGACATCGAAAGAGTTACCAAAAACTCTTCTTCTTCATCGTGAGGTAGATCATAGGATCGATTTGGTTCCTAGAACGATCTCACCTGCACGTGCCCCATATAGAATGTCCCCAATAGAATTGGTGGAACTTTGGAAACAACTCAGTGAGTTGTTGGAGGTAAGGTTCATCCAACCATCTAAAGCTCTATACGACGCCCTGGTATTATTTCAAAAGAAGCAAGATGGTACACTTCAGATGTGTGTGAACTATCGAGCGCTGAATAAGGTAACGATAAAAAACAAAGATATGGTACCTTTGGTTCAAGATTTGATGGACAGTTTATCAAGGCTAAGGTGTTCACTAAGTTGGATCTTCGGAGTGGGTATTGGCAAGTGCAGATAGCTGAGGTGACGAACAAAAGACAATGTGCGTAACTTGGTATGGATCCTACAAATTTTTATTTATGCCATTCGAATTAACTAACACCCCTGCTACATTTTGCAACCTTATGAATGATGTACCGTATGATTTCTTGGATGAGTTTGTGGTAGTCTATTTAGACAACATTGTAGTGTATAGCACTAATATGGCAAAACGTGTGGAACACTTGAGGTGATTGTTCGAAAAACTGAGGTAGCACAAGCTCTATGTGAAGATGAAGAAGTGTGAGTTTTCCCAGTTGGAGATTAGATTCTTGGGTCACGTGGTGAGCAAGGGTCAGGTTAGAATGGATCCTAGGAAAGTGAAAGCAATAGTTGAGTGGCAGGCAGGCCCCCATGACAGTACAAGAATTGCAGAGTTTTCTCGGCCTTGCGAATTACTATAGGCGGTTCATTACATTGACGGACTTACTGAAGAAGAAGCAAGAATGGTGTTGGTCAAGTGCATGTGTGGAGGCATTCGAGAAACTTAAAGTTGCTATCTCAACCGAACCGATATTGAAACTGCCTATATTCGATCTTCCATTTGAGGTACATACTGATGCTTTGGACAAAGCCATTGGTGGAGTCCTTGTATAGGAGGGTCATCTGGTAGCATTTGAGAGTCAAAAGCTCAATGGAGCAGAGCAGTATTACTCGACGCACGAGAAGGAGATGTTTACGGTGGTGCATTGTCTTGAGACATGGTGAGTATATTTGTTAGGAACCAAGTTTGTTATCCGAACAGATAACGCTGCTAACACGTTTTTCAAGACCTAAAAGAAGTTGTTCGCAAAACAAGCCAGGTGGCAGAAGTTTCTTACCGGGTATGACTTTGTGTGAGAGCACAAACTAGGGAGGCACAACAATATAGTAGATGCCTTAAGTATGAAGGAGGTATTTGCGGCCCTTTATTTGATCACGAGGGTAGAGTCTAACCTGTTGGAGCAAATTAAAGCAGCAGCTCCACTAGACACCATGTACTGTAAGTTGAATTCACAAGTCAAGGAAGGTGTTATACACAGGTTTTGGCATGATGATGGACTTTTGATGATTAAGAGTAGTCAAGTGCATGAGCAGAGCTTTGGTGGATTACGAAAACATTTGTTAAAGGAGACGTATGACTTGCAGTAGGCTAGTCACCCAGGAGTCCAACGGATGCTAACACTCCTATCTTGATCCTATTTTTAGTCGACGATAGAGAATGACGTGGAATGTTACATCAAGATGTGCGCCGTGTGTCAGTTAGATAAGTCAGAGAGAAAGAAGGAAGCTAGTTTGCTACAACCCTTATCCATCCTCGAGAGATCGTGGATGTCAGTTTCAATAGATTTTATTAGTGGGTTTTCAAAGGTGGACAACATGGCATTAATCATGGTGGTGGTTGACAGATTCTCTAAGTATGTGATTTTCGTGCCAACTCCTGTCACTTGTCCCTCGGATGTTGCGGTCGAGTTGTTCTACAAGAACGTGGTCAAGTATTTTGAAGTTCCAGCAGATATTATGAGCGACTGAGATGCCTGATTTACTGGCCGATTTTGGACGTCCCTTTTTAATATGATGGGTTGCGATTTGAAGTTTTCAACGTCAAATCAGCCACAAACTGATGGCCAAATAGAAAGAATTAATGGTTTCTTGGAGGAGTACCTACGACATTATGTAAGTACAAGTTAACATAATTGGTTGAGTTTACTTGATACTGTACAGTTTTGCTATAACTTGCATAGATCTTCGGCTACAGAGAAAAGTCCCTTTGAGATTGTATTAGGACAACAACCTCTCATACCATTGGAGATTGCTCAACAAAGGACAGGTGGCAAATGTCCTGCGGCGTATAAGTTTGTAATGGAGAAGCAAGAGTTGTTGGATGAGGCAAGGAACAATCTTCGAAAAGCTTCTCGACGGATGAAGAAGTAAGTGGATCTTCAGAGGAGACCGTTAGAGTTTGACGTGGGAAATAAAGTTTTATTGAAACTAACCCCACAAATTTAGAAGAAGATCTTGAGTAAGCAAGTTCATAGAGGTGTGGTATCGAAGTATGATGGATCATTTAAAGTTCTGCACAAAGTAGGGAACTTAGTATACATATTAAATTTGCCCGAATGATTAAAGGTAAACCTTACTTTTCATGCTAGTTTTCTCAATCCTTACTATGAGGATGCATCAGATTCGAATAGGAGTCAAGTGAAGCGAGCACCACCAGTTGTGAGAAAACAATTCGATGATCAAGTGGAGAAGATCCTAGATCATCTGACAATGGGTCAACACAAGAAGAACTGAAGGACCGAGTTCTTGATTCAGTGGAAAGGTAAACCTGACGTGGAAGCTACGTGGGAGAAAGATACGACTTTGTGGCAATTCGAAGATCAGGTGAATGCCTACCTTCAGACTTAATTCGAGGAGGGCGTCAAATCTGTCTGGTGGGGGTGGTTTCTTAGACCCATGAACTTCAGAGTACTTCTCAACGACCTTTATGAGGAGCCTTAAAAGGGAGGTTAGCTGGATTATATGCATGAGGGAGGCATGTGAAAATACTAAGGCAAATGTGGGCGAGTGAGATCAGACTTGGTGCGAATTTTGGTAGAGTATCGGAACTTGTGGAGATTAACTTGACCCAGGCTAAGGACTTGATATATTAAGGACGTGGCCCATACTTGGATGAATAGACTACGACTAGCGGACTTGTTGTGGGAAGCACTGGATCAGACCAATGTGATATGTGGGCTTCGGCAAGTTCACATTGCATCATCAGCGGATAAAGATCGTGAGGAGATCTTGGATGATGTGGCGATGACACAGAGTTAAAGTTATAGTGGGACTCAACATCTGAAGATAGTGGAGATCTTCAAGGATAAGGATGCTAGTTTTCTAGTTGAATGTAAACTCTATCTTTCTATTATCTTGTATATTCTATCTTATCAGTGAGAGTCCTATTTGGATGGAAGTGTTATCCAATTGATCCATGTGATATAATCTAATAGAGATAGACATAATCTTAGCACGACCTTAGACAGTTGAGTTTGAGTGGGATTCTGAATGTAAATTAGCATCCAAGTTAGAATGCCTATATATAGTTTATTCGAGGTTTGCTCTTAATTCACCTAGAGAGAGAGCATTCTTTGTATTCTTTTTAAGGAAAGTAATATAAAGGTTGGTTTGACCGTATCTCTCTTGTGTTCCTTTGTTGCCTGTATTTTATTATTGCTTTCGTAGTATTGTTTCTTCGAGTGTGCGAGATAAACACTTTGAGAGTCGTTAAAAGCTGAAGTCTTACTTAAGCGGACCTAAGTGAGGCTACCGTATAAAGGGTGTTGACGATCAACTTTTGTGAAAGTTCAAATCCCAAGATGACTTTTGTATTACCTACCATACAAGCAGGTTGATAAGTTTTGCCATGTAATCTCATGGCCTTTATGGTGTCTAAGAACTATTTTTAGAGGATGAGCAACCAATTAATCCAATTAGTGCTCTAATTTTCGTTCTAGAATTGTACGTTGAGAAATTTATTTCAGTTTGTATGCAAGTTATCTTTAAAACAACTGTAACCATAATAATTATTAATGATATCGAATGTAGTTATTTTTAAAACAACCATAACCATAATACTTATTAATGATATCGAATGTGGTACTTCATTCGTGCATATATAAATAAAATAAAAATAAAAATTCCATTGGATTATTTTTAAATTGCACCTAGTAATTTGTAACTATAAAAAGCATTCACTCAATTACCAATCTAAGCAATTATCTTATAAAGGAACAAAAAATAAGTAATCAGAAATTTGACTAAGATAAGCTTTCCAATCCAGAAGTCATTGGAGCGTAAGAAAGGAGGTCCATCGAACACCTGCTACTACTACTGCTAGTCTTTTAATCTTTAATGTCACATGTCAAAAATTTCACAAAAAAAGCTGATATTCCCCAGTTTGCTACCGTGGAAGAAAACTCTCCTCTGGTTAGCGCATGTGACCGTGACAAGACAAGCAACAAGTGGCCCATTCAATTTAAGAACGTAACCCCGAAAAATACAAGAAGAAGAAACATCGATGCACGTGGTGCTATTGTGATTGCCGCGTGCACCGTGTCCGTTCTCTCTTTTCTAATTCTTTAAGAAAAATAAAATAAAATGAAATATCTGTAGGCATTAGGCAATGCTGAAGTCTGAACGCTCAAGGATAGAGTGTAAAAATTAAAAAATTAAAGTTCGTTGCCACTTGTCGACACCGCCACAACAAGACCACTGACTCATGTGCACAAGAGCCACCAATCTAAGAGCCGAGTAACGCACGTGGTCAGTCAACCAGGAAGATGTTCGAACAATCCAACGGCTGAAATAAAGAACACAATAAATGAGGAAAAGAGAGAGAATTTTGACACAGTTTATTTTCATTTTTAAAAGGTCCACTTTAGTTTCTTCTCGCTCTTCTCTCACCTCGTTTTGCTTTCTTTCCCTGCTTAAAGAAGCAATCAAGTAACCATCTTTTTCTCGTGGCTTATTTAATAGCATTCACCGGGAAATATAGAAAGAGCAAAAGTTAAGTCTGCAGGGGTTTGTTGGAGTTGAGAGCTTAGGTGGGTATCGGGTGTTTGTTGTTTTAAGGCATGGAGAGAGATTTTCTTGGTTTGGGTTCGAAAAACCTTCCTATAACTGTGAAGGATGAGACTCCTGATGCCTCTAAAGATTCGGGTACGTTTTCTCTTTTGTCGTGTTCAAATTTTCTATTCCTGCTGCGTCTGTAATAAGTTGAACAAGAAACTATGATATTCTTCTTGCTTTATTCCCTTCATTTCTGAGGCTCTTTAGACGTCTTTTGTTCTTGTTTCGAAGGGGTTTGTCCCTGAATTCTACTGCTTTTGAGTTGTGTTTTCCTAATTCAGGATAACTTCTTTCTTCTTCTTTTTTTTTCGTTTCTGTTAAAACAAAAAATGTTTTTTGATGTTATTGAGATTAATTCAAATCTAGAGGTTCACGATTTAGACGCGATTTGGAGATTTATTGTGTGAATGAAGTTAGTATTTTGGAAAACGTATGGTTAAAGCCATATTCACGCCGCTTATGGCGGTTTCGCATAGGAAACCAGATGTCTCGTGCTGATTACTGTACATAGAATTATAGCCTCCCTTCTACAATTCTGTTACCGCTGGATGGGGTTAGTATGCCCAGATTTAGACGTGTTAGAAGAGCAAAAGATTGAGAGTTGAAGAAGAAAACATGATACAAATGTTTTTAAGCACAAGGCTAAAATTGCTTGAATTGAATTCATTAAAGAGCGGCCTACTACGTTACTTGGCAGAAGTAGCTTATGCAACCATTTTACTGCTCATTTAGATTTCGTCGTGTTGAAGGTACCGCCTTGTGTTTTCTATTAGTTATTTCACTTGTTATTTTACTAGAAATCTGGTGGATGCTAACATGCGCTGGGTGGGTACTTTTCACCAGTCGGTCAAATAACTAATATTTTGTAAATGTGTAAAATATTTTGAATTATTTAACAGAAATATTGTTTAATGTTATCATTTGACTTCGAAGCTTTTTCTCGTGGGAATAGGATAATGTTAGTGTTTGTTCTCCTAGCATGCACATGAGCTGTTTCTGTAATAAATTAATGGGTCACGTTGGGAGTTGTATAAATAAAGCAAAACTGATGTTTGTTTATAAGGAGGGTAGTGAAGTGCTTGACAGATATGCATGATTATTATATTATTATAAACTTGAGTAGAAAAAAGTAAGTAAGAAGTAAGTCTCATCTGCCCCATCAATAGAAAAGATAACATAACGTGAGAAACAATAAAACCTTTTTTAAAAAATATATGCTCCATTGTGATTGAATATGCTCTTATCATAATTGCCACTTACAATATTCTACTCTTTTGTTTCAATTCTCAATTCAAATGTCCTGCTTGTCCAGATATAAAACTAAGTTTGGACCATTAAATATGATATGCCATTAATTCTGGTTAAAGTATAGAATATTTTAAGTTTGTTCTTGGTGGGACCTGAACCTGAGTGTACACGTGATGATAACAAGGCCATTATGGTTTTAATTTCTTCCCAGGCTTGAAGTTTTTGTTTTTCTTCTTAGGTATTCAGCTGTCTCTTTGTTTTCTTTATAAAAGAGCACGACAACAGTAATAGACTTGCGGAAGCTTTTTGTACTGGCAAGATGGTCTTGTTCCTGCTTCTATCATGCTAGTCTTTCTTTCCTTTTTTTAATCACACAGATGTTTTATAAATGCAATTGAACTTTTCTGTCACATATATGAATATCCTGTGGATTATTTCACAAGATTCTATTTTGGCATGTAGTTTAAGAGACATTATTATTTTCTGTTCTTCTTTTGCCAACACATTCCAGTTTACCGTTTCTTGATGCACTTAAATATTCTTTAATATTGGAGCCAGGATAGAGTTACGTCATATTTGTTAGAGTATCTCGTATTGACTAAACATGAAAATATTATAGGGTTTATAAGTGGTAAGAGTTAACTATTCAAATGCTTAATTTTAGTCATTTTAATAATAGTTGACCCAAGCCCAATTCTAATATAGTATCAGAGCCAATAGTTGTCTGTCTGAATGTCCGGTCCTAACAGCCCGGTCCAATTACCACTGAGTTTATTTCAAGTGACAATTGAATGTCCACTCTCAGATACACTTGAGAGGGAGTGTTAGAGTATCCTATATTGACTAAACATAAAAATTTCAAAGGATTTATAACTGGTAAGGGCTAACTATTCAAATGACTAGTTCTAATCATTTCGACAATAATTGACCCAAGCCTAATTCTAGTAATATTTTGGTTTGATTCGTTCATATATTGCGTATTGATTTGTGGCAGGATAGAATCATGTCATAGTTTAGTTTGATTCGTTCATGTATTTGTAGAACGCACTGTCCCAATTGGCATAATTTCCTGTTTCACTTGGTCTGGCAGCATCCGTGAGAGGTTCAGGTATGCAGTTGTCTTTCTCCAACAAGGTTTCAGCTATTCCTCAGTTCTTGTCATTCAAGCATTCTCTGGAAGATAAACCCAGAAACACTGTTCTTGATTCAATGCCATCCTCTGGCTGTATGTCTATTTCGACAGCTGAGGCTTTTGGTTCTAACCAGAAATCGTATCGTGGCATTGTTCAGGTTAGTTAACGAAACTATGTACCCTTGTCTCATACTTGACTAAGTAGTTAAATGATGCTCGCCTTCATATCCTAAGAAAAAGGCATTTAGCTTTAAGGTTGAATTTCTGACGGTATGATCTGATGTATGGCATTTGTAGACTCTTCCTGTAGACCAGGAGGGTATCTTCCGAACACATGTTCTTCATATTCCTTTTGTTTCTATAGAAGTAATGTCTGTCCACTGTTTTCATTAGAAAAATGCAACTCATGACAAACAAACTGCAAACCCCCATGGGATGACAACTTATGCTACCGTTCAGCGCTATGATGTTTATCCAGTCCATCGCCCACAGGAGATGGGGACATTCCCTGTCTCTAACCAACAAAATCAGACAATTACCGTTTCCATGAGCACTCCTCTTCTGCAGTCCCATTTTGCTTCTTCTGGGCACAATATAGTTGGTAATCCTGGAAGTGTGCAACCTCTTGGAGGAGTTCCAGTCTTAACCCCAGTTTCTGTCCTTCCAACCACGAATCCCCTTGTTGGGACCACTGATCTGAGGTATCTTAAAGTGTCCAATATGTTTGTAGACAATTTCTAATCTCGGTTTCTGAACCAACTTCAATTTCTTGGTGTAGGAACAGTTCCAAAGCCTCTGGTGCTCCTGCTCAGTTGACAATATTTTATGCTGGATCAGTGTGCGTTTATGATGATGTATCTCCTGAAAAGGTATCTAGTTTTGTGCATGTATATTACTAAATCTTTTTTTTTTTTTTGGATCTACAAGTGTAGAAATTGTGTGTTCTTCCTTAACAATTTCAAACTTGTGTATATTCCAGGCTCAGGCAATTATGTTATTAGCCGGAAATGGTTCTCCTGCAACTCGGAACATGACACTTCCAACTACTCAAACGCAGGCTTCACCGGAGCCAAAGCCTTCAGTTGGTGATAGTTATGTCGGGAACAAAAACTCAAATGTAGCTTTGTGTTCAGGTCTTCCAAGCCCCGTTTTTGTGACCTCATGTAGTCTGAATGAGTTGTCCATACCGAAGCCTAGAGTAACTTTAGCATCTTCTATTAACCAAACTGAGCCTCCCAAGCCAATTAATTCAGTAGCACCTGCGCCTGCAACTCTAGTTCCCGCAGGTATGAGCTTGTTTCTTTCTTGGTCTATTTATTGTTTGATGTTTTCTTTGGAAAATCTGATCTTACTATTGTTGTTCATAATCCAAATATCTGATATGATAATATGAATTCATTTTTGTCATAACAGTTGCTGTACCTCAGGCTCGAAAAGCATCATTGGCCAGGTTCTTGGAGAAGCGCAAGGAAAGGTACACTTAAGTTGAAAGACTGCCTTTTTATTTCCTTGTGCTACAATTGCAAACCGAGTTTCCAGGCTCTAAAAATTTCGTATCGGATGATTGCAGGGTTATGAATGCATCCCCATACAGTGTTAGTAAGAAATCACCAGACTGCAGTGTCCCTAGATCCGATTCCATGAGTTTATCAATCAACTCTTCAAGCTCTTTTCCTCTGCCAGCCACCAATTAGTTGCAGTAAGAGAGAAGACTGAAGAGATTACAGCTCAGTTTTTATAGTCTTGTCTGTAAGATGGAAGACATTATTATCATTTTTTTTTTCCTCGCATTCTTTCCGTCTTTAAGATTTTATTTGAAAGTTCCTTAACGTCTTGGATACTTGTGCCTTTTACTGTAAGTCGCAAAATTGTAGAACGTTTTTGTTATATGATTGGATCCAACAACCTGAGACATCGCTGTAGAAACCTTGTAATCTATGTCACGCACGAGTTGTGCTCTTTGGTAGTGGAAGAAATTTTCTTTTCTTTTTTTCATTTTCTCTTTGTAATTTATTTTAAGTTATATATAACAATTATTGTAGCTTTGTGATAACAATCTCGTTTATTAAATTTTCATGGTTAAAGAATTTTAATTTTTTTAGTTTAATTCACATCGTTTGATGTTTCTATTGTAGTCAACAAAAATGAGAAAATGACACTACAATCATTGAGTCAGCATTTTCTGTTTAACTTTGTTTTGTCTAACTTTGTTCTAGCCAAAAATGTCATCGTTTTACTTCAAAAAATTCACAATTATGTTGGTCTTCCAATTTTTATATCTTATTAGTTGAGCCGACGGTAAGACATCCAATCTTCACCGACTCCCTTCATATTCATTCTCACCGCTGCTCTCTTCCTCAGCCTATCATCTCACATCCATCTTATTTATTCCTACTTCTTGCTTCTTTGGGCAATTTTTTTAAACATTCCAATTACATCTGCAGAATATCCCTATTAGGATTACTTGCAAATAGTAAGTACACCCAGAAAATGCTCTATTCCGTCTCGATAATATTTTTCCTTGTTTACTAATAAATCGACTAACTAAACTCGTGTTTCTATAATCAATTCGATTCACCAATTAGATGGGGTTAAACACCTGTGAAAAGATCGCTTAGATTTTAGAAAAAGTCGCTTGGATTTATCCATAGTTTGTTTATTCCTTATTTTAATTTGAAAAAAAATCCTATTTCTTTCGATCGAATAAAAAAGAATAAATTAGAATTCAGAAATAGAATTAGTTCTTGTTTCCCTTGATTTAGATTGAACTAGGATAAATCAATTTCTTGTGGGTTAGTCCCTTTATCCTTGCTTCTTGCATCTCAATTATATTCCTCAATATGTAAATCATTATCTGTAGGCCACAATTTCTCATGATATAATGTAAACCATTATTTGTAGGACACATTCCGTGGCATCCAAGTTAGCTGGTTAGATTTGGGATGAAGTAGCATTTTTAAATATTTAGTTGGAACGATGATATCTCCACGATAGTTAGCTATTTTACAACCAAATGTTGAGTATTGATCAATCTGAAGTTATTAGATATGGAAATTGAAATAAAACATCCTCTTTTAGACTTTCAGCCAATTTTAGCCATTATCAAAAATCATGTTAACGGTTTTCCCAATTGTAGTTGACGCTAGTTTTCTCCTTTCTAGCAATCATATTTTTTGCTTTTTCCTATTTGCGGAGAAGGGGACATTAAAATTTTCTTATATATCTGTTGAAATATTAGGTTCAACCTGATTCCCATTTTTCAGATACACATGCTTTGATCACAGATTGAATTTGACAATATTTGTGTACACAAGAATTTGACACCATTTGTATTTTGCAGTACAGTTAGGAATGTCAACAGAATGGGTTACGCCTGGCATGACCACGAGCTAGGGTGGCTCGTGACCCAGCTTATCATATAAAAATGAAAACGTAAAAAATAACGTCATTTTTAAAGTACGGTTAGGTGGCTCAGTCAACCCGAGTCAAAATTGGGCCGAGCCGAGTCAAATTTGACCTCCCTCAGTATAGTTAAAGCACTACAAATGGTACACAGGAAAGTTTTAGTGCCTTTGTCAACAACAGATGACTCATCTTTTCGGTTGCAATGTGGATGCTGTTGTGTGCAGGGTTCATATTTTTGTTTGGGAGCATATAACTTGTTATAAAGAGTTCTCTAAACTATTAGAGACATTGCCAGATTGGGTGTGGCTAAAGATCTTAGAGACAATGTTGGGTTCCTCGTTAGTAGTCATTCGGTTTGCTTTTCAATATGGGATTGTGATTTTTCAGTTTTACGAATATCTATTATGTTGATATATTCAATATGTTGTACTATGGGATTGATAAACATGTTATAGCCATCTCCATCACTTGATTTTCTCATTTTTCTCCACCTATTTTGTGCAAGTGACTTGTATGATGGCCAAAATAACCAATGTTTTCCATTATAGATTAAGAGCTCCACAAAATTGATTATGTGTAAGAAGATATCATATGTTCTGTTTTATGTATAATTTGGCACAAATTACTACATTTTTTGAAGCTTCGAAATATATAAGATAAACATTTCTGGGTAATCGTTTCCTAGCTAAAATAGATTATTTCATTTTCCTTTTTATAATTTGTTAGTAATATTCTAATGATTTGAATTTTCATTTTAGGTCATTAATGCAAAAACAAGTAAATAAAGTTTTACTACTAATATCCCACCTTCAATGCACATAATTGATTTACTTATGGTACTCTTTTTTATTTTTATTTCTTAATTTCAATTATTGCATTTGATTTTAATGTTTACATTTTATTCGTCATCATCATCATAATCATCATCATTACCCAGTCAGAAATTTCGCAATGAAACGGGGTCTGGAGAGGTCCGATAGTACGTAGCCTTATCCTACATAGTAGAGAGGCTGTTTCCGGTGGACCCACATGCAAATGAGACAATGTACGAATAATACAGGTTATAAAAACAATTCATTAAAAAAACAAAAAATAACTAAAAATACAAGTAATGGGGAATACCTGAAGGAGGCCAGATCAGCGAGAACTTAATATGCTACAATGTCCATTCCCTTCTTGTCTCCAAAAATAAAAATACTAAATAGAAATAATAAAAAAAAAACCAAATCTCAAGATATAGCTAAAATAGATTCAAGTAACACTAATAATACTAATCACAAAATAATAAGAATAATAATAATATAATACTCATAAGAATAATAATAAAGAAAAACTAAAGCTAGTAAGAGACTCAATAAATGCCTAATAGTAGTAAAATAATAACAATACTAATAAAAGAATAATAATAATAATAATAACAACACTAAATTACTAAAAAGAATAAAAATATTGATAATAATGAAGAGAACGTGAATAATCCAATAACTTAAAAAAATAAATAATCGAAATAGCTAAAGAAATAATAAGAATAAAAATAATAGCAATAAAAATCTAAATACTAGTAATAGATTAAAAGTAATAAAAGTAAACAAATAGGTGAAGGCCTGAAACTACCGCAGAGACACACATGTATAGGGAAAGAGAACTCCAACTGAAGAGGCATGAAAAGTAAGGAGAAGAATGGGACGCTTTTATGAAAAGTGTCTGAGTCAAACTGTGGACTGCAGATTTGTTAGTCAGCCCTCTATTATAGCAGAGTTGTTAGTTGGCTTAAGGCGGGTGGCAAAGGCAACGTTTGGTGTGCCAGGCACTATTCAGAAACGTTCATCTAAATTGAAGTGACTATCCCCTAACAACCTTCTTTGTTAGAGCTAACAATAGCTACAAAGCGAAACTTATAAGCAGAACCCACTCCAGCTCGTTCCTCAGCAAAGTCGGGCATTACTCATGAGCTTCACCTCTCTTAGACGACTAGATAGTACAGTACATTAAGAAAAAAATGCACTGAATAATTTGGACTGACACCCCAAACCACCACAAACATCCGGGGGACACACAAGGAGACAACTAACATAACAGGTTACTAACCAGAAAATGACCAAAGACACTAGATAACAAACTTGCATGGCAAAATAAAGAGGTATAAGAGAAAAGCGTGCATCTGGAAATTGTGTGTTAGGGGCTGGAGCTGTTGCTTCATGCCGTGGCATACTTTACCCAAACAATAAAAACATATGTTACCTTTACCGAGGTTGGCTTCAACCATCTCCACTGATTTTTGATCCGCATTTGCTGTTGATTGCAATGACTCTTCTCCTTTTTCTTGGCAGCAGCAAGCCTCTTAGGCTGTGAATCTGGTTGTGAAGATGAAGAGAAAAAAAGAAAAGAAAACAGAAGAAATCTGAAGCCATTCTTTCTAATCCCTATGTCAAAGCAAATCTTTCATATTCCTGCCTGCAAAAACTTCTAAACCCTACAACCAAGATCACCGGAACAATCTCGATGGTGAGATTTGCGAAACATTCCACAACACCCCACACTGTTAATGGAGTTTCTACCAATGCAAATCTCAGTTATTCTTCCTAAATGTCTGCAGTAGTGCAGAGAGAGGAGATATGACTTTCACTGAGTGAAGGCATCAATAACTTGTAGAGAGAAGTCGTAACTCGGAGATCCAAGCTAAAAAATTAAACATCATCTTCTTCTCTCAAATAGATCAACAAACAAAATCTAAACGTAAACAACTTCCCTGCTTTCAATAATTCACGTCACCAAACATATCCAAACAACCAAATCCATATCCAATTACTCTCAAATCTTCCAAACCCCATTTCATCTAAACACCAAAAATCATTTTAGAAAATTTGATCAAGAGAATTGATACCTGACAAGTTGTGTTGAACTTATTGTACATGAATAGAGTGATGATGCTGGTTTTAATGCATTTTGGATTGATAGGCACAACAAACATTTAGTTTTAACATTTTGGGAGTTGATATTGGGAATGAGAAGTGTGGTTATTCTCTTCCATGCCTTAGTGACATATTTTGTATTTGTAAAAGAGGAAATAGTGAGTTATTGTTTATATCTTTATGTCAAAATGACATTTTTTGTATATTAGAGGAGTCAAATTCTAATACAACGTTAGCTTAAACTGCGAATATTAGACATCACTTAGTTAATTTGGGTGACAACTAGATATAATTTGGTTTTATGCTAGAGAATGGAGATAGAATGTTGTTTTGGAAATACAGGACGCTTCTTCGTGTAAAACGATGCAATCTTTCTATTGTATCTTTTTTATTCTTAACATTCTCAGATATTTATTATTGAAAGTAGGAAATCCTTAATCTTCACATGGCTTGTGTTTAAGCCCAAGCAGCCTACCACCAATTTCCTCTCTGCGAGTGTGGAAGGCATATCTCCTCACATCTCTTTCACTGTCATAAGCATCCAACTCAACATAACTTTGATGAATTTTTATTTAATACGCTCTTTTCTTTTACTGAACAAATTGTTTTCTCTTTTTTTATTTTATCATCTATTACATATTTAGTCAGTTGATCAAGTGTTTGTAAATAGTATATAGTATAGTATGAATTAAAATTTAGCTTCTATTTCCCCTACACCAATGGTTTATCTTATTCTTCTCGAACTTCATGTTTTACATGTTTATGACACGTCAGAGATTTGGATGCATTATACCCTTACCTTATATTTTATGAGAACATTTGTATTTGTTTTGTTAATAGTATATCATTAGTTAGAAGTTCAAATAATTCAGATATTAGAGTCTCACGAAGAACCCTTCAAACTTGCCTGATGGAAGCAAAGTAGTGACACTGCTTCCTAACTATAATGAGAAGGAACATGGAACGACACACATAATTTAGACCTTTTGTCCCTTACACGACACAGTTTTAGGTATAGGGATCTTATAAAAAACCAAAAGGCTATACTTGTTGTAAAATTGGTTTTCCCATACTCATTCACGGTGGGATCCATTGATTTATATAAAGAAGTTTGTTACATGGGATGGTATCAATTAGATACAATAGATAGAAATTTTGTATCATAAAATAACTAACTTGATTTTATCCTTATCATTATCCTAACATCCCCCTCAAGTGAAACATGGGGTCCAATGTTGAGCTTGTAATACAATCTTTGAAAAATTTGCCCACTTAATGCCTTGGTGAAGATATCTGCAAGTTACATATTGTAACACCCCATTATCCTAGAGTATGTACCGGGACGCCCGTAGGTCATTCCGATACATAACCTAAGATAAGGGAGCGCTACGTGCACTCACTACAGTACTCCA
>JANZXR010000006.1:25416713-25427631 GCA_027575705.1 Erythroxylum echinodendron | reverse complement strand
TATTTAACCAACTAAAACCACCATTTAATAGCACATTATCACCCTAAACTTTATCTAAAGAACTAAAATCAAATTTTTAAAGAACAAACATTTCTTCAAACGCCTTACATGCATTACAAATTTATCCCAACAACACAACCAAATTAACCTCTTGTCCCTTCTATCATTAATGTTTTTAACTTACAAATGTTTTTCATTCACATAATACACAAATAAACCAAATACCCAACTTAAACTATCATCCAATACCTCAACCAAATATCACTAATTAACAGGGGAGAGAACAAAATACCTCAACCGAAGTCACAAAGACCCGAGACACGAATAGGAGAGGCGACAACGATATTTGGAGACACGAAAAGGACAGATGATGGACAGAGAGAAGCATAACGTGACGATGTGGGTGGAAAAGAAGAAACCGGAGAAGACGGCGCATGGGGGAGGAGGGGAAGTTAGGTGTGTTTAATATGAATAAAAATGACATCGTTTGGTGTTAAACCAATCGACATCATTTTCATTTACTTTTAAGCACTGACGGAGAAGCAGACGATGACATCTACGTTTTGAATTTAGCTACAAAATTTACCGATGGAATGTGTTGTTGGCAAATTAAAAAATTCCCATTTTGTTTACCGACGACCAACTTGTACCGTTGATAAAGTTTGTAGCAAATTTTTCCAAGATGATTTCCCACCATAATTACTGACGAACCTGACCGATGGATGAATTTCCATCTGTAAACTAAAAAAATTTCGCCTTATTTACCGACGATCACCTTATACCATCGCTAACATCCGTCACCAATTTTGCCGAGATGATTTCCCTCCATATTTACTAACGGACTTCACTACTTCCACTAAATGAAAAATTTTCCGTCAACTTTACTAACGGACAGTTATTTTCCGTCGATAATGTGCAACAGTTTCTTATCAGTCGGTAGATATTCGTCGCTAATGCTTATTTTTCTTATAGTGCTATGTACAATGTCAAGGACATGGGGAAGAGAAATCTTGATCATATCCTATATAAAAATGTATAATATAATTGTACATGAAAAATAATTATCGTCTACATGCTATTCAACCCAATAATCAAAATCATTTAAAGAGATAAAATAATTTACATAAATGTAACATTGTTAAGGCAAAGGAATAAAGTGATATTAAAACATCATAAATTTATATACAAAAATTATAAGGGAGCATAACTCATTATCTACTTCGATCTTCAATCACAGCACATGTATGTTTCGGATCTCTAAAAACCTTACCGCCCATTCATGTCCAACATCAAAAGAGAGATCTCACACTCACACTACTAAGAAGGCACAAGCGAGATTGGAGTGAAGGCACATGCATTAGGTGATGATGCATCCAGGGATTGGAGTGAAGGCACAATCTAGAGAAGAAAAAGAGGGTGAAACATATGTTTATAAAAATAGTTGATTTAGGGTTAAAGAGTATTTCTGCATCAGTCAAAATTTAAATGAAATTAATAAAATTTTCTTAAATTCCACCTAGCCTGGACAATAAATTAGATCTATTAGCGTGGCATGTAAACACTAATTGACCTACATGTAATGACGCGTGTAAACATGTCCTAATTTCCTTCTAAAAAAGTCTTTAATTGAGTAAACTCATGAAATATTAGCCCTTTATTAAGAAGGTTTCATGTTTAAGTACCAAATTGGTCAAACTTAAAACATTAAGCCCCAATTTGGGCTTTTAGCTGCTTGTTTCCAATGAGCATTTCTAAAAGCCTCAGTTATAGTGGAGGGTTCTTATGGTAATGGAGATGTAGTGTGAGTGATGAGGGAAAGTTGGGGTTTGTGTTTGTGGATGCTAAACTTGCCTCGTGTTTGCATAGGGTAATGATTGACTGGATTAGAAGGGAAATTTGAAGATACAGAGTGCTCGTTTGGAGAAGAAGATGGGTGTTAGGCATTTTATGGTAAGATGGTAGTGTTTTTTGGGATTTGGCATGATGGTGTGATTAATGGAACATTATCATATGATGGTGAGTTTCGAATGAAGGACTGAGGCCGAACTATATTGTTTCCTAAGGCTGGTAATGATCGACGTTGGTTGGTGGAGTTTAAATGTTGCATTGAAGTTGGATCTACATTGTTTGGTTCTGCAAAAGGAAATTCTGTCTCAATGAACGTAACATGATGACTGACAAAGATTCTCCCAGAGGCTTCATGCAGACAATAATAACCCTTCTAATTTAGGCCATAGCCAAGAAAAATAAATGGGAGACTTCAAGGCTTGAATTTATTTTTGCCACAAGGGTATGAATTTGGATAGCAGAGGCGGCCAAAAACACAAAATAAAGAGCATTCTGGTTGTTGATTTAAAAATTTCTCAAACAGTGATTTATGCTCTAGTACATAAGTAGGGAGCCTGTTGATGATGTAAATAACTATTAGAAAAGCTTCAACCCAAAAAGAAGAGGGCACTGAGGCATGTTTGAGAAGAATGAAACCCATTTATGCAATATAGTGATGCTTATGCTCAGTCACATTGTTCTGCTAAGGTGTATAAGGGTAAGAGGACTGAAAAAATATGTCGTGATATTTGAGAAACTAGTTGAAGGCCCCACTAATAAACTCACTGCCATTGTCAAAGTGGAAAAACTTGATTTTAACAAAGACAAGATTTTCAACATGAATTTTAAACGTTTGAAACACCATAAAGCATTAGATTTATAATGCATAGGGTACAACCATAAAAACCATGTGAAGTCGTCAATAAAAATAATGTAATATTTGAAACCAGATGCAGAAGAAACTAGAGATGTCCATACATCATAATGAATTAAATCTAAAAATCCTTCAGATAGAGTATTACTGCCAGAAAATGGTAGATTACCAGATTTTGATTGCAAACAAGAAGAATAATGAGTGGTAAAAGATGCCTTATTTGTAGAGATTGGTAAACTATTCTTGAAATGTTGTAAGGTAGTTGCATGAGGATGCCAAGACAAGCATGCCAAATTTCAAAAAGAGCGATAACAGAAAGTAGTGCTTTAGGATCACTGGATGCGATAGTAGTGCTCTGAAAAGGATATAGAATAGAGGAGCTACTGATGTGATGAAGTATTATCCTTGTTTTTGAGTCCTTCACCAGAAAATCCCACAGATGAAATTCAATAAAGCCTTTGTTATCAGTAGTGAAACTTTTGAATAGAAATTAGATTCTTATGTACATTAGGGGCACGTAAAGTCTTATTGAGGTTGAAGGAGTGAGCATTAAAAGGTAGCACCATATCATCAACAGTTAAAATTGGTAATAATTCACTATTTCATTTAGCAATAGATGTAAAGCCAGAATATAGGGCAAAAGAAAACTATGTACTAGGTGAATGTGTCATGTGTGAGGTGGCCTTAGTGTCAAGATACCAAGTTGGATCAAAAGAGTCTTCTAGACTTAGACCAGTAAATTAATTAGCAATCTCATTTGCAGGAACACGAGTTGGACTGGTAGAAGCTATATGACCATAATAAGTTGCACAAATAAAAGACGTATAACCATACTAACCACAATTATAACAATAACTAGTAAAGGAAGTACGACTAGACAGCGTTTGAAAAAGAGAAGCAAGTCAGAGGAGCCCTCTGCCATTTCGTCTTACTAAGAAGGGATATTAAACACTAAACTACAAGCTCCATGACCACATGAGTAACCACCTCGAGAGTGCCCTCTTCCACCACCACGCAGACTGTGAAAACTAAAAGATTGAGGTGATGAGGCAAAACGAGAAGAGGATCGCTGAGACGTCACAACAGTAGAGATAAGAGCAGTTTGAGGGGCTAAAGCAGCAGCAAAAACATAATCAATGTTGCTAAGTTGAGCCTCATGATTCATCAACATCATCCAAAGTTTAACAAAAGTTGGTGGTAGTTTCTGATTGGAGGCAACAGTGACCAATGACTCATATGATTGAGGGAGTCCTTGGAGAACACGACTAACTTTTTCACGATCAGAGAGAGGTTATTGAATTGCAGCTAAGGATTCAGCAAGTTCCTGAAATCTTTGACAATAGGCATCAATAGATAAAGAACCCTTATCGAGTTTATTGAGTACAAGTTTTAATTGAAGTTCCTTAGTAGTAGATTTATCCAGAAAATGAGAAGACAAAGAATTCCACACTTCATAGGTTATTTTAGAATGATATAAAAGAGGTAGAGCTTCCTTTTTGACAGTAGCATTAATCCAACTATGGATAAGGTGATCTACTTTGAGCCACAAAGTATAGGTTAGGTTTATCGTGGTTGTCTTGCCATCAAAGGAGAGAATAGTTTTAGAAGGAGACTAAGGTGATGGTGAAATATGATCAGAGATATCATATATGTCAAGGACTAGTTTAAAGAGGTAGGACCAAGTGAGATACTTTGTCATATCTAACTTTTCATATATAAAATCTAAGATATTGACAGAAAACATTTGAGGAATAAGGGAGGAGGAAGAGGAAGAAGGCAGAGAAGGGAGGGTAGCAGCCATTTGAAAGATAAAAAACTAGAAGAAAGGGAGGCCTAGGATTGTAGATTGTTGTATACATTGTAAGTTTGGTTTTTCCACGCACACATTCACGATGGGTTCCATTGATTTATATAAAGAAGTTTTTTACATGGAATTATATCAATTAGATAAAGCAGATAGAGATTTTGTATCATATAACAACTAACTTGATTTTATCCTTTATCATTATCCTAATAGAAGAAGCATCTCTGAATAGGGGGAACCTGGAGTGTGGTCGATGCAATAATTTCCTACTTGATACCACTATTAAAATATGCAGTCATACTTGAAAAGAATCTAAAAATTGGCCCTAAAATACATGTGGCAATTTGCAAATACAGAAAGATCACTAAAACTATCTTTCTACAGACAACCCATTTGACTTCTTACTCTCAGTATGATTCTACTTGATCTGATTTGATTTCCTTCATCTCGAAATCCTCCAATTTTCAGTTGGTTAAGCTGTACATTCTTGGATATGTTTATCATGATCTTTCAGCATGTGATCCATATCCCCTGAAGATAGTAGCAATGGCCCAGAATAATGAATCTTGTGTCCCCTAGACCCATATCTAAGCTTTAGAATGAAAAAATTCAGACGAAATATCAATGCATTAGCCAAAAATATCAGTAACTAACAAAATGCTTAAAAAGAAAAGCTGACAAAACATATGCAATGTCACTCAGGATCTTAGTTGCTAGTTCGTACATATTTCTTTTAGTGACAACCTGTAAAATGGAGGATTTTAAAGCTTCCTTGAATGATACAAGAAATCTAACAAGCCATCAGTTTTGGAATTTCTGGTTGAGATGTGCTGGTGTGCTCTAATGTTAAGCTCTTCTTTACTGTCATGACAAATGTTTTGGAATATCATATGGATTTGTACTAACCTTTGCTCATGCATCGTGAAGGGAAGCTCATGTATCTACATTTGAAAATGTTCAATTTATATGCCATGTCCAACATTAGAACTGTTACAAACAATACCAAAGCTTGTACAAAAAATTTAATGAGAAAAACAGAGTATCAGGGTGGCCACAAGCCCCATCTTATCTTGTTGATATAAAAGACATATTTAGAATTGTTCAGTATCACTTCTTGCTTTTGTTTTAGTTTTAGAATTTACTTATCCTTTTTTTGATAGAATTTTATCATTAATTTTGTGTCCTAGCATAATAAACAATAAGCATAATTTTGTATAAATCCTGATTAATTAGATGTCAAGATTTTATACGTGTCATTAGACTTATGTTTATGGGCTTGCTATAATAGGTAGGCTTGGCCCATGTTTATAGTGCACAGGAGGCCCTACAGCTAGCCAACCTTAAATACAATCATCCCATTGAGAACTTATGTGCGATTTTCAAGGTTTGGAATAGTAGTAGTTAATCCTCTGCATTTCTGTCACTCTGTTTCACAGAAAATAATAATAGACTCAATTGCTCCTCAGTTTCTAGGTATTTGTCCATCTAATTCTTGAATCTAGCATGTTGCAATCATAGGGTTAGTACAATTGTATTGATTAATCATGACATTAGTCAATAATTTCGATTTAATTATTCTTTTAATTGGTATCAGAGCAGATTAACCTAAATTGTGACTGCTAATTTTGGGTAATTTTTAAGATTAGATGTTGAATTATTTGTTGGGGTTTTCATTTTTGTTAATTTTTTTCTGTCAAATCTTTTTTTTATTGTTGTTTTGTTTCAGTTTGGTGTCAAAAACGTGAGATAATTTTGTTGAATTTTCTGTTGTTTGTGTTAAAACCTAGAACTCGAAAATGCAACCCATAAAACATTCCTCTTAGATTTTTTCAAATTTTTCTAGTTGCTTTTTCGTTAAATTGATTGAGGGTTTTGATAGATCATTAAATTTTAAATCTAATGACATCAATTTCGTTGAAAACTGATCAAAATTAAGGAAGATATGGGTATTTTTTCGAGTTGAGTCCCGAACCGGGTAGAACAATCCGAACACTAGATTTTCGGGTAAGGAAGACACAACCCTACCCGGTTGGTCTTTTGCCACGCTCGTCGGTGGCACGTGGAGGCGCGTGCAGCCTCTTCCCTTGGTCGTTTTGTCCCCAATTTTGCCAGTTTGTGTCATTTGCCCAGTTCTAATTTATTTTATTTTTGGATTTTTTTGAATAATAGAAATATTTATTTTATTTTTCCCGAATTTTAAAATAAATAAATAAATAATGTAATCTCCAAATTTTATCTTGAAAATTTTTGTACTTGTTTCTGGTATGTTTTGGGCTTGTGGGGTCTTATGTCCTCTCAGTGGTAATATAGTTGTGCACTAAAATTAATTTTGGATGTAGTTTATGCGTATATTGTTAGATTATATGATTAATATGGTTAATTTTGTAATTGTGGTGCTAATTGAAACCTATGGGGCAATGTTGGGATGTGTTATTGAACTCTTGTCATTCATTTTGTGTAATTGTGTGATCGCCTATTGTGAATCTAATTATTACAAAATGCTATTGTGCTGTTGTTATTGGACACACATTAGATACTATGTTAATGATGCACTTACCTTATCGGTTTGTCTTTATTAATGTGATTCCTAATGCTTTTTTTAATTCATTAAATTATGTCTTTGATTTTTTAGTATCCTATTGATATTAGCTTTAGGGCATAATTTAATGTTCTGGGTGATCTGTGATATAATTCGGCACCCTTAGGCAGGATTGCAACTGCATGAGAACCCAACTGTGTTGTTTGCCCAATTTTACTATATGTAGATACATTTGCTTAATCTCCCTGCATTGTATCAATTTCCAGCTTTGAATTCTTTAGTTAAGCTTAATGGGACCAATTATGAGGACTAGCTTGAATCTTTGAATATGTTTTTGGCTGTTTCTAATGTTGATGTTGCTCTCCTTGAGGATAAGCCTGCACAATCCACTGCTAAGACTTCCGATACATATAAAGCTAAATATGATAAGTGGGCTCGTTCTAACAAGGTCTGTTTGATGACTATTAAGTACACAATGGAAAAGACTATTAAAAAGAGCATCACTGAAACTGATAATGCCAAAAATTATCTTAAGGCTATTGGTGAAAAATTCCAGAAGTTTGATAAGACTGAAAAGTCTAATCTCTTGTCTTTCATATCTAAGACAAAGTATGATGGTGTGGGTGGTGTTCATGAGTATGTAATGAAGCTTGTGAACTGGTATAACAAGTTGAAGTTCGTGAAAGTTGTGCTGGGAGAGGATTATCTAATCTGGCAAGTGTTTGAATCTCTTTCGTATGAGTTTAATGCTCTTAGGACTACTTATCATGCTCAGAAAGATGAATGGAGCATTAATGAATTGATTTCCATTCTTATTCAAAAGAAGCATGCTATGAAGAAGGGAAAGTCCCACAGTATTCACCACACTTCTCACAAGAGTGGTGACAAGAAGAAATTTTATAGAAACAAATAGGGTAAACCTCTTTTTAAGAAGAAGGGGGATGGTAAACTTGTATTACCTTCTGGGCCTGGTGAGAGTTTTGGTGCTAAGCCCAAGCATGTTTTTAATGGAAACTGCAACTTTTGTCATGAACATGGGCATAGGCAACGTAACTGTGTGAAGTTTCAGAATTGGTTGGCAAATAAGAAAGATATACCTTAACTCTTTGTCTATTTTGAATCAAATCTTATTGATGTTCCTTCTAATTCATGGTGGTTAGACACTGGTGCCACTATTCATGTAACGAACGTATTGTAGGAGTTCAAAAGCAGGAGGAGGCCAAATAAAGAGGAGTTGATGGTGCAACTAAGAGATGGATCTAATGTTAATGTTGAGCATATAGGAGTAATTTCTTTGAAGTTGAGTAGTGGACATGATTTGCTTTTGAAAGATACTGTTTATATGCCTTTTATGTGAAGGAATTTGATTTCAGTTTCTAGTTTACACAGTTGTGGATACATTTTCCATATAATCAATAATGTTATTGTTTTATACTATGATTCTATTATTGTTGGTTCTGCAATTATGCGTGATGGATTATTTATGCTAAGTGCTAATCCTTCTCATTTTGACTGACCACATGATGATGTTAAAACTGTTGTTGGAAAGAAACGTGGGAGAGTTACTGAAAAATCTTCTATGTTGTGGCATAAACGGTTAGGACATATCTCTAAGGAGAGAATGGAGAGATTGATTAAGGAAACTATTTTACATGATCTTGACTTCTCTGATTTTGACACTTGTGTTGATTGTATAAAAGGGAAGTTTACAGCTAAAGTAAGAAAGGAGAAAATGACTAGGAATGAGGAACCATTACAGATGATTCACACAGACATCTGTGGACCTGTTACTCCTATTGCTATGGGAGGCTATAGATACTTCATCACCTTCATTGATAATTTTTCTCGGTATGGTTGGGTTGAATTGTTGCATGAGAAATCTGAATCCTTGGATGCTTTTAAATCACTAAAAACTGTTATTGAATTGAAACTTGGGAAGTAGATTAAATGTGAGTATTATGGTCGGTATGATGAAACTGGTAGAAACCTGGCCTTTTTGCTAAATACTTGCAGGATTGTGGAATTAAGGTGCAGTATATCATGCTTCGCACTCCTCAACAAAATGGGATCGCAGAGAGACGAAATCATACTCTCATAGAGACTATTATGCTTACTTAGAGGTTTGAAAGGATTCCTAAATCCACTGAGTCTTCTAAATTTCGAGACTATTATGCTTACTTACAGGAGCATGAATTCAATTTAGTTGAAGACTCAGATCCTATTTCCTTTCAAGATGTCATTTCTTGTCCTTGTAGTTCACAATGGTTGGCAGCCATAGAAGATGAGTTGGCTTCTATGAGTATGAATGGCATTTGGGATTTGGTGGAATTACTCAGTGGTTGTAAAATTGTTGGTTGTAAATAGGTCTTTAAGACTAAACATGATGCTAGAGGTAAGATAGAAAGGTATGGAATTACTCAGTGGTTGTAAAATTGTTGGTTGTAAATAGGTCTTTAAGACTAAACATGATGTTAGAGGTAAGATAGAAAGGTACAAAGCTAGACTTGTTACAAAGGGGTATAACTAGAGGGAAGGTATAGACTATAATGAGACCTTTTCCCCAGTCTCTACTAAAGATTCATTATGTATTATGATGGCTTTGGTTGCTCATTTTGATTTGGAGCTGCATCAAATGGATGTGAAAACTGCTTTCCTAAATGGTGATTTGTATGAAGATGCATTCATGAATCAGCCTGCTGGTTTTGTTGAGAAAGGTAAGGAACATATGATATGTAAATTGAGAAAATGCGTTTACCCTCCAGACAATGGTTCTTAAATTTTGACTAAATAGTTTTGTTGGACCCCGTTTCTGAAGTCCAACTCTCATACAGAATATCTTAATACGTGAGCTTATTTCCAACCCCTTGACCATTATCAGTTTATCTTCTTCTCTCTGATACCACAAGATGTCGCATACTTATAACACATATCCATCACCCATACTTGCATTCAAACACCCCTTTTTAGTTGAGCTCCTCTCTTCGACTATCCATTTATCTATTTTAACTAGCGTTGGTGAGTCCTCACTTTATATATAAACATGCTTCGGGGCTGTTAGTATATCTTTTTCTATAGACATCCAATTTATGGTTTCCTTGGATAGTTTGAAAGAGGATTTCAAGAGCTACAACTTTCATGCAGACCTTGAAGGCTAGTTTTTACTTCTGAATGGTCAAAAATCGGACAAGATAACTATGAAGAGTAACCCAGACGATATTGTAAACAGTAATACAGACGAAGTTTGTGAACAGTTACACAGAGGAAGTCTGTAAACAGTAACACAGACAAAGTCTGTGAACAGTAACATAAATGATATTCTTCAACTCATATAACTTCTTAACTCCTTCTTATAATCCTTGGCCCATGATCTATCCTCTGTATTCTATCCTCTGTGGTTGACTTTTACCTTCTATATTGACCCCTTATCGTCTGTGGTCTATTCTCTGTGTTTGAATTTTATCTTCTGTGTTGACCACTTATCGTCTGTGGTCTATCTTCTGTGGTTGACTTTTATCTTCTGTGTTGACCCCTTATCGTCTGTGGTCTATCCTCTGTATTTGACTTTTATCTTTTGTGTTAACCACTTATCGTCTATGATCTATCTTCTGTGTGATGACGTGTCCTCTGTGTTCTGACGTCATCACAGATGATATTTGTACTCTCTACTCATCCTTTCCTCTATGTTCTATCTTCTATGTGATGACATATCCTCTGTGTTCTGATGTCATCACAGACGAATACTTCTATTCTCTACTCATTCCTTCCTCTATGTTCTATCTTCTATGTGATGACGTGTTCTCTGTGTTCTGATGTCATCACAGACGAATACTTCTATTCTCTACTCATTCTTTCCTCTATGTTCTATCTTCTATGT
>JANZXR010000006.1:25381400-25409799 GCA_027575705.1 Erythroxylum echinodendron | reverse complement strand
AATTTCATCTGACTTGAAATTGTGCCATCCTTATTTGACTGGTCTTCCATCAACTTCAATTTAACCTGAAATTATTTATTAACCAATTGTTTAAATTTTATTATTATCAAAACACAGAAGGATTTAATTTGTCAACCTCCATTGGTCCAACAGTGGCTTCATTATGTCTTGTAAGTTTTTTTCTTGCTTTATTACATAATCTTATCCTTTGTCACTAGTGTTGGATTACTGAATTCCTTCATTTTGTCCTAATGAATGTAAGTCTTATTACCTTCACTGTATGTATGCAGTGATTCACATTTCAATCCTTTGGTTTCAGGTTTATAATGTGTCAGGATCAGAAACATAGGGCAGTCAATCTCAAGTCCCACCTGCATTTAGGAATTTCTTAATGTCTCAAAAGGAAACAACTCTCCATGAACTTGCACGGGACAAATGGCTATGTAACACCTCAGATGGTCAGATAGGTCTTGGTGTTACATCCGACCTTGATCTCTGAAGTTGGTTTCATAGTTCTGGCAAGGTAATGAAAAATTGGCAAGGAGATCCATGTCTCCTCAAGCCTATGTGTGGGATGGACTCAATTGCAACTACAATAATGCTCAACCTAAAATCACATCCTTGTAAGTATATATCAAATACGATCACTTGAATCCCTGTGAGTATCTTTATGCCATTTGGAAATATGCAGTATTAAAATGCTGATACAAAAATTAATCTATCTTACAATTGCTTTTATCATGTCAGGGACTTGTCAAACAATAATTTAAATGGCTCAATCCCTGACTTCTTATCACAATTGTCTTCTTTGAAAGTCCTGTAAGCTACTTTATATTGAGAATAAAATCAATTACAGTGTGAAAAGTTATCAAAACTATAACATTTTCTGTGTCTTTGCAGAAACTTAGCAGGAAACAATCTGATAGATGCAGTTCCAGTTGCCCTCATCCAAAGACCCTAACAGGGTTCTCTGCTTCGAAGGTCTGACTTCATGTACCAGATGTCTCCTAACAATTATTGATTTCCCATTTCTTCTTTCTTTCAACATTTTGTAAAATCATTATAAGAACATCCAATTCTCATCATATAAATGATAAGAACAAATTCGTATTGGGTACTTATACTTACTTGTCCTACTTTGTTGTCACTTTTATCATCAATTCAAGTGTTGATGGAAATGCAAACCTCTGCACATCGATTTCATGCAACAAGAAGAAGAACAACAAAAATAATGTTGTTACTCCTATGGTTGCATCAGTTGCTACCTTCTTTGTCATTGTTGGTTTGATTTGCTAATAGTTAAGTTACAAAATCTTATTCTAATCTTCTTTGCTCATGACTATGGATAAAGACATTGAGATTGTTTCTTTTAATTAGAACAAGTTAACTAGTTTAGATGAATCAAGTAAAATGACTCCGGATGAGTTTAAATTAAAATGCATTTCTTTTTTATGTTCTTTTGCTTATATATGATGAGTTTGTACTTGATTTGCATTTATGAACATCTTAGTTTGATTTTGGTACTTAATTTATTATAGTTACAAAATTAATTTTTGTAGAATTATATATTTAAAATATAAATTCTTATAAGAATATTCAACAAAATACTAAATATATAATATTTATATCCTTATAATATTTTTTAAAGTCATGTCTTCGTAAGTCATTTTACCCATAAACAACTAATTTACCAAACATCTCTAACAAACAACCAATGCAATTCGCTGGTCAAATCAGTTGATATAATCAACTATTAACTAACAGTTGATATAATTAGCTAACAGCTAATGCAATCAGCTGATTGCCAAACATGGCCTTTAGGGGTTTGTTTTATTTTTGTATCTTTTATTTTTAAATGTAATTAGAATTGTTTAATAGACTTTTTTTTCTTATTGTCATAATTTATATTAACAATCAATGCTGTAAATAATTTCTAAAGCTTACTAATAGATTATCAAAAAGGAAAAAATTATTAAGAAATTTTATGTATTTATTTTGATATAATATTAGTAATAAAAATTCTTTAACAATAAAAAAACAAAAGTAAAAGCAAATGGGCGCGTGGAGTTGAGTCCTTATGTTTTGGTCTTAATTCTTAACATGTGAAATGTATACGTAAAATCACAATTATGGCAAAGATCCTAATAGTTTTAGCATTGTGATTATATAATATACGAAAAAGTCAAAAGAAAAAGAAATGGAGTGGAAGTAGTGGTAATTTCTTCTGGGTGCTTCAACGTTGGAGTAAACCATACATATCGTAGTGGTGATTTCTTTTGTCTGCTTCAACGTTGGAGTAGACCCTACATACCCTTGTCCTAAAACCAACTCAAGTTTAATTAGAATATTTGCTGAGAAATTTATTAGGTATTTATTATTTATTTGAAAAAGAATTGGTAATCACAGGTGCTCAATCGTTAAAAAGTTTTAATTGACAAAAATGAAATAATGTACTTTTCTTTTGGTTTAGTATTTGTTATTCGGGGGGAATCGTGAGCCAGGAACCTCCAGGCTTTAGGTGCTGCTTTCTGCAACTGCTGATTTATTCTCTTCTGCAGACCGAGTAAGAAGAAGAACCCAAAAAAGCCGCATGGACGCAGCTAACATAGCAGAACTGAAGCAGTTTATCAATGGGTGCAGGTCCAACCCTTCAATTCTCCATAACCCCTCTCTTGCTTTCTTCAAATCCTATCTTCTGAGGTACTCCTACGCTACCCATGCTCTTGCTTCTTCACTTACTTCACTAATACTACTTCCTCATCTTCTGCTATAATTTTCTTTGTAGCCTGGGTGCTCGAATTCCTCCAGAAATTAAGTCGGTGAGCTCTATCCCTATGTTTTCTTTTTTGGTTATTACATATGCTTGTTTGTTTCATGGGATTTGTATGTTAAAAAGATGTTTACGTTTGGTATTTCAGGTGCCATTTTCCCCCCTTAAATTGTTGATTTGTTGGAGAGCAGTCTTTTTTATGAAAATTATATAATTGGAAAAAAATTTTAGTTTTTTGTTTTGAAAAAGAAACATTTTAGTATTTATTGCTAAAGAAGTTGCAAGGACTATCGCTACTGTAACCTTAATTGATTGAAGTGGGAAACTTATAATTGTTTGCATTGGTCATCAGGTCACGATGATGCATAATGGATTAAAAATCTGGGTTTTCTGCTGTAATAGGCTTTCAGAAATTCACCGGATTTCTGCCTCTGATCAAAACTCACAGACCCCAGAAGATATTATTATGAAAGATCAGAAAATTCTCCACTTAATGAAATTTTATGGCCAGTACTTTGTCACTGGAGTAAAACTGATTATGAAAAATGTTTTGGATAAGAAAATACTAATAGAAAGAAGTCAGAGATTAGATCATTTTGACTTTAATCACATATTTAGTGATTTTTCTCACCTTCTTGCATAGAAAAATTAACAAGGCTTACTTGCTGATCTAGGAACTTGTTCTCTAGCTGCTGTTCTCTTTTTAAGAATCAATTTTCAAGCATTGTTGAACTACTTCCCACAGCATATGCTTTTGAAGGTTATGATTGCGTCTACAAATACATGGTTTATATGGAAAATGACAAACTTCAAAGGAGCGATTTTTAGCTAGGGAGAAATGGGTGCTCAGATAGGGTAGATTATGTAATCCTACTAATGGAAAAGGTTGGCATATTCATCCATTGTTAGGATAGAGAGTGGCATAATAAATCTACATGAGCAGTACACATCTGTAGGTGCTAGTGCACAAAAAGACAGTATTATTCTCTTGTGAATCTAAAAGTTTGTGTGCATTAGGCCTTTTTCTTGATAATCATGTTTACATACTAGTAAGATGCATTTAGGAGTCACTATAATTTTTAATCAACTGGTGGTATTTTATTTCTTTTGACATTAATGTTATAAATTGCTCCCAACTTTTGATTTATTATTGTACAAATTTGTTTTTTCTATTCAGCATAAGATGAAGTTTTGATGATTATTTCTTTAATTGATTATGAACTTTGTGTGTCTAACAGGCGTTTCATGTCTTCAACACATTTAGCCTCCCAACTTTGGTTGTGCTTGAAATTCTTTCTAGAATTAGACCTTACTTTTGCTCTTTCTTCTTCTCAAACTCTCTTACAACATACCGTTTTCTTCACATTAAAGAAGTTATTCTATGGAGTGCAATTTTCTGTGGTAACAAGGTTGTGCATTGTTAGGGAAGCACATATATTGCTGGTATTCACATTTTCTTGAAATGTGCCAATGGCAACATATTTGCATGTAGGAGAAAGGTGATATTGACATGTCTGACTCTGAGGAACACTATGATGCCACGAGTCCTAGTGAAGATGTTGAAGACATTGTTGAATCTGATCTTGAGTTGGATAACTCTGAGGTTATAGAAGCAGACAGTGATCCTCCACAAAAGGTATTTGAGTTGTTAGTATAGTCCTGCAATTTATGATTATGGGGTGTTAATTTCTGAAATATGCTTATTTGTCCTTGTCTAATTGTAGATGGGAAACCCAACAATAGAAGTTACTGAAGAAATGCGAGACGCTGCACAGATGGAGAAAATGAAAGCTATGGATGCAGTATCTGAAGGTTATTAATGGCACTAGCTTTCTGATTGAGTTGTCATATTAAGTTTCTATTGTCAAGGTTTTTGGTGTCTCTAGGTAAGCTGGGTGAAGCAATGGATCATTTAACTGAAGCCATAATGTTGAATCCTTCTTCAGCAATATTATATGCAACTAGAGGTGCTTGTTTTTTTAACAATTTTAATGTCCATTGGAGTAATCTGTAATTTCTTCAATGTCTTGTCTTATATTGATATCTTAAGATATCTTATCACTTCTCTTATCAGCTAGCATCTTTGTTAAACTGAAGAAGCCTAATTCTGCCATACGTGATGCTAACGCTGCTATGGAGGTTAGTAAATACCCCTAAATTCTTATGTTTCTATGAGCAGGGGAAGAAGTGTTATATTAATGGATTTGATATGTTGTGTGTCTAGATGTTCATTTTTGTCTCTAGATTCTTGGGAATAATAATGGCTTTAGTGATTATTTTTTTCTTTTAGATTAACCCTGACTCTGCAAAGGGATATAAAATACGAGGAATGGCAAGAACCATGTTGGCCCAATGGGAAGAGGCAGCAAGTGATTTGCATGTGGCATCAAAATTGGACCATGATGAGGAAATCAGTCTGGCACTAAAGAAGGTAATTCCTAGGTTAATATTAGCTGCAGTTGTTTAGAGGCAACTCTTATGTAGTAACACATTTGTATCCACAGGTTGAGCCCAATGTACACAAAATTGAAGAGCACCGCAAAAAATATGAACGCTTGCGGAAAGAAAGGGAGAGAAAGAAGGCTGCAAGAGAGAAACAACAGTGGGCTCAAGCACAAGTAAGTAGCATTATTCTGACTTTCCTACAAGGGGCACTTTTTCACCAATCATGGAAATAAAGTGAGTGGTAGTATCATTTGTCCTTGCCTTTTCATTATACCACCCAAAGTTTATACTTTGATGTGTAAGCTATATCTTAGGTAGCATTTCTAGAATGCTTAGGTGTAATTTTACGTGTAAGCCATTTTTAATGCTAAACAAGGAAATGTAGAATATTTCCTATTCTACTTTTCCTTCTAGGCTTTTTTTTGTGTTGATACTTCATTCATGATTATTTCGATCTCTTATTTAAGTTTATCACCTTGCATCATTTTGCTCTAGAGAAAGATAGCGAGGACATTTCTAGTAGTAGAAATTATTTTTCTTAGTTGCTAATTTCTTCTTTTTTCTTCATTTTTCTTTTCCATGGGAACGATATAAAAGAATATTTTGTAATTATCTTCAAAATAAAGCAAGATCAATAAGAATGATACAATAACATAAATAAGAGATAATATAAAGATTATGGTAAATGAAATAAAGCCAATCAACAGAAGATAAAACTAAGTTATAAAAATATGAAGTGATTATTAAACAGAAGAGTATATCGTGTTTCTTTGATGTTGAGAAAAAAGAAAAACTTATCTTACTTTTGTAAATAAAATTTTATAAATAATATTTTGGAGACTTTCCGGTAGTTAGTATAAATTTTAGAAAAGAAAGGGGTTGCGCGAATTTAAAATATGAAAAGGAATGTGATGAGAACACCAAGCTCTAGTTCTCCCTTTCTTGGTATTTTTATGTGAAATTATACCTCTTTTCTGTAATTGAACAGTGTTTTATTGTCAAGAAAACATGAATGTCCATTATGCGAGGTCGATGGGGTTGGAAATGAATGTTATGGTTTTACTTTAACTGGGTTCTTCAGTGAATTGTTTGCTGATTATTTACCAGCCACTAATGTGATCAGCTTCCTTGATATTACCTTGGTCAATATCTGTCTGATTCGTAAATAGTTTTGTTCAATTATTTTCTTGTCCTTTTCTTTTTTATCTTGTAACTTTAGTTTGTTTACTCTCTTTGCATTTCATGCAGGATCAAGAAGCCTTATCTTCTTTAAAGGATGGTAAGACGACTAGCTTCTTGTCATCTTGAAAATTTCCATACGAATGCTTATTCACTGAAGAGAATATTAGATTGTGTAAAGTTATTCTTGATTTAACCTTATAACTGATACAAAAGAGCTTAAAGTATATAGAAAAAATAAAAAAGAAAAAATTGGTTAACTATAAGCCTTCATTTGGTTAGATGAGGATTCACAATTGAGTTGACATCAAAGATAAGGGTTGAAATTTAGGTTGTGTTGGAATTTCTTATTAGATAGGAAGTAGTAGTAAGTTAAATTTGCTATTCTATTTTAGATATGTTATCCTAGTTGTTTAGGAATTATAGAATTTTTACTATAATATGATTTAAATTGGTTACTGTGATATTATAGAAAGAATCAGCTAATTATTTCTAGAGATAATTAGCTGATTCTCTATAGATAATTAGTTGATATTCTATTCATTAGTAACTGTATTATGAGATTTTATTACTAGAGAATAAATAGGTTCTCCTTGACTTAAGGAGATGATTAGGGCTACATTGTCCTATATATTCCTTGTACTATTCGCAAAAAAGTTAAGGAAGAATTACTTTGTCCTCTTTCTTCATGGTATCAAAGCCACAACTCTTCTTCAATTTTTTTCTCTCTTTGTTCAAATTAGTCCTAAATGGACTATCGCTTAGTGATGGCTGGCCAGTGGAGAAACTCCTCATCCTCTAATGATGGTTTCAGCAGTTTGAGTGTGACTAATCTCGGTGTTATGATGGGAAATGTATGACGTAATTGTGATCTTCTTGGCTCAAGCTTGCTTTTTTAGTTGATGAATCACAAGTTGAATGGCCATAATTGCCTGGAATGGTCACAAACAACAAGGTGGGCCATTGATGATAGAGGAAAACTCAGGTATTTGACTGAAGAGACAACAAGGTTGACTTCGGATGATCCAATATGGCAATATGGAGGTTTGATTTGATCATAACTTGGTTGATTAATTCCATGGAACCTGCAATTGGAAAATCTCATATGTTTCTGCCAATAGCTAAAGATGTATGGGATGACTTCAAGAGATGCATTTTGATGTTGAAAATTCTTCTCAAAACTTCTAACTAAAAACAAAGCTATGGAAGGCCAAGCAAGCAGACCATGATGTTATATTGTTTTATAATGAACTTGTAACCTTGTGACAAGAATTGGACCTATTTTATGAAGATGAATGAGACTATTCGAATAGAGTGTTCGACATACAAAAGAAGGAAGAAAACGATAGAGTTATGTGTTTTTCTTGTAGGATTGAATCAAGAATTAGATGAAGTCAACGGCTGAATTTTTAGGAAGAAAGCCTTTACCCTCTATCAAAGAGGTTTTCTTATAATAAGGAGAGAGGAGAAGAGGCAAAAAGTGATGATTGGCAACACCAGATCAAAGGTTGAAGATTCTGCACTCATGTCAAAAGGAATAGAGGCTGAGGGAGAGAGAAAAAACAACAAAAAGACATGGTGTGATCACTGTAAACGTGATTCACACCCTTCGGAAACATGTTGTAAAGTTCATGGTAAGTCAAAAAATTGGAAGAAAAAGTAATTTGGAGACAAACTGTACCTACCAAGCCAACACTATTGAATCTGGGCTCAAAACGCCTTTTGGCATATAGCCTTTCACAAAAGAACAGATAAAGCAAATTTGTAAAATTCTTTAGTCTCAAAATTTCTCTAGTCCAAATCCTACCTATTCGTTAGTTCAAAAAGGTAATTATTTAGTTGCCTCTTGTTTAAGTGTTAATTCAGATCATTCTTGAATAATGGATTTTGGGGCAATAGATCATATGACTGGGTCCTCTAAATTGTTTTCTTCCTATAGTCCTTGTGCAGGAAATCAAAGAGTAAAAATAGTTCCTACTTAGTTGTAGCTGGGAAAGGATTATTTGTTCTTTCCCCTGATCTTACACTTCACAAATGTTCTTCATGTTCCTAAATTGTCCTGCAACTTGTCAGTCAGTAAAATAACTATTGCCAAAATTGTTGAGCTAATTTTTCTTCATGTGACTGTCAATTCCAAGATTTGAACACGGTAAAGATGATTGGCAATGCTAAACAAGTTGGAGATCTTTATTTCTTCGAAAATGGATGACTTAAACAGAAATCCCAAAGAACTTTCTTAATTCTATTTCAATACTTCATGTGAAGAAAATTATGTTCTGGCATTTTAGATTTGAACATCCAAGTTTTCATTATATGAGACATTTGTTTCCGAAAGTTTTTTACAAATAAAGATCTAACTTCATTTCAGTGTGAAATTTGTCACATTGATAAACATCATCGAACATCTTTCCCAGCACAACCTTACCAGGCCACAATACCCTTTGTTATAATCTATAGTGATATTTGGGAACCTTCAAGAATAAAAACAATAATTTGAAAAAGATGGTTCATAACTTTTATTGATGGCCACACTAGAATTACTTGGTTATTTTTGTAACATGATCGAAACACATTTTCAAACTAGAATTCAAGTTTTCATAAGCAATAATAGAAAAGAATACTTCAACAAGGTTTTAACTAATTTTTTTGTTGAACAAGGTATTATTAATGAAAGCTCATGTATTGACATCCATCAACAAAATGGAATAGCCAAAAGAAAAAATAAACATCTATTAGAAATTGCAAGATCTCTAATGTTTTCAACTAATACTCTTAAGTACTTATGGGGTGAATCTATCCTAACAGCTACATATTTGATCAATAGGACACCTTCAAAAGCTTTAAAATTTTAAACACCTCTTAATTGTTTTAATAAATATTTTCCTTCATTTTGATTATCACATGATCTCTCTCTTAACATGTTTGGGGGTACTGCATTTGTTCATATTCATGACAACTATCAAGGAAAACTTGATCCTAAAGCACGAAGATGTGTTTTTTTTTTGGGTTATCCTTCCACTAAAAAAAGGTACAAGTGCTTTGATCCAATAATCGAAAAGTTTTTTTATTTCCATTGAAGATAAACCTTTTTTTTTCCTCTCACCTCATCTCCAGGGGGAGACACGTAGTGAAGATTCATTTTTTGATTTTTATAAAGAAACTGAGACTATGGTCAACACTAACAATGATGTAGTTATTTTCTATAATATTGAGTCAAACGCTGATGGTGTCTCAAATAATGAAAATAAGTATTCATTTTTAATGCCTTTATAAATTCATTCTCAAGAAAATAATGAAATTTGTGCAAGACAAGATGGAAATCATTTTAAAGTGAACTCCTTTTTGAAAAAATATCCAAAACGATAGAAAAACACAAACAACTTGGAGTACGGTCAAGAGTCTAACTTGAAAACAAATCCAAAAGTTGAAGACCAACCATGTAAATCTTAGTTAGTCTATTTCTATTGAATCAGTGCCACCTGAACCATTATCTATTCCAAAGTTGGATGAATCCTTAGATTTACCCATTGCTTTTAGGAAAGGTTCTACAACTTGTGGCAAATATCCTTTGTATAACTTCTTATCATATCGCAGTCTATCTCCATCATTTCAAGGAATTACTTCTAAGTTATCCAATGTTTCAATTCCTAAGAATATGTATTAGGCTCTAAATATTCCTAAGTGGAGGGATATAGTCTTAGAGAAAATGGGGGCTTTGGAGAAAAATAGAATGTGAGAGGAAGTTGATCTTTCGAGAGGAAAAACACTGGTTGGATGTAAATGGGTGTTCATCGTAAAGTACAATGTTGATGGATCACTTGAAAGATATAATGTTTGCCTCCTTGCTAAGGGGTTTACTCAAACCTATGACATGGACTATTAAGAAACTTTTCCACCCGTTGCTAAGTTAAATACTGTGAGGGTGTTGCTTTCTATTGCAATTAATCTAGATTGGATTGCTGGATGTGAAAAATGCCTTCCTAAATGGAGATTTAAAAGAAGGGTTCTATATGAAGGCTCCCCTAGGATTTAGTGAAAGCTTTAAAAAAAGGATATGCAAACTAAAAATATCTTTATATGAAGCTAGTTGGACATGCTAAAATCTGGTGGAGTTTGGTAGAGGATAGACTTCGAAAAACAGGTCAACCACAATTGTTGATTGGGATAGATGAAGTTGAAGTTATTGAAAAAATACTTACCATTTCATTATTAGGAAGATCTCCAAGATCAACTCACAACCATTGCAAGGGATTATATTTGTAACTGAGTACACGAAAATATTTGATAAACTTTCTGTCTAATGTGAAAGGATGAAGTCAGAATGACAACTTATATTTTACCACAAGAATGGCTTAAGGTTAGAAACTTGCAAGGAGCTGATATTGCAAAGGATTTACAGTCTTGAAGATGCATATCACTTGGTTTTAAGAGGGGGACAATACTTAGGGCAATAAGTAACTAAAAAGTTCCAAAGTCGAGGAGTTCGATATGAAGAGAACTACGACAATGCAAAACTTTAGACCAACACCCAATGCATCAAAATTTGCACCACAAAACAAATGCATAACTTCTCAAGGAGCTGAACTTAAAGGCAAAGCCATAGTTGAGATTGGGAAGAAAGGAGGCAGTAGTGACAAGAAGTGCTTCCGATGCAATGGGAGGGGCTAGTTTGCATAGTGATGGGATAAGAAAAAGAGGAAGAATTTGATGCATATGGGTGTGAGCATGAAGCTGGAGAGGAGTTGGAAGGAGACTAGTAATGAACTAGTTAGTCCTACAAATCTTAATGCTGTGAGACACATCCTTATGACCCCTGAAGAATAAGAAAAATGGCTTTAGATTGCTATTTTCTTTATGGAGATAAAGTATGTAAGCTTATTATTAATGAAGGAAGTAGTATGAATGTGGTATCAAAGAACATGGGGAAGCTATTGAATTTTCTTACGAAGAAATAACTAAATCTTTACAAAGTTGCTCGGGCAGATGATAGTACTATATCTTTTTTTTTGAAAAATTAGAAAATTCATTAATATCATATAGATATACCCTTCCAATACGGTACAACCCTCACTACAAACTCATTACAAGAACATCATAATGAAGGAACTATTGAGAATTAAATTCTCAGTGAGGAGACTTGGCCATAATTGCACTTGTTAGCAATGTCCTTGAGCAAAATCGTTACACCATTAATCACTTCTGATATTTATCCATCTAGAGAAGTAGCTGTACGTGTAAATCTCCTGATGTTCCTTTCCTTTTAGATGGTTTGCACACATGTATCCAAAGCAATTGTATAAACCTGCATAGTTGCTTTTGGTAATGTTACTTGATCAGTGAGCCATTGGATAGTTTGAGTTAAATGAGTTCTCATGAAAGGTCCATAAACATTTCTTTTTCACCATATTCCAAATGCTAGCTGCTAAGCTGCATTCAAAGAACAAGTGGTCATGAGTTTCCTCTGATTCCAGGTACAAAGGGCAAGTTGTGATTAAAGCCATAAAGCTTAATCTATCAGTAGTGCTCAACTTGTTTTTGATGGTCAGCCATAGGAGAAAAGAAATTTTAGGCAGTAAGCATTTACTCCAATACTATTTTATGCTAGGCTAATTCGGATTCCTTCTTACCAATTCCTTGGATAACTGCCTAGATAAGTCATTAACTGACTTTCCTTGCCAATAGAATCTATCTGGTGCATAGGGGTTAGGGGGATAATGAGGCTGAATGTCTCTTATGCCTTAAGGCAGTTGCCTGGTTCCTTGACTAATCTGTGAGCACACTTTAGCATGTAAAGGACACTTCTGCATAGCATCATGTATCCTGTAGAGCTGGATTAGTTGTCCATAGCTAGACCAATTGTCAAACCACACAAAGTTAGTTTCTCCATTGCCAATTTTGCAACTTATTTCTGGTTGGACCCTATTTCATTTGAAGCAGTTGACTCAAGAAGTAGGAGAATGTAGAGCTCTTTTTAATGGCCCATATACTCATTCCTTTAAGAAAGCAGCTATGCAACCACTTTAACCATGCAGAGTTTTTGTCCTCAAGTATCCACCAAAGCCTTTTAAGAATTAGAGCATTGTTTGTAGTTTTGACATAATAGATTCCTAACCCTCCTTCTGCCTTAGGGAAATATCAGCCCATTTGATTTTAGCAATTCCCCTTTCATTATTAGGATGACTCCACAAGAATCTCGGCATTATTTCAAGAGACTTAATAAGGCTTTTGGATAGAAACATATGAGAGCACCAATATATATAGAGAGAAAATGACTGATTTGATCAATTGAAGTTTACCCACATAGGAAAATACTATACCAGTTGCTCAATGGTGCTTGGTGTCTTTTAAATTAGGAATATATGAGGAATGTATTTGGTGTGATATCATTCCTATGAAATTATCGCACATTTTACTTAGGTGACCGTGGCTTTATGATCGAGGTGTGCAACACTTCGAAAAAGCTGACACGTATCGGTTTATATTTCATGGAAAGAAGATAATTTTATAAGTAGAAAACAAAGAGGAAGTAACAAGACAACCATAAAAGCCAAGAAAAGGCCTCTTAATATCCATAAGGAGAGAGCATTTAAAGCTGTTAACTAAGGAAAATAGAATTATGTTTGCAATGTTATTGAAGGAAGCAACAGACACAGCACCTGAAACACCCTTTATCTTACCAAAAGAATGGGGAGAATTGTTAGCTGATTTTTTAGACCTTACAGTGGATGATGTACTAGGTGAATAACCTCCTGTACGAGATATTCAAAATGCTCTTAACTTGGTACCTGGATCTACTCTACCAAATCTTCTAGCCTATCCTATTGAGAATAAAGAGGTAAAGAGACAAGTAGATCAGTTACTGAAAAAATGATTTATTCAAGAAAGTCTTAGTCCATGTGCAGTTTTAGCATTATTGACTCCTAAATAGGATGGAAGTTGACGAATGTTTATTGATTGTTGGGCAATAAATAAGATCATGATAAGGTATAAATTTCTAATACCTTGCCTTGATGACATAGTAGATATGTTGATTGGTGCTACTATCTTTACCAAGATAGAATTACGAAATGGGTACCATCAAATTAGATCCAGGCCTGGAGATGAATGGAAAATGATTTTTAAGACTAAAGAGGGACTTTATGAATGGTTGGTGATGCCATTGGACTCTCTAATGATCCTAAAACTCTCAAGAGTGATGAATCAAGTGTTTCAACCATTTATGGGTAGATTTTTGGTAGTATATTTTGATGATATATTAATATACAACAAAACTAAAGAAGACCATCTATTACATCTACAACAGTCTTGAGAGTTTTGAGACGAGAAGCTTTATATCGACCTAAAGAAGCGTTCTTTCATGCAATCAAGTTTTGTATGTTTGAGTTTTATTATATTCTACTGTGGAGTGAGGATGAATCTCGAGAAGATAAGGCCATCCTTGATTGGCCTATCAGAAAGCATGTGCACGAGACAAGGAATTTCTATGCCTAGCAACATTTTATAGATGATTTATCCATAATTTCAGCACTACAAGGGCACCCATTACTAATGACATGAAGAAAGGACGGTTTACTTGGTCAAAGGCAGCAACTAAAGCATTTGAAGAAATCAAGAAAAAGATGATTGAATCTCTTGTTTTACAACTTCCAAATTTTTCTAAGGTATTTGAAGTTGCTTGTGACACATCTCACGTGGTACTTGGAGGCATACTCAACCAAGAGGAACACCCATTTGCTTACTTAAATGAGAAGTTAAGAGAAGCAACGATATTTGACTTGTGACAAAATTTTATGCAGTAATACGTCTTTACAATTGGTGTCATTATCTCTTATACAAGGAGTTTATTTTATATTCAAATCATGAACCTCTTAAATACTTAAAGTCCCAAAAGAACGTGAACAAAAGGCATGCCTTATGGGGCAATTTAATTTTTTTATTAAACATCGGACAGGAGTTGAGAATAAGGCAATAGATGCGTTGAGTAGGAAGAGTCATTTGATTAACACTTTATTGGTAAAAGTTGTGGGTTTCAAAAAAATAAAAGGAGAATATGCTTCAAATTAAGATTTTGGAATAATCTATTCAGAAATTGCAACTGGATAAAGAGACTAACACTCGATGACTATCTTTTCAAAGGAAATTGACTTTGCCTACCTAATATATCTATAAGAGAGTGTGTGATTTGCGAATTACATGAACAACAAGACATTTTGGAAGAGATAAAACCATTGCAATGGTTGAAGATCACTTTTATTGACTCTTTTTGAAGCGAGACATGTCTAAGGTCATATGGCAATGTCGACTGAGTCAATTAGCTAAAAGAAGAAAACAAAATTCTAGATTATACACACCAATTCCCATTCCTCATGAACCATGATAGGAAATAAGTATGGATTTTATCTTGGAAATTCTCAAAACTATAAGAGGTTAAGATTCTATTTTTGTAGTGGTGGATAGGTTTTCCAAGATGAGTCATTTCATTCCATGTTCCAAGACTTATGATGCTCTCCATTTTGCTAAAAGTTTGGTGGAATTCAATGAAGGGATATAGTGATGGTTAGGATTCGTCCAATGTGCTTTTAAAAAGGAAAATATTAGAAACTTCATTCACGAAATGCTGGACCTTATAAGATCAATAAGAAGATGAGTGTTAATGCTTATGTTTTGGAATTACTAAGTGACATGAGAATAAGTCCTATCTTAATGTTGCGGACTTTAACTATTTATAATGGACAAGATGGGCAATTCCCTACCGCAGCTGTTAGAATTCCAGCCACTTCTTATCTTAAAGAAGAAATAGAGAATGTTCTTGATGAACAAATTGTAGTGATAAGAGATGGAAGATATTGACAATTTCTTGTCAAGCGGAAAGAAAGACCAATTTCTAATAATACTTGGATTCTATAATCAAAATTTCAAAAGTTGAATCCAGACTTGTATAATCAGTATTTGTCACATTCTACGTCGAGGACGACTTCAGACAAGCTAGGAAGAATTGATGCAGAAGAAAAGAGAAAAAATTAGTTGACCACAAGCCTTAATTTAGTGAGATGAGGATTGACAATTGATTTGACATCAAAGTTACAAACCAAAATTTAGATTGTGTTAGAATTCTTTAGTAGATAGGAAGTAGTTGCAAGTTAAATATGTTATTTTATTTTAGATAAATTATCCTAGTTGTTTAGGACTTGTAGAATTTTCATTAAAATATGATTTAAATTTGCTAGGAATCCTTTCCTACTAGAATAAGGGTTCTAAAGATCTCTTTATAAATATGTGTCTATTCAGTCTTTCAAAACATAAGCAATATGAAATTTTTATACAAGCTTGACTTTTCAACTAGAAGGTGAGATGCTTTCTTCTAAGAGTGATTCTTAGACCTTTCAAGTGATTTCTAATTTTTAACTCTCCATTGTTTGTGTTCCTTACTAAATTCCACCCATAATAAACCTAAATTCAGCCTATTAAACCCTAAACTCCTATGCTTAAATTTCCAGCAATCAAACCTTAAAATTTCAGCCATACAAACTCTGAAATTTCAACATTGTAAAATTTGATATTCTAGCGGATTAATATCAGCCATATTTTCTAATTTTGTAATTTTTAGCTACCACTTAATAATTCTTATATTTGTTCTACGTCAATAGCATATCTAGCTTCATTATCTACGAAGAGGATGCTAGGTGCTTGAATTTATAATCATACTTCATATATTATTTGCTCAAGCTTGAGACTTTATTTTATTTTTGACTGCTGTCCTTTAATTGAAAAAATAAACTTTATTACTTATTTTGTTTTTACTGGTGTTCCTTTAATTGAAAAAATAAACTTTATTACTTATTTTGTTTTTCTCCTGCTGCTTTGTGGGGCAGGAGAAAGTGTGGTTCAGTGTTTACTAAGACTTCAAATGGATTTCTAAATCAGGGTTGGGTGACGTGTTGAATCCATTGGTTGAATGGCAAGCCTTGTATGCTTGCTCAAAAGTGTTTTGTTTGTCTTTCATGGTTACCTGTCTCTTTTTCTTTTAATATCTCTTGGTAGACAGACATTCTTAGGTAGGGATTGTCAGGAAGCGATGTGGTTTTGATAGATTATGAAGATATGGCAAAGAAGTGGGAACTTTAGGATCAGGAGAGACTGTTTGTTGATTGAGATAGAAGTTGGAAGCATAAACTGCCAGATATTCTTTAACGGTTAAAGAAGACTTGTTATTTCAATGAACAATGTTAGTCTTATAGATGTTTTAATTCACCTTCCAAGTTCCTATTTCAGAATGTTTCCTTGTTTCTATAGGTCTTAGAATATTTCAGAATTTTCCTATTTCCTACTCTAACTGGTTCTTTGAATGTATAATCCCATGGGAATAGTTGACACTACTGCATGCAAGAAACTGTTTCGAGTAATTAGACATTCCCCAGTTGTTGCATACTCTCGATGTGTGTATATTTGTCAGTGGCATGCCGTGTCTTGTACATGTCCAGTTTTTTTGCTTTGGATACTCTTTTCATGTTTATATTGTCAATAAAACTCTAGCAGAATTTGCATAAGATCACTGCTTCTTTTGGAGGAATAACTTTTTTGCATGTTAAGTGTTAAATTCTCATGTCGACTAGAAACAAGAATTCAGAAGGGTTTATATGCACGATAACTTCACGTTTTATATCACTGCTTCTTTTGGAGGAATAAATTTTTTGCATGTTAAGTGTTAAATTCTCATGTCGACTAGAAACAAGAATTCAGAAGGGTTTATATGCACGATAACTTCACGTTTTAAGGTATTGGGTTGAGATGTAATCCTCTTGTACATGAACTATTCTTTCATTAAAGTAGAGTATTTCGAAAATTGAATAAATAAGGAGCATAAGATCTCTACCCAAAATTGAGGTAGGACCAAAGCACCATTTTAAGAAACACTAAAAATGATCTTGTATTGAATTTTCATCGAAATGTCAGTTTTACGGGTTCTGTTACATCAGTAAAATGTTAGCCGAGACAATTTCTATAATTGAATTGTCTTAATTCTTAAAAATTTAGACACTTAAAAATTTTTAGGAGTTGGACATTGAAATAAAATTTTTCTAAAACGATTTAGCACTTTGTAATTTATCGTTCCTTTTCTTTAGGGACTTGTTTTGTCGTGCCTTATGACATATTCTATATGTAAACCCTAAAAAGAGCAACCTTAATGCTCTCCTTAAACCTTCACAATCGCTACAAATTGCTTGATCGGTAATGCTGCTTGTTTCTTCCAGGATGTGAAATTTATAAAAAAATTTAATGGTGCCCGGTAGAAGTTACCAAAATTTCTTTTTCTATTACTGATGACCCAACAGGACAAGTTATGGGTATTCATTCTGCTAGTGAACTGGAAACCAAGTTGAATGCTGCTTCAAGAACATCACGACTTGCCATACTATACTTTACAGCAACATGGTGTGGACCCTGCCGTTTCATTTCTCCTGCTTTCACAAGTTTGGCTTCCAAGTACCCAAAAGCTGTTTTCTTGAAACTTGACATAGATGAAGCCAGGGATGCTGCTGCACGCTGGAATATTAGCAGTGTGCCGACCTTTTTCTTCATTAAAAATGGCGAGGAGATTGACAAGGTGGTGGGGGCTGATAAAAGTGGACTTGAAAGAAAAGTTCAACAACATGCACAATAAGCCCTAAGCTAGCCTACTCTAGGAAACATTACATACGGTAATCCTTTCGATATTGTTAGCTTTTGTGATTGAACTCTTCAATTATACTGGATATGGGATGTAAAGAACCATGACATGCCTTAAAAAGAGGAAATGACTAGCTTGGAAGACATTGACTATAAGTCATGAGCTAAAGCAAGCGCCAGTTTTTATGAAAGGATAACAGAAGAAAAGAAAGAAATTTGCAGTTCTAGCCAGATTAAGGCCGAAAAGGTTTTGATTCATGCATCTCTGTCAAATGGTTAAAATAAGGCAACAGGGTAAATATCAAATAATGAATTTGACATTTGCGTGTTATTTTGTATTGCGTCTTTTAGCCACATCGTATCATTTTCAAGAGAAATTGGATCCTTTGAAGTGGGTGCGGGAAAATTTTTCATGTTCTCTCATTCTTGGAATAGTATCTGAAAACCACACAAAGAATAGTCGGTAAAGAAGTCAACAAGCTAACAAAATGGCAATGTCGACCCAAACGCTCTCCAAGTTGATAAGCATGGGGGTAACTACAAGGATCAAACAATCAATTTGGTCACGACGGTAACTGTTTGATTATGCAGTTATGCTGATCTTCACATCTCCAAGGGGGCTGGGGAAACTTTTGCGGGATTCCCTGCAAAGCATCTTGCGCCTTTGAACTCATTGATGGTTACCAGTGCTTCGAATGGATATTTGATTTTGGAGATCTAATGGAGCCATCTCCAGTAAGGTCGTATCGGAGTCAGTTCAAGGAAGGAAAAAAAAAAAAAACGCAGGTTTGGTAGAAGAGAAAAGCAGCGACAATCGTAACTGCATACCCGGTGACGTGGCCGGCTTCAAGTGTGATGACAAGTATCATGTACGAGTTGTCTGCGATAAGAGAAGCATTAATGACTCAAAAAATTTGAAAAGATTTCCCTGATGATTAACCTTTCCAGGATAATTGATGTGTCAGCTTGACACACGCTAAGCTGACCATGAGAGCCTTTCCCTTTCGGTTATTATGGACAAATTGCAGTCTCCAAAATTCAAGCTTTCAACTCTAAATTTATAAACTGATTGATTAGGCATCTTACGCCAGCAACGACCCTTCCGAGCGTGACTCGAATATGTTTTGACTCTAAGGCTTATAATAGATATGATAGAGCATTAAAGCAGCACCATTGTTTGGCTTTGTAATGCATGCATAATTTCGAGCACCAAATCATAATTTAATCTCATTCCTCTGGTGGGTTTTCCAGGAAGCATCTCCTTATAATGCCCTTCCAAAATGATTGAGTAAACTAAGATTTAAGGAATAAGTGAGTTATACTTTCTTGCTCCTATCTGCACAATGCATATTTGTTTGGTATTGTCATATACTTTTTCAATCTGTCAATTGTCGGCAATCTATTCTTAATAACTCTCCACAAGGTTACTGAGGCTCTAAGGAGCATATACTCGCACCATATTAGATTGCAACATGATTCCCTACTTGTGGAAGATCCTTTTGCAAGATATAATAATGAATTACCATTTTTAAATAGTGTTTAAAAGTTAAGATCCACTTTGTTTTCTTTAAGTTCAGTATTGTTGATTTGATTATGCAAGGTGCTCCTTATATTCTTTTAAACTTAGATGGGACCCTGTTCTTTTATTTAAATTAAAAGTATCTCTTGCATGTGTTTCCTTTATCATTTGGCATCAGAGTAAAGTTTCACATTTTTGTGTTTTACAACATGTAATAGATCATGACAAACAATTTGAGAAGTCCTGAAAAACAATCTGTATCAAAGCCTCCTTATTTCAATGGAAACAACTACTTATACTGAAAAGAGAGAAAATAAATAGATAGTTGATAGTGGGTGTTCGAGACACATAATAGAATATTTGAAGATTTCTGTGACGAAAATAGTTTCGAAGATGGAGATCATCTAGATTATGTGATAAAGTTAAATAAAGCTCTGTATGGTTTAAAATAGGCTTCTCGAGCATGGTTTAAAATAGGCTTCTCGAGCATGGTATGAAATGTTAAGTAATTTTCTGTTTGAGAATAACTTTGAAAGAGAAAATCATTAATGCAGAGGGAGAGTTAAGATTTAAGATGAAAAAATATTTTTGCTTGGTTTATTCTTACATATTTGTGATATTTTGTGGCTATTTAGTTCTTTTCCCTTTATTTTTTTATAATGACAAAAGGGGAGAATTAAAGCGATGATATATTTTGCTGAAAGTTGATGATATTTACTTGCATAATTTGTGAGCATGATATGGGATATATGTTACTAATTGAAATTGTGAAGTTTAAATCTATGATTTTTTAACTATAGGCTCCTTACTAAGAAAGGAAAGGCTCCTTCTATTCAGTAAGAACTTATAAAGCAGACAAGTATATCTCAGACTCTTGTTTGAAATTTAAAAATATATCTATTAGCTTCTCATCATCAAAAAGGGGGAGATTGTTAGCTCAAGACTTTGATGTTGACCTTTCAAATTGGACTTATTTCCTTCCATTGCTAATGGGTTAATTCTCCAAAGGAAATACAATCGTATGATAAATGCTTCCTTTCTTGTAGAAACCTTCCTTATGAACTTACCTGATTTATTAGAAATGATTTTACAATATCTGGAAGGATCTTAAAAATTACAATAAGCTTTGTGATATGATCATTTGTCTTAACATCTGGATACTGGAAAATTTTATCAAATATGGTATTGAAGATTCAAAGTCAATTCAAGATATAAGAGAAGCAACTAGTTTGAAGAAGATATCTATTTAAAGAAGGGCCACTGCATTTTACAAATAGAGGGAACAGAAGTCATAATCTTTGAAATACTTCAGAAGCATCAGTATGTCTTTAAAAGTGATAGTTCTTTTTTTGAGAGATCATTGAAGATTATATGGAGCAAATTACTTCTTCATTTGTTGAGAGCTTGTCAAGGCTAGAAAAATACTACTAGTGTGAAAGGTTGGAGAACGTTGAAAATATGTGCTTATGAGCTTGTAGAGGATCGATAAATACTACTAGTGTGGAAGGTTGGAGAATCTTTAAAAATATATACTTGTGAGCTTGTACATGATCGATAAATACTAATAGTGTGGTAAGTTCCCCTAAAACATGCATTAAGATCAAATTCTTGCCCTAATCAACAATCATCAAACAAAACTTGCAAAAATACTAACAAAAACATAGATCTAAGTCCTAAACACATGATTATCACTCAAGAAAACACAAAATAACACAATTTAAAACTTATAAAATACATTTTAAAACACACCTATCAATTTCCTCATACTTAAAACTTTTCTTGTCCCTAAGCAAAACTAACAAGAAAAATAAATAAATAACAAATGACCCATAATCATGCAACAATGGCATAATGATATCAATCTCACGAAATTAACTTACCCAAAATTGTCAATCACTTAAAAAGATCCAAAACACTAACTTGTTCCATTCATATTCAAGTTTTTTTATTTAAATATACATATAAACTAAAATATTGACACCTTATTCATACATCTATGACATTTGTAAGTATGCACTAATTCTTATTTACCAATTTTAAAAGGTGGGCCATCACTAAGTACCTACTTATGGAAATTTCTGGACACTTCACAAGAAGATAAAAAAAGACTTCACTTTTATTTAAAACACCATATTTTTTTATTTTCATTTAATGATTACCGAGTCTTTTGACCTGGAGATAAAGACTTTGTCATGAATAAACCTCGATTACTTAACTAGGTTACATTCTTTTTACCTGGTTGGAGTCTCATTCTAGCCTTTTTATACGAAGGCAAACATTTTTTTATAAATGTCCCCCAATTACTTAGGTATATCATAGATTATAGCTGGCTACTAGTTCTATTCTTAACCCCAAATTTTCAAAAAGGGCTAGCATAATAGGAAATTTATTTTTGCACATTTAATTAACTTTTTTATACTCTAACCTACATCATTTCTTCATTTGTCATTCAATCATTATTGCTTCCAAAATAAGTTTCATAAAATGAAAGAATAGGAAAAACATCCTAATCAATATACATATTCACCTAAAAAACACTCAAACCATAAATTTCACAAGCTAAAGCTTCTCTACAAATTAAATGATCATGCTCGTAGTTAAGTTAATTCCTTTAAATTCCATTCCATTGACACATTCACACAAATACATACAATGCAACATAATGCAACAAGAATTTGACACAATGCAAACACAATCAAAACAAAACACAATGCAATGCAAAGTCACACACAAATGATAGTGCAAAAAACATATACTTCTCTACACTTGTGTTAAGCATGTATCACATACATAGCAAGGCAGCAGAAGCATCGGAATCAAAATTTCAACCCTATAACACCCCCAGAAAATCTAGAATCTATATGCATGTATAAATAGTTTATAAGAAACAAGATGAGTTTTAGTAGATGCTCTAGTGAGAGTTAGATCAAGACTAAGTTACATGTAATTAATATCATGCAACAATTGCTTAAAATTGCAAGAATAATCTCAAGATCACTCCTCTCAACTTCCAGAACTCTTCTAGACCCTTAGCCTCTCTATTGGGTGTGTTTTTGGGTAAAAATTTGTGTGTACATAAGTGAAGAACTCGTTTATGTACCACTTGTCATTAAATCGGTCACGATCATGGCTTGCTTAATTGACAACCATGCACACTTTATTTCTAATATGATCTTTTATACGTGTGACCCTTAGGTTTTCATTTTTTTTTGATCACTTGAATTAACTCTTAATCGAGAAAATCATGAAGCTATTGAAGAGTTAAAGTGTTAATCCACTTACATTCCGGTAAATTGTCATTATGAAAATCGAAGAGTTTGAGTATTAATCCACTTACATTCCGGTAAATTGACATCATGAAGGGTTTCATGATGTCAATTTACCAGATGTAAGTGGATTAACACTCAAACTCTTCGATGGTTAATTATTCGACTTACAAAACTTTCCATAGTCAATTATTGTGCAATTCGTCCCTTTATAATCCTATAACCCACTTAGTTCGAAGTATGGGCTATGTATCAACTCCCAGTAGACTGACTATGTCAGATCTAGTCTAAATGTTGTTAGTTCTTATCCTGGGGATCTCATTACTCTATGTATCGTTGAAGGCTCTCTTCATGACACATAATTGCTCTGGCTAGAGACTCTCAAGTAATGACCCTGATAAGAGGTCGTGGGTATCATCTCCTTCTATCAAGAGTGTTGAATCCTTTATTGGCTACCCAATTACCTTCGAATAGTAATAGCTGTACCGAATCACCACCCTATGAGCGACCTCATCTTAAGGCAACAAGGAATGGTGTCAAAGCACAGGATTAGTATCCAACATATCCTTGAGTACCTCACATATAAGGATATTTGCACCATTGCTACGATGAGATTAATCACTGACATTTGATAGATCATCCATAGATGATGTACTTACTACTCTTAGTAAGCATCTATATGTTAACTCTAAACATCTCATGTTTATAGTTTATGAGATCTACTACTTTATCAAATCAAGGAGTATAACATGTGCTAGTCTATTCGAATTAACAATGTTCTGTCTTATTAATCCTATAACTAGGGATATTTAGATACTAACATAATTACACATGATGGGAATCTCATTATCATGATTTCCTTCATGATATGTTTTGTATCATGGACTTCATTAATTTGATTTAAGAACGACATCAATTCATAAATAAATAAACATCAAATAAATGAAAATTTCCTTTCACTTTACTAATTAAAATAAGGTTTGTATAAAAGTGATAAAGGTGATTGCCTTTAGAATATTACTCTAACAATCTCCCACTTGCAGTAAAGCCAATCGCATTTATATCTAATACCATAGGCAAGTACACTAGAACCAAATCTCATTTGAGGAAGTGGCTTAGTCAAAGGATCAACGATGTTCTGATCTATGGGCACTTTCTCTAGCACTTTCTCTATCTTCACATCACCTCTATCAATGATTTTCCTGATCAAGTGATATCACCTGAGTACATGCTTGGAACTCTGATGAGACTTTGGTTCCTTGACTTGAGCAATAGCCCTATTGTTGTCACAATACAATAATATCGTGTCTACAATGCTCGGAACTACTCCAAGTTTCATAACAAATTTCTTGATCAAAATAGCTTCTTTTGTCGCTACCGTAGTTGCAATGTACTCTAACTCGATCGTTGAATCTATAGTCATCTCTTGTTTGGAGCTCTTTCAACTGACTACTCCACCATTTAGTGTGAAAACGTAACCTGAATGGGATTTAGAGTCATCCTGGTCAGATTGAAAACTGACATCTATATACCTGCTCACTACGAGATCTCCATCTCCATATACCAAGAATACATCTTTAGTCCTTCTGAAGTACTTTAGGATATTCTTGACAGCCACCTAGTGACACTCAATAGGATCTGATTGATATATGCTCTTAACACTTAGAGTATACGATAGATTAGTTCTTGTACATAACATAGCATATATGATTGATCCTATGCAAGTTCTCTCATCTTGCGTCTTAGGATACATAGATTTCGAGAGTTTTATTCCATAAGCCATGGGAAGAAACCCTCTCTTGAACTGCTCCATGATAAATCGATTTAGCACTTTATCTATGTATGTAGACTGTGACAGACCTCCTTGATCTATCTCTATAGATCTTTATTCTCAATATATAAGTTACTTCTCTAAGGCATTTCATGGAGAAATTCCGAGACAACCAAATTTTGACAGATTGCAAACTTGAGACATTATTTCCTATTAGTAATATGTCATCCACATATAATACAAGGAATATGATAGCACTCCAAATAACCTTTTTGTACACACAAGGTTCATCTAGATGTGTGATAAACCAAACTCTTTGATTGTTGCATCAAATCGAATGTTCCAACTATTAGATGCTTGCTTCAATTTGTAAATAAATTTCTGAAGCTTACATACCTTTTCACCATCTTTGGCATTCAGGTTGTATCATATACACATCCTCGGCTAGGTTTCCATTTAGGAAAGTCGTCTTCACATCCATTTACCATATCTTATAATCATAATGATCAACAATGAATATGGATATTCTAATGGATTTAAACATGACTATAGGGCTAAAAGTCTTGCCATAGTCAATGCCTTGCCTTTGATGATAACCTTTAGCGACTAAACTCGCTTTATAGGTAATCACATTACCATCGATGTCAATTTTCTTTTTGAAAATTCACTTGCACCTTATAGATTTTAGCCCTTCGGGTGGGTCAAACAAAGTCTATACTTGTTTTTCAAACATGGAATCCATTTCAAACTTCATGGTTTGAAGCCATTTTTCAAATTCTGAACTCTTCAAAGCCTCTTCATAGGTTGCAGGCTCATCGTCCTTTATGAGCAATACATCACTATGTTCACTTACGAGAAAGCCATATTTCTTTGAAATATTACATATCCTACTTCACTTACGAACATTTTGTGTGTCAGAAGGTATAACTGTTGTCTCGTCTCCATGGACAACAATCTCGAGTTCATGAAGTTGATCTGCGTCTGTTTGAGCATCATGAACTTTAACAAGTTCAACTTTGCTCCCACTGTCTTCTCTTAGAAGAAACTATTTCTCTAAAAAGACAACATGCTTTAAGACAAACACCTTTTGCTCTAAAGCATTTTAGACAAAATATCCAATTGTTTCCTTAGTATATCCTAGAAACAAACATTTATCAGATTTCGCTTCAAGCTTGTCTGATTAAATCCACTTCATATAAGCCTGACAACCCTAAACTTTTATATGAGAAAGATAGGTTTTTTTGTTAGTCCGTATCTCGTATATAGTAACATCAGTTTTTTTGTTAGTCCGTATCTCGTATATAGTAACATCAATTGCTTTTAAAGGGACTCTGTTTATCACATAAACAACAGTCTTGAGTGCATAAATACAAAAGGATTTTGATAGATCTGCTAAGCCTATCATTGACCATACCATGTCCAAGAAAGTTCGGTTTCTCCTTTCAACCACACTATTATGTTGCGGTTTGTAAGGTGGAGTCTATTGGGATACAATCCCGTTATCCCTAAGATAACTTAGAAACTCCTCATTCAAGTATTCACTACCTTGATCTGATCAAAGTCATAATACTTTTAATGAGTTGTTTCTCTATTTTATGTCTAAATTGTTTAAACATTTCAAATACTTTAGAGTATATCTCATTAGATTCACATACTCATATCGTAAATAATCATCGATAAAGGTAATGAAGTACATAAAACCACCTTTGATATGAATGGACATTAGACCATATACATCATAATGTATTAGGTTTAATAACCCATTCGCTCGTTCACCCTTTCCTTTAAAAGGTAATTTGGTCATCTTGCCTAACAAGTAAGATTTATATATGTCATATGATTTATAATCAAATGACCTTAAGCTACCACTCCTGTATAGCTTAGACTACATCTCTAGCTTATATGGCCAAGTCGACTATGCCATAAGTAAGATGAATTTAAGTTATCCCATTTTTGTCTTTTATTGTCATTGATATTTACAGTTAGATTGCACATATCTAATATGTAAATACCATTGCACAATGTAGCAGTACTATACAACATTTCATTCAACATAATTGAACAACCAACACTTGAAAACGTTAAATGAAATCCCATTTTATTAAGACATGAAATAGATACAATGTACTTTGTCACAACAGGTACATAATAGCAATTATCCAAAATTAACTCCATCCCACTAAGAAGATACAAAACATAGGTTCCTATGGCTAATGTAACAACTCTTGCCCCATTTCCCAGATGTAGGTCCTTCTCTCCCTTCTTGAGTGGTCTACTATCTCTAAGGCCCTGCATATCAACACATATGTATAAGTCACATCTGATATCTAATACCCAAATATTATGATCAGAAATAGTATTAACCTCAAGGACAAATAACATATCTGAAGTAGACGGTAGAGCATCTAATGCCTTCATCTACTTCAGCGACTCCAAATAGGCTTTACAGTTCCGCTTCCAATGCCCTTCCTTATTGCAATGAAGCATATTCCCTTTGGTGTATTGTCCTTTTTCTTCTTCTTGGCTACACCTCCCACTGGCTTCTTGGACTTCTTCTTCTTCTTTTGGTTCCTCTTGTAAGAACTAGAAGCAGAGTTTACCAGCATCATAGCTTTATTGTCCTTCTTGACAGTTTGCTCGACAGTTTTGAGTAGATTAATCAAATCAGGTATTGAAGTGGATATTTAGTTCATCCGATAGTTAAACACAAACTGTGAATAACTATCAATCAAACCAGTCAAAATTAAGTCTATACTTAATTCATGATCCATTATGAAACCCAAACTGGCTAACCTCTCAATGTATCTATTCATCTTCAACGCATGCCGTATTGGATACGATCCCTCAACCATCTTAGAGCGGAAGAGCAACCTTGAGATCTCCAACCTTTCAGATTGACCTTGCTCATCAAAAAATTCACTTAGATGGTAGACTATGATATAAGCATCTATAGCCTCATCCTGCTTTTAAAATTTTAATGACATAGAGGCCAACATAATACAACTAGCCAGCTCACTATATCTAGTAGCTTCTTATAAGCTTTCTGATTCACATCAAAGGCATCGGTAGCAGGGGTATCGAGAAGTGACTCATCTAGGACATATCCTAATTTCTAAGATTTAAGAACAATTCTTAAATTCTATAGCCAATTTAAGAAGTTTGGTCTTGTGAGTCTATTGAAGTCAAGTAGAGAGCATAAGTTCACACTAGATGAAGCCATCATGGCGATTCAATAACCTAAAGAATGAGAGAAAGTGTTAGAATGTACATAAATGCATATCGATAAGGACTTTAATCATATGCATTATGGGGTCTTATTATTTTATCCAAATCCATAGCCCTTATTATGAATCTGAGAAAAATTATAATTTTCCTAATAGGTTGATATCCAATATCACTAAGAATGACCTTGGGCTTGCCCAACAGGCCACCTTAGGTCAATTGGTAGGTATCATTTATACCAATTGTATTCAGTTATGCAACTATCGACTTGTGCCATCTGTTAGACCCCTAAGTCCAGAATGTGGGTTTGTGCGAGTGTTGGCGAGCCTTAGCCAATGCTTGGCACGCAGGTCAGCACGAGGAAGGTGTGTTGATGAGGGAACAAGGCAAAGTCTTACGAGTTGGCGAACTAAGTCATGCGAGATCCGAGGGTGCGCGAAGGCACTTGACTTCGGCGAGGTAGGTCGGAGGTATGTAAAACGTGCGAGGTTTTATACTAACTCGGTTTATGACTTATACTTAGTCATGGAGCGATGAGACTACACCATGAGAGAGCTGGA
>JANZXR010000006.1:25349902-25369604 GCA_027575705.1 Erythroxylum echinodendron | reverse complement strand
ATTAGGTTGCATAATGTGAAGTGTGTGAATGTGTCAATGGCCTAGATTGAGTGAATTGTTTTTAATTTTGGACATAGCTTATTTCATTGTGGAAAATCATTAGCTTGCGGAATTAGTAAGTTAGGGAGGCTTTAGAGAATTATACAGCCTAATTAGGACTTAATGGAAATTTAGAGCCCTATAGATCGTTGCATTCATTTATAATTTGAGGCCTTTTAGGTTAAGTAGCTCAATTATTATTTTTCATGGAAACGAATAGCTAAAAGCAACAAAGTAGGAAATAAAAAATATATAAAAGTAAAAAAGGTTTAATTCAATAATCCTACTCTGCTGACCTTCGGGTTATGAGTAAAGTTAGTGGCTAGTTGAAAACAAGATATAGCTGAGTAACCAAATTGACACGCATCACAAATGTGTGCCTTCGCATAAAAAGCCTATATTGACGTTTCAACCAAGCTATAAAAAATTGACTTAGTCGAGTAGCCAGATCGACATTCATCACAAATGTTTGCCTCCGAGTAGAAGGCTAGGTCCCCAAAAAAATAGATAAATAAATAAATAAATATTTTTTAAATAAAAACCTATCGGACTTGTAATAAACTTGGATTTTCATGAAAAATGTACTTAGGAATAGTTACGACGTCCAAGGGACCGAAAAATTATTAAAGTGTGTGTACAATTGAAAAGGGTAAATCAGTTAACACTTAGGTCTCAATTAAGTTGTATACTTAGTTCAAAGCCCCTAGACACATAATTTGCATGTTAATGATTTGACATAACTGAATGATTATGTTCGAGATTAAATTATTTCACAAAGTCAAAGCCATTGCCTCATTATTGCATTGCGTCTGTTTTATGTATTTGTTATGTGTTGTTGTTTTATTTGCTTGAGGACAAGCAAACGTTTAAGTGTGGACATGTTGATAGTTACAATTTGTGTGGTGTTTTAGGAGTAGATTTGATAATTATTTTAATGTCAATTCAAGCGTTTAGTATGCATTTAGAGTTTAATTAGGTTAGTTTTTGTGTTTAAGTGTTTTTATGGGTTATTTTGAATCTTTAAGCTTAAATTATATATTTTTTAGGGATCTTAATATGTTTGCTAGTGTTGCAGAATAAATACGTGCACACAGGCGACGATCATGATAGAAGAGGAAGAACCAAAAGTAGTCAAGCCACGATCATGCACCAAGAGCCATAATCGACAGAGAGCATCAAGTCAGGCCACGATCGTGCACTTCAGGAAAAAGTGCTAGCCACAATCGTGCACTTTATCGGGCTGACAGAAAAACTTTAGACCGTTTTGACCCCAACTTTGACCTAGAGCCTCGAAGATATAAATAGAATATGATGTGACAGATGAAGGGGGAAGAGCCAAGAGCTACAAAAAAGATACTCTACCAAAAATTTGAGTGAAAACCTAGCTAGAGATCAATTGATCGAGGAAGGAGACAAAGGAAGAGAGGTACGGAGACATGCTTGACGTGACGTACTTCCCAGAATACGTGGTTTCCCACAGTCACTCCTCCCAGATCCATTCCGATAGTATATTATAATTGTTATTTCGATTTCATTAATGTATAGAATTTGGGATATTGATTAGAAATATTTTTTATAGAGTGTTGATGTTTGTCTAAACTCACCTTAGGGTTGATTTATTCTTGAGATTAACAAAATTGTTTTGATTGTGTTTTATTTCGATTTATTGTGATTTAATTCAATTCTTCATAACTAGGCAATAAACTGAGAGGGTAAGCCAATGAAAACCATCGATTTAGGTTAACGGGGGTTAGGTAAATCAATAGGTAGAGAATTGAATCAAACTGGTCGAGTCTACTAACCAGACATCGAGCATAGATTCCCATTAGGTTAATAGACAGCGTTACAACTAATTTAGGTTTTAGGCAAATTGTAGATTGAGATATCGCAATTTTCATAAATTGAATTAGGGAATATCAATTAGGGTTAAGAATTATCACTCGAGAGAGAGTAATTCACCCTAGAATCGTCTAGGCCTATTAAATCGAAAAAATTTGTAATTGGATAGTTTTTCTTTAATTTCGAATAAATTCCCCCTTTCTCTCAATTGGTCACTTTTAAGTTGAAAATTGGATTATTTGTGTAAGTTGCTTCTATTTGTTCTTTTGGTGATTTAATTTCTCATACTTGATTCTTAATTAATTTTAATTACTGCAATAGTTGTTTAATTAGGTTTTGTGAACTTAGCTGTCATTAGATTTTGGGGTTAGTTATCTTCCTTGTGGGATCGACACCTTAAGTACTACGTGAATGACCCGTGCACTTGCTGTAATTACCAAGGTTAAAAATATACAAACTTAGAGCATGTAACCTTGAGAGAACAAAAATTGCAATCGATGGACCATCCAAATGAGAGTGCTTTTTGATTACCACAAGTTGCTGGGTGTTGGGAAGGATGGTGTTGCTGATCTTAGAGATGGTACAAATGATGAAAAGAAGGCTACCTATTGGGAGAACAAGAAAAAGGATAAGAAGGCCTTATTTTTAGTTCATCAGGAAGTGAATGATGAAGTGTTTAAGAAGATTATTGGTGCAACCATGTCAAAGAAGCGTGGGATACCTTGATGATGATGTACAAAGCTGCTGAGCAAGTCAAGAAGGTGAGAGACTACAAACCTTGAGACGTTAATGTGAAATTTTACAAATGGAATCGTCAAAGCCTGTGTCCAATTATGTAAGTCGACTTCTTGCTTTGATAAATCAAATGAAAATTTATATACAAGAGCAAAAGGAGTAAGCCAAAGTGGAGAAGATCTTGCGATCATTAACCTCTAAGTTCAAACATATTATAGTGGCAATCGAAAAAACACATAAGCTGTCTTCAATGACCGTCAAAGAGTTCTCAGGCACCTTGCAAGCCCATGAGTAGCATATGAACAAAAAGAAGGCTAAGGAACTAATTGAGCAAGCCTTCGAAGCTCAAGTCTCCATCAAAGGTGATCAAAGTGGTGATGCAAGCAAAAAATCTGGAAGTTCTTGTAGGAGAGGACAAGCCTAATATGGCCATTTTTCGAACAACAGAAATTGTAGTGGCTATAACAACAACTATGGAACTGCAAGCAACTGAAAGAATGATCAGGAAAATCATATTCAAATCACCAGCAATATAAAAAAGGTCGTGTTTGGGGACGTGGTAGATAGAGGTATGAAAAATCCAATTTCCAGCTTTTTGCATATCATAAATACTGTCATTACGTAAAAGAATGCAGAAATGACGAAAATGAGGAAAATGTCTATGTGAAAGAAAATACTGATGACAATGATGGTGGTCATTTTCTCTTAATGGTCACAGTAGCAAGTAAGACACCAAATCACCACACATGGTTCCTCGATAACGGTTGCACCAACTATATCTGCGAAAAAAGGTAGTTATTTACAGATCTTGATTAATCCTTCTATACCAAAGTTAAGTTTATTGATCATAGTGTTTTGATCTAAGATTTCAATTCTTCCATGTTTCCACAGTAACATATTGTTCCATATACAAAATATGAAAGAAAGAGGTGTTTCCACGACTCTACTACCATTCCAGTAATGGGAAAGGGACAAATTCTTATCAACCTGAAGAATGGAGACCACAAGTACATTTTAGATGTCTTTTATATGTTAAAAATGAAGACAAATTTCTTGAGTGTTTGCTAGTTAACGGAAAAGGTTTATGTAATGACTCTTTGTGATCGAATATTCTCTATATTTGATCAGTGATTTATGCTGACTCTTAAGGCCCTTTTGACAAAAAAATCATGTTTCAAGTTAACATTTATGGTGGTGTATATAATTATTTAAATGCAATTATAAAAGATAAACCTTGGCTATGGCATATGCATTTTGGACACTTGAATTTTTAGAGTCTAAAGATGCCTACTTAAGGAAATATGGTGAGAGGGATGATGAAGATACACCATCCTGAACAACTATATGAAGCTTGCACTAGCAAGCATCATTGAATGATGTTCACAACAGAGCAACACCAACGAGTATTTTGACCTCTTGAGCTCGTTCACTATGACAGTTATGGCCCAATGAGTACCTTATCAAATGGCAACAATGGGTACTTCTTGACTTTCAGTAATGATTATACTAGAAAGTTATGGGTCTATTTTCTAGAAAGGAAGTCTAAAGTCTTCGATTACTTTAAAAAGTTGAAGATATATGTTAAAAAGAGAAGTGGTTATTTCATTAAGGTGTTGCGTACTGATGGTGGAGGTGAGTACATCTCTAATGAATTTAAGAAAATTTGTGAAGAATAGGGGATACAACATGAGGTTACCTTTCCTTACACTCCTCAAAACAACGAAGTTGATGATATAAAAAATTGCACAATTATGGGCATGGCGAGAAGCATGTTGAAAGCCAAGGGAATGCCAAATTCTTTTTGGGGAGAAGCTATTTCAAGTTTTAGTTATATTTTGCACAGATCTCCAACAAAAGGAGTTCCAAAAATCACCACCACAAAATGTTAGAGCGGTGTCAAGCCCAATGTAAAGCACATGAAGATATTTGATGCTATTTCATATGCTCATGTTCCAACAAAGACAAGGAGAAAGCAAGATGATTGAGCTAAAAAATTGCTTTCATTAGCTACAAGCGTGGAGGATGCAAGCTATTCAATCCTATTACAAAGAAAGTAATTATCAATCAAGATGTGAATTTTGCTACAGAAGAAGCTCGAGACTGGAACAAAGATGCTAAACCTCAAAATCCTGTTGTTTCTCTTCTTCAAGAAGTACCAAAAGTGCCTAATGTAAATGGAGAATTGCCATCAAATTCTCTACAAGAGCAATCTTTGCCTCAATCTTGTGCAGAACTTAGAAGGTCTCATCATCACCGCCATCCACTAATCAAGTTATAAGATTATGAGGCAAATCTTGATAATGAAGTTAACAACGATGAAGAATCAACACATTTTGCTTTCTTTACAAATTTTGAGCTAGTAATATTGGAGGAAGCGATTCAAAATCCAAAATGGTTGGTTACTATATACAAGGAGATTAAAGCAATCAAGAAAAATGATAAATGGATGCTTACTAATATTCCACAAGGCCATTAATGTGTAGTGGATTTTTAAAATCCAAATGAAGTCAGATGGCGAGGTGGAGAGACATAAGGCAAGATTAAAGGTGAATGGATTCTAGCAATGACCAGGGTATGGTTATCAAGGGGTATTTTCTCCTCTAGCTCAAATGGAAACTATTAGATTATTGATTTCTTTGGCAACGAAAAATTGTTGGAAAATTCATCAAATGGATGTCAAGTCAGCTTTTCTCAATAGCCTACTTGAAGAAGAGATGTTTATCAAGCAACCGCCTGGTTTCATAAAACAAGACAACGAGGATAAAGTGTACAGCTTGAAGAAGGCTTTGTATGGCCTGAAACAAGCTCCTAGAGCTTAGAACAGGTGCATCGGCTCATTTTTCCTCGAGGTTGGCTTCAGTAAATGTCCTTTCAAACATGCATTGTACATGAAGGTTGACAACTCTGGTGATATCTTGATGGTGTGCCTATATGTCGATGATTTAATATTTATAGGCAATAATTCCAGCATGGTGGAACCTTTCAAGAAGGTTATAATGCAAGAGTTTGAAATGATGGATCTTGGCTTAATGTCATATTTTTTTGGTATTGAAGTGGTCCAAAGAGAGGATGAAATTTTTATCTTTAAAAAAAGGTATGTTGTTGAAACTTTTAAGAAGTATCAAATGTTTAACTGCAATCTTGTAAGAACGCTAATAGAGTTTGGCACAAAATTGACAAAGCAAGCTAAAGGGACACTTTTTGATTCAACTTATTTCAAGAAAATTGTGGGGATATATCACTTGTATGAGGCCAGATATCTCTTATAAAATTGGATTGATTAGCAGATTTATGGAGTCTCCTCATCAATCATATATGCAAGTTGCTAAGATTTTAAGGTATTTAAAAGGAACTTAAAATTTTGGTCTATTTTATTCCTCTTCTAATGATTGTGCTTTAGTTAGATATTTAGACAGTGATTGGGGTGGAGATTTAGATGATCGTAAAAGTACTTCAGATTATTACTTTAATTATGGCGAAACAACTTGTTTATGGTCCTCTAAGAAACAAGCCATTTTTATATTCTCAATTTGATATAAAATATTTAGGAGAAGCTGATGTCATACTTGGTATTAAAATCAGAAAAATAAAATATTTCTTCTCTATATATCAATCCCATTATATTTAAAAAATGTTGATAAAGTTTGGTTGCATTGATGTTGTGACTATGAGAATTCCCCATGATTATAGTATATCTCTCAAGAAGAACAAAAGTTCTAATATTTCACAAACCAAGTACGCTAAATTATAAGAAGTGTTACGTTCCTCATGAATTATACTAGACCTAACATATCTTATATTGTTAGTAGATTTAGTTGTTATACTCATAACTCTAGTAATAAGCATTCGAAGTTATCACTTGTTAAAATATCTTAAAGGTTCTATGAATTGGTGTTTACATTTTAATAAATTTCTTGCTATGATTGAAGGATTTTGTGATGCAAATTGGTTATTTGACAATGATAAAGTTTGCTCTACTAGTGGTTATGTCTTTACTTTGGGTGAAGATGTTATATCATGGAAATCTGTTAAGTAAAGATATACAATGCACTCCATTATGGAATTTGAATTTATCACTCTTGAGTTGGCATATCAAAAAGCTGAATGGTTGAGGAACTTATTGGTAGATGCGCCATTATGAGGGAAACAAAGTGTACTAATTTCCCTATAATATGATTATCAGATAGCCATTGGGATAGTAAAAAATAGCATATATAATGGTAAGAGAAGACGTATTCGCATTAGACATAGTGCAATCAATCAACCTATAAAACTTGAGTAATTTCATTAGAATATGTGAGATTTAAGAGGAAATTAACAGCCCTCACTAAAGGATTACAAGGAAAGTAGTTTTTGAATTGTCAAGGGTGATGCAACTTATGCCTATAGATTAAGGCAGTATAATGGATACCATACTATGGACAAACTAAGCCACACAAGTCCTTAATATGCACAATATTCTCATCCCTATGGCATGTGGTTATGCTTGATATGAGGTTGAGCCTTGAGCTCCTAATGAATCCATAGGCTTATGATTTGGGTGGTCTTATAGAGACAGATTTGATTGATTCACTGCCTAATTTTGTGGATCCATAGCCCATTGTGGTGGTATGGATACCATTTTATAGAGGTTGAGCTATATTGACTCTTAGTGGTTTGATAACCCTTAATGAGTGGTCTATAGGAAGATAGACTTGGAGAAACCAACTGCTTAAGTTAAGGTGTGGTTGCCTTCTATCAAAGAGTTAGACTGTCTTTTTAGAGCACCCATAAGAATATAACGTATGTGCATGGCCATTAAAATCAATTATTATGATTTATTTCTCTTTTTTATCATGAGATTCGGAAGAATTAAGGATACAATACGTGTTATGAGCGTCTCATCCTAAGTTTATAAAGTTCGAGAGAAATACACTTCATAACTAAGTTGTTGCCTCACATCATTATGCATTAATTCAATCAAGAGTATTGATGCTTAACTATATTACCTTTCCTTTATCTAGAAAATTCAAAGTTAGTGAAACATTTAGTGGAAGAATGTTAGGTTAATGACCGTTTTAGCACCTTCCTTTAACATATTTCTTAACAAAATCAATTAATAATTTAATAATTTATATCACTTTTTATTAAAAAATTCTTAACATGAAGCGTGCCTTATTGTTTTACGTAATTTCTTATTATACAAATCTCACTTGATCAAATCACAATTTCTTACTTTATTTCACCATATTTAGGTTTTGAGATAGTGCATTGTGGTTTCAGGTTTGTTTACGACATAGGTATCATAGATAGCTTTGTTGTCACTACAACTTAATTCAAGTATTCTCTCTGTCTCTATTATTTCACTTGACTTTTATAATTGCGGATATTAACAAGCAAATAACTATATTTGAAAAATTCATTTGAAACCTTAATCCCTACTCCACAATAAATTTGTATGCTAAACAAAGTAAATTACCACAAAATGAAGGGAACGTATCTCTAAGTCTTATTACTATATGATGTTACTAATGGACCAAGAAAAAAAAATAAATTGAACGATTATGGTAAGGAAATTGTGAAAGAGAAGTAAAAGAACTGGGATAATAACATATAAAGGTGACCCATACTAGGATAATAACATATAAAGGTGACACATTACTAACAAAATAAAGCATGGGAGAGCACCACCACAAATTAAACAATGAGGTATGGTTTTTTTATATAGATAATGTGAAAATTGCTAATTCCCAAAATACAGGTGCAAAGAAAGATCATTTTTTAGGAGTAAAATTGTAGATATTTATTTACAACTGTAGAAAGGTGTGGTGAGACCTTACCTCTCTAATATAACAAGTCCCTTTCTCTACGTTCAGGCTTTACAAGTTTACCTTGTGCTCTAATGACTCCAGTGTAGCTCAAATTTTCCCTTTCTCGATGTTGTGAGCCGCTACAAAAGTTACTTACTTTAATTTACACCCTAAATCTCACCATAAATCCCAAGCCTTGTGGATGGTGGCTTAAAGAGATAAGAACATGGGGGGAGAACTCAATGTTTTTGGGAGAGTCTTAAGTGTGGGAGGGAGAAGCCTCTTCATTCATACTCTCTTTTACAACTTATGCAAAGAGAAAAAAAGTTGGATACTCCCACAAGTAACCAATTACTTGTTAACTTTGTCTTTCTTGTAAGACCAATCTTAATTGTCCACTTTAGTTTACTTATGCCAATGTGGACTCACTATTTTGCTACATCTCCCACTTATACATATTGGCAACAACATATGTTCCATTATAGAAAGAGCAACACATGCTTATTCGTAACAACGAATGCTTTGTTTATAACAACTCATATTCTATTTCTCAACCTCAAATATTCATTCTCACTATAATACAGGAAGTGGAGCATGCAATCATATGAGAAAGGTATCGGTGAGGATTTACATTAAGTCATCATCAAACTAACATAACGAAACTTAAGATCTACTTATACCCTAAATAATTTCTAATCATACTAAATAATCTCTGATCCCTTTGTTCACAAAAAGTTATGCAAAATTCCATAATGTATTTGTACTCATGGTTACTTTATATAGACTACTCATGCCTATCAATAACTATTGTCTTTGTAACCACTCAGGAAATGAGTCACAAATATCTTTTGTGATATCAAAATAATTATTCCTTAGACAATCATGTAAATATATGAAGTCTTGACTGCTTTCCTAGTCACACTATACTCGACTGCATCATTTTTGGCCCTTAGATAATATACTAAAGTTGCAACACCAATTATCAACTTTATGATATAGGTCAAAGTACCAAAGGGTATAGAGGTGGACTAAATGTCAACAGGACTCACACAATGATGAAGAATGGACCTATTCATCACTCCTTTACTCATTCATCTCAGGCACATGCAATATGAAACGCATGCTATGGTGGAGCTCCCACTAAAGGTTTGTCATGCTCCAAATAACACCATACGAAACACGATGCAGTCACTCCACAAAGTGAATGACTTGAGCCATTATAGACTTAAATCTGGCTTTATATAGGCCACATGGATACATTTTTATGTTTGACTAAATAAGTCTCTAGCACTCAACTAAGGCGACATAAAAATTCCTTGATCACGGCATAGTAATTAAGGAGATTACCTATCATTTTGTACCTTGCAATACTTTGTCTTATCCCACTCGCTATCATAGCATTGGGGGGATGTTCTCATGTGAGAGAGAAATGTCAAGCCTGTGACAATTTTTAGATATGTTCCATTTTCAATTAAACCTTAATTTACTATACAAATTCACACAAGATTAAAATGAAAAACATATTTCATTAATGCATAAGTAATGTACAAATATATCAAATCCTCAACAAACCTAAACCCCTAATGTGCTTTTGAAAAGCATCTCTAGCAATGGGTTTAGTAAAAGGATTAACTATCATATCTCTCGTCGAAGTGATAGTGAGTTTTTATATGCTTTATCTTTCCATGATACTTCAGGTCCTTTGCATAGGTAATTACAGCTGTGTTATTACAATAGATAACTGTGGCCTCACAAAGATGCCCGGTAATGTTGGGGCTCCTAAACAATCTCCTCAACCATATTGTCTCTTACACCACGAAGGTACGTGCAACATACTTAGACTCCATCATGGACAATGACATGCACTGTTGTTTCTTGCTACACCAAGAAATGGCTCCTCCTCCAAGAATGAAAGCATATCCCGATATGAACTTTCGCTCTTCTCTATTAACAGATCCATCGGCATCGTTATATCCAACCAATTTGAGGCTCTCACCTTGATAGCACAAAGCCATATTAATGGTTCCTCTTAGATAAATAAGTATCCTTTTAACCGCTGCCTAATGTGCAGGTCTAAGATTACTTTGATATCTACCAATCATCCCAACTGCAAAGCAAATGTTGGGTCGAATACACACCATAGCGTACATTAGATTACTGACAGTGCTTGCATATAAAGCCTTATCCATTTGCTATCTTCCTCTGTTTTAGGACATTGATCCATACTTAGGTATAGGCCCTTCTCCATTGGAGTGTTAATGGGTTTGCAATTATACATACGGAAACATTCTAAGATCCTATTAATATAGGTTTTTTGAGACAAACTTATAAATCTCTAAGAAAGATTCCTTAAGATCTTAACCCCGAGAGCATAATCTGCTTCACCCATGTTCTTAATCTCAAAAGTAAAGGACAACCACTTTTGAGTGGCAATGATCACCTCCATATCATTCCCAGCTATCAAAATATCATCTACATATAAAGAGAGTATAAGAAACATATTCTCTTGTCTCTTTATATGTACATAATGGTCCTCTTCAATCATTGCAAAGCCTACTGATGTAATGGCTTGATGAAATCTAAGATAGTATTGCCTAGATGATTGTTTTAGGCCATAAATGGAACGTCTTAAACGACACACTTCATGCTTTTGTCCTTTTTCATAAAACCCAACTGGTTGATCCATATAGATCTCTTCATTTATTTCTCCATTAAGAAATTTCATTTTAACATCTATTTGGAACAAATCCAAATCTAAATGTGCAATAATAGCTAGGATAATGTGAATAGACACAAATCTCCCCACCAGAGAAAATGTCTCATCACAGTCTGCACCCTCCTTTTGGGTGTAACCTTTAGCTACTAATTGGTCCTTATACTCATCAATTAATCTATTTACCTTGCACTTAACCTTCAATACCCACTTGTTTCCAATAGTGTTACGCCCAACAGGTAGATCGACTAACTCCCACACATGGCTCTTAGCCATGGATTCCATCTCGTCTTCCATTGTTGCAAGCCACTTACTCGAAAATTGGTGAGTTCATTACTTCTTCAAAAGAAGAAGGATCATCAACGTCAACATAAATGCTCAAGAAGGACCCACCTTCTATTTCAAAGTGTCAACATGGAACATTTTCGAATTGGCTTCTATAAAATTATGGAGATTGAGGATTATGTTCTATGCTCTTACTGACTTCAATAGTCATCGAAATGGATTGTGAATCCAAATCCATTTGGGGCACTTCGTATTGATGTTCCTTTAACTCATAGAGCTCAAGACTTTGTTTGATCTCAGCAATACTAGGGAATTCATCCTCCGAAAAATCAACATCTTGGCACTCAACCTTAGTGAGCCCTCTATGATGTTCACTATATATCACATAGCCCTTAGAATGCTCAAAATATCTAATAAACACACATTTATGAGCTTTAGTCCCCAACTTCCCAAACTTACAAGAAGAATGGTGAGCATAACCAGTAGATCCCCATAGCCTTAAGCCTTCCAAATTAGACTTATTTCCATTGCATAAATCATATGGAGTAGTCAGGATAGACTTAGTGGGCACTTGGTTAAGGACGTATGCCCCAGTCACAAAGACATCCTCTAAAAACTTAATCGGGAGGTTGGCTTAAGCCATCATCGACCTAACCATGTTCAACATATTTTGATTCCTTCTCTCTGCAACCCTATTTAGTTGCGGAGTTCCAGGAATTGTTAATCGTAGCGTATTCCCTTATTCTCACAAAATTCTCTAAATTGATCGAAGAGATACTCTGGGCCTTTATTAGTAAGAAGAGCCTTAATGCTCCTCTCTTTCTGATTATCAACCTTAGCTACAAAGCGTTTGAAATAATACAATGCTTCTGAGCAGTGAGACAATAGAAATACTAAGCCATATCATGAGAAATCATCTATGAATGTGTTAAATTAAGTCATGCCATTACGCGCTCTCACATTCATAGGCCCATAAATATCGGAGTGGATAAACTCTAAAGGATGCAAAACGCTCTTAGCCTTACCAAAAGGCTTTCTTCTAGCTTTCCTAGCGAGACAAAGGCTCAAAAGTAAGAAGACTCACTTTGGTGAGAGAGCCCAGTAGTCCTCCTTTAAGCCAAGCTGGACATTCTACCTTGTCCAGTATGTCCTAATCGAGCATGTCATTTAACAGACTCATATTCAATATCAACAGAAGAAGAAGCAGCATGAGCAAAATATTTATGAGATTTATATACATCTTCTAAGTCCATCATAAATAAACTATTACAAAAGTGCCCATGACCGTAAATGGTATCATCAAGATAAATGGACACACCGTTCTTTATAACAGGAAAAATAAAAACCAAGTCTACTAGTGTTGATACTAAAAGTAGATTACATCGAATAGTGGGTACATGAAGCAGATCATGTAAGATCAGTTTGCGTCCACTGCGCAAAGTAAGTTGGTAGGTTCCTACACTAAGGACCCTTTCCTTCTCTCCATTCCCCATTGTTACAAAAGGTTTACCCATCGGTAATAAACGGTAATCTATAAATCTTGCATGGTTGCAGGTCATGTGTTTTGTTGCTCATATATCTACAATCTAATTACAGAGAGAATGAGCAAAAAATGCATGTGTGCAAACAAAGAATCATGGGGCTCAGTACTCTTAAGCAAAGTGTCCCTTCTTTCTACAGTTGAAGCACATGAGTTTGGACTTATTCTTCTCGCCCCCATGTTTGCTCTATAGCATTTAGCGACTGTCCTTTCTTGAGGCCTTAGATCTCAGCTTTTCCCTTCTTATGCTTAGGGCCATCACCCTTGTGCCCATTTTGTGTAACTAATGCAACGACACTGTGTTTTGCATTTCTGCGCTTTACCGTAAGCTCCAAATGGCAAGAAATGTCATCAAAGGTTTTAATAGATTCATTATGAGTAAGGACCAATTTCACTTATCCCCACGAGGACTCGGAAAGTGACCGAGTGATAGCTAAAACCTGCCGCTCATCTGTGAGAACATAACCTACTTCCTTCATTTCTCGAATCATTGAGGACATCAACCTAAGATGTTCAGTCATGCTATGCTTAGGGTTCATCATGTATTGATTGAACCTAAACGTCACCCTATCAGTCATGCTATACTTAGGGTCCATCATGTATTGATTGAATTTAAACGTTAAGGCATAAAGCCTTGTGGCTATTTTCCCTCCATATTTTAGGCACAATTGTTCCCATATCTTCATGGCAGTTGGTAGTTCTCAAGCTCCCCAATAAGGTCATCGTGCATGCAAGCTAACAACGTAAAGAGCACACTTCTATCATTCTTTTGCCAAAAGGCATAAGCTTTATGGCCACGACGATGCTGGGCCAAATTTCCAATCTCGGGTGGGCTCATATTGGTGGTTAGATGGTCGAGCAACTCATGCCCATTAACAAGGTACTAAATGTTCCTATTCTAGTTTTTACCATCAAGTTTCTCTCCCTTGGTTATCTCAATAATCGAACTCTTAGTTTCCATTTCACTACATCATTGCACAGGTTTAATTAAGGCACATATCTATTTATGCTAATCTCAAGTAATTGGCTCAACTCCCGCTTAAATTATCAATTTGAAAATTTTGCAAACTTGTTAGTAATCATCACTAACAACATAAGCAATATTAAACCCCTAATTGTATTTAGCCCAATGACTAATTTTAATTATGAGTAACACATCCACTAAATATAGATCAACCAATCATACATATATTAGTGAGTCTCACTCTAAGACTCCATTGATATTTTGGTGTCTCATGTCCAAAATAAGTTTAAATACTTAGAATTAGTGTGAAAATTCATCCCTTACAAAGCCTTAATATTAATGATACAAAACATTTATAATTACAATTTAAATTCTATTACATCATTCTAATAACGAATATTAAATGGGGATGTCTTCTTCCTTGTATATAAGAAATTATTTTGGAAAATATACATCACACAACATAGGCACTAATTCAAAATATCAATGCATCATTTAATTTATGTCTATTGGCATTAATTAACAATTAGTCACATAGACAAATAATTAACCAATTTATTAATAACATAAATAACAATCATTTAACACATAAATGAAATAAATAATAAAATGCAACTTATAACATCTATGAAATGTAGCATAAATTCATGAATATAATACACAATTATCAAGCATGAAAACCCAAGTTAATAGCCCAAAAAATATTTCATTTATGTAATTAAGTAAATTTTCAAATTAGGCTAACAAATAACTCAAAATTTGAAAAATTTTTAAAAATGGGCCACCCCCACGATGCCCACGATGCCATTGTGTGGCTGCAGAAAATCCAGATTTTTCAGAAATTCTAATTTTTCATGGCCACGATGCCCACTTCAGGCTATCATTTCTCACTTAGTTTAACTTCGATTCGAGCATACAATATACCATTGGAAAGATAATGTGACAACAATCATATCCATATACATATGTCATGCAAAACAGTATTGTAATAGTTCAAAAAATGGGCCTAAACTTTTGAAAAACACATGCCGCAGATGAACATATTCATATTAAACCCAGATTTTCTAGAAATTCCAGCATTTCATGGCCATGATGCCCATTCGAGCCATTGTTTCTTACTCATTTTAACTTAGATTCTAGCATATAATATACCTTTTGGAAGATAATGTGAAAAGGAACATATCCATATACATATCTCATGCAAAACAGTACTGTAATAGGTTGAAAAATGAACATGAACTTTCAGAAAATACATGCCTAAATCTAGATTTTTAAAAAAAATTCATCATGCTATATCTCACCCAATTCAAATCCATTTTAAACCAAATTTAAGGCACAAGTTTATGACATCATAAGAAGCATATCCATGCCAAAATTTCAAGCTAAAACAAAGCACATGAAAATTTGCCATTGATGGCCATGTTACATGTGCATGAACAAATTTCAGCATATATGACATATTATTCTCATTTGACACAATTTCAAGGACGAAAGCAAGCTATACGTGCTCTGATACTAATGTAGGAAGGTATGGTGAGACCTTACCTCTCTAATATGACAAGTCCCTTTCTCTATATTCTTGCTTTACAAGTCCCCCTTGTGCTCTAATGACTCCAATGTAGCTTGAATTTGCCCTTTCTCGATGTTGTGAGTAGTTTACTAGAGTTACTCACTCTAATTCACTCTCCAAATCCTAAGTCTTATGGATGGTAGCTCTAAGAGAAAAGAATATGAGGGAGAACTCAATGTTTTTGGAAGAGTCTTAAGAGTGGGAGGGAGAAGCCTCTTCATTCATACTCTCTTTTGCAATTTATGCATAGAAAAAAAGAATTGGATACTCCACAAGTAACCAATTACGCTTGTTAGTTTTGTCTTTCTTGTAAGACCAAGCTTACTTGTCCACTTTGGTTTACTTGTGCCACCGTAGACACGCCATTTTATTGCTTCAACCACACTTCAAATAGTGTAAATTCCAAGGAGCCCTCTACTATCTTGCTATTATTTCTTCTCTCTCATGTTTGCTTTCATTTGTTTGAGAACAGGGAGATGTCTTGTCTCTTTTTGCTAAATTATTAGATCATCACCGACAAAAAATTAAGATTCAATTTTCAGAACATTTTCCTATCAGGAAGGTTTCTTTTTAAAATATGAAGCATAAATAGTATTTATTTTACGTATCTTCAGCCAATTTAGAGATTAAATTAGTTAAGCCATTATATAAAACGGTTAAACTGTGACAGAAATTTCTCAACCTACAAAAGACAAAAGTATCGGCAGTTGGAAGATGTTCATCTATGGAGTATGGACTTGATCTTGTATAGAACTGTACGTTGCGAACATGGTTATCTCTCTTCTTTCGGTTGAAAAGATGTTTACCCTTTTTGTTTTCCTGGTGCAGGCGACATTGTCTGAGATATTACTTTTGGTATCTCATGATCCATTCATCATTATTTCAAAGATAATCAAGATCACATCCAGGAAATTTGAGAGGAAACCTTCTAAAGTTATATTAACATGTGATAATTTGCTTAGTGAATAGGATAGAACTTCCCTAACAAAGTCATGGAAACCAAAACATTTCAGCTTCTAACTTAGAATGTCCACGCCCCACCAGGCCCATAAACGAATTTCTGTGAAACTTTTGTTCATTAGCTCTTTTATTTCAGAGATTAATTCATACAGCAATTGCCTGATCTTATTTTAATTATTTCCATAAAAAAGATCATGAGAACTCGAATGAATTGACCTTGTTTTCCTATAAACTTAATTTAAACAAGTAATTATTTTTTTTTTCACAAACTCAATTTAATCAAGTTAAAAGAAAATACTTTCTTGTGATTTGAATAATTCTTAACCTCTTATAATTCAATATTATAAAAAATTTCCATATTTTATTGAATAGCCACATATCGTTTATACAGTAATTTTTTTCTATTAGAAAACCTAGCAAAATTTGTACGTGACATATTTCAAACCAAAATATTTATCAATTTCATAAAAAATTTGACAAAAACTTTAAAATATTGAGTTTTTAAAATATTCAATTCTAGGAAACTATTCAAAAATAAATCAAGATGTGCTCTTCATCTCTTTTATTATATTTAATGTTTAACGTGCACTACTAAAGGGGAGAGCAGGAACCTACAGCGGAGAGTAGAAAGCTAGAAACTATACCAAGTGGATGAAACCCGTCGACACGCAACGGATGACATACAAGTATGATATAGAAAGCAAGTTTTTGAAGATTTGAAAGAATAACGAAGGCATCACAAAGATTCATGAGTAAGAAAAGTCAAAGGGAAGAGGACAATAAATAGTCAGGAACATGTTCCTAATATCATCGAAGCAAGGGTAGAGAAGCCTGATCGTTGAACAGCAAGAATATTCTAATGGCCATATTTCTGAAACTCCCATTCGCTATTATCTGTATGAATAATACAAAGCCATATTAAGAAACCAAGGCCAGTGACACTAAGTGTCGAATGTTGGAACTAAACAACAGTTAGGAGCAAGAAAAAAAATGATTGCAACGGTTGATAGCTGCAAGAATCATACCTAAAGGACAGACTTGGCGAGTCTTGAGCCATCGGCTAATGCAATGGAAGTGAAAAGCGTGGTTGCAAACCCCTGTACAAACAATAACCAGTAAAAATAAACTCTTAGGAACTACAAACAGTAACCAGTTAAACCAACAATAAACAGTTAAAATAAACTCTTAAGGAACTACAGCCGAACAAATTAACTACTTTAGATTTTCATGGAAAATTGACCACCTCAACTCCTTTTGAAGTAGCTAATAATCATAATCATAGAAAATATGCAAGCTTCTTCAACACGTAGCAGATTGAAAACTATTTGTCCATCTCCAAATCTAAAGCAAACATGTAAAATGGACATAAAATTCTAATCTAACGAAAGAAAATTGAACACACACAAATCTACTATTATCTTCTCACAACATATGAAGCCAACTCACAACAATAATAACCAATAAGAACATGAGGATAGTATAATTGGGAAAACGACTTGACTTTAAAGTCAGCCACTGGAAAGCTTTAAAGTAATTCTGGCAAATATTGAAGGATTTTTTATCACCTAAATTAGTTAAAGAAAGGAGATAAAATAGAATTCTAATGATGTTCATCCTCCAACTCAATGTTCACATGTGCCAAAATGTTAGATGGACGAGAAAATCCCTATAACTTTATCGCAGCACTCTTGATCAACATCAAGAAATCCAAATTGTTTGAGACTTAAATTACTGTACAATAAAGGAAACAACACAACTTAATACAACCCTGCAAAGGGAACCAAGCAGGAGACATCATGACAATCAATCAGTTCAATGGAGCATCCAATTTGTCACCTTCCACACAAAATTCATTTTTAAAATTCTGAAAGTACAAAGGACTCGCAATATCTAAGAATTTATGGAGCACAATACACGAATGAATCAAGATCATATTTCTTGGCTCCATAAGAAATTCAAAGCCAAACTGGATTTAAATTACACACTTGTAAAGAGTCTGTTAATTATAAAAGCTCTGGACTTTCAAAGGGATGAGTTTTGGGAACCGAACTAGTTTTTGCTTACAAGCAGATTCATGTCACCAAACAAATAAAAAGCCGCTGACAACAGGTCACCATATCATTGTGTTAAGCCCTGAATCCAGCACATTCTACTAATGATTAAATTTCAGTTCCCAAGCAAGCTAGACAAATCGTTTTCATGGAGTTTATCTGAACATGACTCAGCAAAGTGCCACGTACAGAAAAATGAAAAAAAAAAGGTGTAAATTAATTACATACCCCATGCAACGGTGCATTCCTCGCTGGTGGCGCTAGCCTGGTTGGCTTGGCACTCTATGCCTAATCAAAAAGCAATTATTACAAAATCAAACAACAGAAGCAAATCAATAATCACGCAACCAGATAACAAAAGCAAATCGAAGCCCAAAGATAGTTAACTTACAGAGATCCATGATGTGGTTTCTGCAAATAGCACAGTTATCGACAACAATATCTGTACACATCAAGCAAACAATAACAATCAGAACTCTCAAATTAAAGCAAAATTTCCAGTCCGCAACATTCACATAGGGGTTCAGACATAGGCGATGGGCGTAAAAGAAAGAAAATCAAGAAAGTAATAAAATTAGGGTTAAGGTTAGGGTTAGGGACGAGGAGGAGAGGTTACCCCAAGCCCAGAGAGCAACAGCGCTCCACTTCTTAATCTCGAAACGCTTCGGCTTCTTAGTGGAAGAAGAAGGAGCGGTGCTGCTAGAGGCCTCACTAACCGGAACCATCGGAACGTCAGAATCCAAAGTCGACATTGGCCTCTCTCAAGTAAAGCTTCTGGTGTTTGGTTCTTTTCCTGAAAATAAAATGAAGTGACTGGAGTAGAGAAACATCACAACAATATGGCGACACTGTGGCATCATAAAGGGAAATAATATGATTTTTAATTACATTTAATGACTAAGAAATAATAATTTGTTTTGTCCCAGAAAATGAAAAAGAAACTGAATATTATCTCGACTTTCACTGGGCTCAGGTTCATGCAGGGCCACAGGGCCTAACAAAAAGCAGCTATTTTGTTTTTAGTTCAGTTCGTCACAAGAACAGTTTTTTATTACGCCAAGGTATTCTTTATCAAATTATTGTCTCTTTTTTCCACCAAAGTTTCGTTTTTTTAAAAAAAAGATAAATACATGAAATAATAAAATTAAAGAGAGGTTCAACGCCCTGCATTATTATTTACGTTAGTAATTAGTATACCATGAAAGCTTAAAGTCATA
>JANZXR010000006.1:25318107-25349802 GCA_027575705.1 Erythroxylum echinodendron | reverse complement strand
TATTATTATTATTATTATTATTATTATTATTATTATTATTATTATTATTATTATTATTATTATTATTATTATTACATGTTTAATATAATCATACATATTTTTATAATAAAGGAAACCATTTATGTAGTCTTTGAATTAAATAACTTAAATTATTTAATTTAGTCATATTATCACTAAACTTAGGTGAACTCTACAAGAACAAAAATCCAACAATTATTACATTACTTGTGGCAAAGTATAATGAAAATTAAAATTACAAAAATTAAATTATTTATTAATAGTTAATTATTTTTATAAATAATAAATAATCTAAAAATAAAAAAGGAGAAACACAAATAAATACAATATCACTTAATATTAATGTTATGATTTAAAATGCTAATATAATATCTACGTAATGACAAATTAAAAATTAATTATAACATATTCAAATATTTAACAAGCTAAAAATACATTAAAAATTAGAAACTTTACTTTACCTTTAAATTACATTTGGAACTTATAAAACAAAATCGTGAAAATGTTATGCTGTCAATTTTTGAGTAGAAATACCTTAGATGCATATCTTGATGAAAATAAGGAAATTAGAGGGTAAAAATATACCTAAATACTTCAAAACTATTTATAACTATCATAAGTTAACATTAACTTAAAAATTTAGAGGGTAAAAGTACACCTAAATACTTCAAAACTATTTATAACTATCATAAGTTAGCGTTAACTTTGACTTAATAAAGGGATGATAATTCAAAATGAGTTGTAATAATGCCAAATTGATTTTTATTGTAATAATGAAGTTACCAACGCGCGTGTAAAACGTTAATCTAATAAAGCGAGGACAATCACGAGGCTGGCTTCTAAGAGGGGCCCTTTTGCTGATAGGCAGTGGATAGGTACCCTGCCTGTTGTTACCCAGGGTTGGCACTGCATATATGCCTAGTAAAAACCTATCTAAAGACAATACACCAAGTTTTTGTACTTAATCATTTTTCAAAAAAGAAAAAGTTTTTTGAAAACCAATTGTGATCGAATCACAAGTATAGCAATAAACAAAAACTTTTACGTTTTTTGATCGGATTCAGATAATTTAATGGCTTGAATAATAAAACATGAATCATAAAATAAGATATCGTACCTGATTTGTTTTTCCTGTTGAAATCCTTTGAAAGCTTCTTAACATGTCAATCATGAGTTATTCAATTTTTCAATCTCTAATGATATCCACAAAGCAGCTTCTCAACTCTTGAGAAGAATTAAGCAAAAGTGCTAGTTCTTTGATGCTTATTCCTATTTATAGAAACAGCATTAGGGTTTTTAAATTTATTAAAATTAAATTCCTTAATTATAATTAAAGTCATACTTTAATTATAATTAATTTAATTTTAATAAAATCAAATATCTCATATTTGATCCCTAAAGTTTCTCAACTTTATAATTAAGTCCAATTTAATTAAAATTGGTTTTTTCTTCATAAGTTGTTCTTTAATATATGATAAATTATGTTACTAATATATTGAAAATGATTATAAATTATAATTGTAATTCATAATTAGAATCGTATAAATTAAAACTCCTTTTAATTTATTTTAATTCTCTAATTAAAAATTTATAATCATAAATCAAAATCAACATCTAGCAATATGTCATGACTACCCAAATATTAAGAATGTTAAAGTAGTTTGACATAACCTGTCCAGGCATGGTTATGATGTATAAATTAATCTTTTCATCATCCAATATTCTAATTGGACAAAGTATGAATATAGTGTCTACTCTTTTCATCTAACTATGTTCGTTCTTGTTATTTTGTAATTGATTTATAATTGATATTACCTTTTCAAATGTCAATTCACTATAGCTAGAGAATTCCATAAATCACGACTAATCAAGAACAATGAAACAATTTAGTAGCTAGTTGATTAGAATTATTATTGGCATATTTTTCATTTTCGTTAGTAGATATACTTGGTTCTATAAATCTAATAGGTTTTTCTAACCTAGTAGAATAAGATCTTTAAAAAGTAGGTTCTAGTTTAGATAAATTTTTTACTTTCACTCAAAGATAGCCGAGGTAATTCTTATAGTCTTATCAGACAATTAATATTGGGGATTTCTCTTAAACTAGTTTTTAAATGTATTCCCACTTTCGCTACATCAGAGAATAATTGATCTATATATATTTGATCTATATTTTTAAATTCTATACTATGATGAGAATTTGTTCTTGATCTATTAAACTTATATGAATATATCCACTACATTGGTCTGTCCTAATAGGTGTTTCGTGAACAATTTTTTCATAATAAATGATATTTTTTCTATTGATTAGATTTCTGAATGGATGATGAGTAATATCTTGTCCATCTTTAAGGTTTAATTTTATTTTTGCTATTTTTTTGTTTTTCTTGTTTTTGGGATAAAATGGGTTATAGTTTAGTGATTGAAGGACTAGGTTGTATAGTGGGTGTAAATGCTTGAGTTATTTGATGTAGGGTAATAAGTTGGATATTTGAAATGGTTTGTTTTTCAAGAAGCTGTATAGTAGTTATCAGTTGATTGATTTCTTTTGTTACTATTCCTAGATACTTATTGCTGGAGATCCAATAGTTCTGCTTCTTTCTTTGTGAGTGAGTTCTTTAGGCTTGATATGACTGCTTCCATTCTCGAGTCAATGTATCTGCAAGACTGTTAGTAGTAGATTTGATATATTGTATTTGGAAATTATATTAGGCTAATTTTAGTTGCCATCTAATTAATCTTCCTTGATTATAATTGGTTTTAATATTTTATTTAGTGAATTCATATAAATATTTTGAATCTCTCTGAATTAGAAATTCGACAGGTAATAAATCCACTTTTCACTTGCATAAAGTTTTAAGACATTCTTTCTAATTACTTTAGAGTGAAGAATTATATATTGACTTACTCAACTATCTATGGTTCATACTACATCCAAATACTACAGACTGAATTATCCTAGGATGGTTGATAAGTAGCATTAAAACATAGTAATTCTCATAGAGATACCTTAGTAATATCAAGCCTAAGAATCAATTATACAACCATCATTATGAAGATATCTACAGACACATAAGTAATATTTCATTTGGGATTCCCATCGTTAGATCAGTTTAGTGACTTATTCTTTAATTAGCACCCACACATTAGTTTAAGTATCTCCATACTTTAATTTATGAGATCAATTACTTTCTTCATAAGAAAGAAACATAATATGTGCTAGTTTTATCATTTCAATAACATCCTGTCTTGTTGAAACTACAATTAGAAACATTTACGAACAATAGGTAAATATAAATTGAATCTCATAATTATAATCGCATCATAATTTCAATTACATAGTAATAATTCCAGGGATTTTACCTTTAGTATCAAAACAGAAAATGTCATTAACTTAATACAAAAACATAAAGAATGCATTTTATTAATCAAATAATAATGTTACACATCAAATTGCATCCAACTGATTAGCTATAAAGGCATAAACTAACACTTATTCTTCTGTTTTGATCTTATCTTATCTTGAATAAAAGTGTTCCTTATAGTTAGTTTTCTATCACTTAGTATTATAGCAAGGTTCCATAAGTGTAAGAGCGAGTGAAACATGGAAGTAAAAAAAACACTAGAGAGAAAGGAGATGTGACCTAAACACGTAAAGATTTGCAGTTATTCAGGCACATCACATTTAATATCACGTTTAATATTGTTGCTACAAATTCATCTTAAAATGTTCATTAGTTTTGATATGAAATATGATATTATAGTTACAAATTCATATCAAAATGTTCCTATTTTCACTATTCTTAATCATCAGGTCTATTTTATCAAAATAACCACTTTATTTTTTATCCTTTGATTTATGGGACTTAGTTGTGAATAGTCTTGATGATCTTACAGATGCATAATGATTAACTATAGGACAATGCAATAAGTTGAAAGATAAACAAAAGAAGGATGTATAGGCTTTATTTCTAATCCGACAAGCATTAGATGAAGAAATTTTTCCATGAATTATGGGAACAATATTGTCAAAGGAAGCTTGCGAGCTACTAGAAGAAGAGTATCAAGGGTCAAGCAAGTTGATTATTGTAAAGCTACAAACACTTCATCGAGATTTTACGAATCTCCCTGTGAAATAACTATAGTCTGTTTAAGATTTTTTCACTAGAGTTTTTTCTTTAATGAATCAAATTACATCAGTAAGGAGAAAAGATGTCCAACTAAAACATAGTAAAGACTTTTTGAAGCCTCCCATTTAAGTTTGATCATGTTATTGTTGTTGTTAACAATCAAAGGATTCAATTAATGGGATCACTTGTATCTCATGATCAATGATTGAGTAGGACTATAAAAGCTTCTCCATTAAAAACTTTTTAGTTGAAGATCAATGAAAAAAAAGGGCCTCTAATGTCTCAAGTAGAGGCATTAATGACAAAGGACAAGGTGGCACTTCTGGTGGTAGAGGGAAATGCTAAGGTAAAAAACAATGAGAAAAGAAAATTGTTCTTAAAAGAAAAAAATTTCAAAAGATAATTCGAATTCATTGTTATGCATGCAATAAATATGGTCATATAGCTAATACTATTGGCAAAACTAAAAGGCAAACTAATTTTATTAAAAAAAAGTAAGATATAATAGAAGAAAATTTGTTTTCTCTCCTATTTGGCTAATAGTGTCGATGTGTTTGAGGAGATTTGGTACTTTGATAGTTGGTGCAGCAATCATAAGACAGTAAATAAAATATTTTTTGTGGAGATTGATGAATATGCTCAGACAAAAGCAAAGATGGGTAATAATGTTCAGGTATGTAGTTTGGGTACAGTTATCGTACTTTTTCAATCAGGTTACAAATTATACATGATATTATTTATGTTCTTAGTCTAGTTTAGAAATTGTCGATTAATGAAGAAAGGGCACTATACTTTTTTATTTTTATAATGGTGAATGTCAAATTTTTTGCAAAAGGAACATGATCCTGGTTTACTCAATTAAAATGACTGAGAAAAATATGTTTCATCTTTCTATTTTTAAACTACATATCAAGGCATTTAGTATATCTGATTATCTAAATGCAAAAGAAGAGAGATTAATATCTATTTCATATCTTAATCCAAGTATATAAGCTGTTGTTATTTACATACATAATTGCCTTTGATCCATATTCTATTTCAGTATTTACACGTATAGTATATAATTTGCTGCCTTTTGGTTTCCAAGTCACAACTCACATTAGCTTTGCCAAAAATGACGCAAACTAGTTAAGGATTGTCGTATACCGGAATAATAACTCATGAAAATAAACTGATAACTTAGATGATATACAGTTAGAAGATAAACTTACAAAATACTGAAATATACTTTCGTTGATTTTCATGTATACCTTATTCAAATCCAATAATCTTTAGAACAAAAACAAATTATCATGCATATCCCAGATTCTTAATTGTAAATTAACGAGATGTGGAAATGTTCTTACTGTTATAATTAATTGCATCCTTATCACAGTGATGATAAATAGATTGATTATAACCAAACTCCTTTATACAAGTGGTGATCATAAACAGATTGCCTTTTTGGTTGTATATAGTCTTTAATTAATGAAATCAATTACCTTTCGAAAAAAGAAAAACCAAACTCCTTTAGCCTTTCAGTGATTTTTACATTTTATTATCTCGAAACTTACTTTAACCCATAATGTATCTTCTCAATGTAAACGTATCCTTACAGCTGCATTGATATATCTATTGGTTGTTAACGTATATAATTCTTCGTCTAAGAAATACGTATTGTGTAATTGACATGACCGAGAAACCCCATTAACTAAAAACAATCCATCTACATCGAATTTGGCTACTCCTGAGAATCTCTATGTACCTTCTATTCAGTAATATCATTTGAAAACGAAACAAACTTTATACCTATTCAAAAACAATCAAAATACATCCAATTTAGCTGTTAGTGAGAATTTTTCTGCATAATCAACCACTTCTATTTGGTAATATCCTTTGACAATTAATCGGACCTTATACATGTATATATTTCTACATAAATATACTTATTATTATAGACCAATAATGAATTTAACTACTATAGACTATTTATTCTGGTAGAAAGAAAATAATTTAGTCTTTTTTTTGAAGAAAAGACAATAATATAGTTGCTTGGTGGTGATTAAGAACATTATGACAATATCGACAATACAAAACATAGTTTCTAGGCACTCCAAAATTACTTTAGCTCAATGGTAAACCAAATCTTTGACAATTAATTTTATTTAACAATTATTAGATTATTTGATTTGTTTTGTGTCTCAAACTTGTTGGAAAGTAAGGACAGGATCAGATACCTACCATAATTGAATAATTACGAATCTTTTTCGTATTTTAATTTCTTAAATACTAATATCGCTTTACTTTTATAAAATAATTATCAACTAAGTCATACTAAAACATGAATCTAAATTTATATCTTATTATGAAGTTTGATCATATTCTTGTAATATCTTTGTAACTATTTCCAAAATTGATCTATCTCAACCACTTTAGCCGCGCAAATGTCCAACTTCTAAAGGTTTCTACAAAACAGATTAAGAGAACTCTGTAACTCTTACAAAAAGAGCTAAGTAAGAAGTGCTAACTCTATTAGAGCCTAAGCCTATTTATAATAAGTTTTGTACATTTTAATAATTTAATTGAAATTAAATTCTACTTTGAATTAAGCTTTAATTAATTACAAACAATTCTAATTAAATACCAATTATGCCCAAATAAGATCTATTATCTCATATTGATCTTTATTTTTTAAATATATCATATTTAATCATAAAGTTTCTCAAACTTTACAATCAAGTCCAACTTGATTAAAATATCTTTGCTTTGTTCAACCCGTTCTTTATATGAAATCCATTAGGCTTCCAAATATATTGGCAATGATTATATCATAAATCATAATTCTAATTTATAATTATAATGAAATATCCTTTTAATTTATCTTTAATTATCGAATTAAACACTTTATAATCATAGATCAAGATTAGTATCTAGCAATACATCACGACTACTTAAATATTTATGAATGTCAAAGTGGTTTTGATTAACTTTTCCGTATAATTCAATCCTTTCATTATACAATGTTTTGGTTAGACATAAAGCATGGAATTAATGTCTATTTTATTTTGAGTCAAATTATATTAGTTTTCCATTATTAACTATTGATTCAATTAATAAAATTTGTAAACTATTTACAAGATGTCATTCCACCTTACTCAAGTATGTTCTGAATCAATACTAAACGCAAACAATAGAACATTCTCCCTAATTACTTTAGGGCGATGAATCTTATCTTGATCACTCAATTACCTCCATATAGTTCATGCTACATCCAATTACTATAGGTTAAATGACCAATGATTATAATAGGTCATAAGTAATATCAAAACATAGAAATGCTTATACAAGACAACTTTGGAGACCTCAAGCTAAAGGATCACTTATACAATTATCACAATGAGAATTTCCATAGACATAAAATTAATGTTTCAAATAGATTTCCCATATCCGATCAATTCAGTGAACATGTTCTCTAATAAGCACCCACATGTTTGTTTAGATATCTCCATACTTTAACCTATGAGATTGACTACTTCTTTCGTAAGGAAAAATATAATGTGTGCTAGTCTTTTTACATTCTATTAATGTCAAGTCTTAATAAAACAATGAATAGGAACAATTTATGGAAAATAGATAAATGCAATATGAATCTCATAATTATAATTTCATTTACAATCTATAATTATCCCATAGACTTTATCATATACATCTAAATATGTACAAGATAAAGAATGATTTCAAATTATTTATCACTAAACGACAAACAATCGATTGGCTATAAAGCATAAACAAACAAAAATGTTATTTGAAAAAGTCTTAAACTATTAGACAACATTTCTTGATTTAGGCATAACTCCTAAAGAGTTTATATGTAACTAATTAACTACTTGTAATTGTTGTTTCATTTCATGTAACTATATACAAAGAGGAAGTGACGGACCGAATACAGTCGAAGCTCAAACTACAGGAGTCCGTCAAGAAGAAGGTTGAGGAGCAACCACTGGAAGCAAACCCTAATATAGCTACAAAGAAAGATGTGTGAGGAACTTACAATGGAATTCTTTACTACCTTGACCTTTGACCATAGGAATACCAAAGAATTGCGGTTTAGATTGGGAGAACGAGCATTTGAATTGAATGTCGAAATTATGTCTGAGCTATGTGGATTCCCCGAATCCAACATCGTTGATCAATATGACGACTTCCGTCCTTCCCAATATTGGCATGAGCTTATTGGAATTGAGTGATTCCACTCTAAGAACGTGCATAATAACATTATCCTGTCCCATGAATACTTGTTGCTGCATAAATTTATGTGTCAGCTAGTTTTTGACAAGTTAGAAACCAACAAGTGTTCCATCAAGAAACTTTTCATATTGTGGTGCATGGACCATAGTATTCTGGTATGCACATCCACAAATATGTTAAACTTTATTACTATGACTCCGCGCAAGCAAAGCAACCATCTTGGAATGGGATATATAATGTCTATCATTGTAGAACATTTTTGTGTGGAACGGAGGGGGTTAACAGTTCACCCCCCTGATTCCTCAACCATTATCATTTATTTCAGTCAGAGATTATCCATTCCACAAACATGAGTTTGCGAGATATCCACGAGAAGAAACATGTGCAAACTAGGCAGGTATGGCGAGCCCGAGTTCAGTGCCGCATCAACAGGAGGAGTCATCAAGTGAAGAATCAGAAGAAGAAGAAGAGGAAGAGGAAGGTTGGAAGAAGGTTTTGAATGCAATATCCGAAACTAACAGAACGCTTGTGGAGATGGCACGTACACAATGACGCTAGAGCTGGGATATCCGACAAATCTATTGATATTTCGAGTCTCAAGGCAATCAACTGTCACCTCCGACACCATCACCACCTCCATCTCTTTAGGATTTCATGTCTAACCCAAAATTTTTCTTTCCTAAATTATCCTTCAGTTCTATTTTGTCTTTATGTTTATTTTATTTTTTATTTTTATTGTTAATTTTGTCTACTCTTTGTTACTTTAATTTTTGTCTTTACCTTTCATTTATATATTTGTGTGTGCTTCCTTCTGATATTGAGTTCAATGTGTTGTTCAAGTGTGGGAAGGGATTGTGTATTCTACATTTGAATGTGATTTTTCATATTGTATGATAGTTATTAGGTTACATTGTGTAAAGTGTGTTAATGTGTTAATGACTTAGATTGAATGAAATTCATTAAATTTTTGACATAGTTTATTAGGTTGTGAACGATTATTAGCCTGTGAAATTAGTAAATTAGGGGGACTTTGAATAAATATACAGTCTAATTAGGACTTAGTGTAAAGTTAACACCCTCTAGATTGTTACATTCATTCATAATTTGAGGTCTTTTAGCTTAAGTAGCTTAATTAGTATTTTTCATGAAAACGAATAGCTAAAACCAACAAGGTAGGCAATAAAAAAATTAATAAATCACTATTCCGCTTACCTTCAGGTTATGAATAGAGTTAGTAGCCAGTTGAAAACATGATGTAGCTGCGGAACCAGATCGACACACTTCACAAATGTGTGTTTTTGCGTAAAAATGCTATAATGACATTTCAACCAAACTGTTTAATAAAATGACTTAGTTGAATAACTGAATCAACATTTATCACAAATGTTTACCTTCAAGTAAAAGACTAGGTTTGGGTTAAAAATTGTGTGTGTTTTAAATAAAAAAACCTACCAAACTTGTAATAAGTTTGAATTTTTATGAAAATATACTTAGGAACAATTACAAAGTCTGAAGAACCAAAAAATTATTAATGTCAATTGAAAAGAGTAAATAAGTTTAACACTTAGGTCTCGATTAAGTTATATATTTAGTTCAAAGCCCCTAGAAACCTATTTTATTTGTTAATGATTTGCCATAATTCGAATGATTATGTCCAAGATTAAAATTATTTCATGAAGTTAGAGCCATTGCCATATTATTGCATTGTGTGTTTTGTTGTTATGTGTTTGTTGTTTTGTTTGCTTGAGGACAAGCAAACGTTTAATTGTGGGGATGTTGATAGGTGTCATTTGCATGATGTTTTAGGATTGAATTTGTTATGTAATTAGTGTGAATTTGAGTGTTGAGTGTGTGTTTAAGTGTTTAATTATATTAGTTTGTGTGTTTTAGTGTTTTTATGGGTTAGATTAAGTTTTTAAGCTTAAATATTATATTTTTGAGGTGTCATGATGCGTTTGTTAGTGTTTTAGGGTAAACGGTGGAGAATGGAGAAGCTTCAAGGAGTTTTGGGCTAAAGCTATGGGCCATGATTGTGCACAGCAGAGCCACGATCGTGGCAGAGAAGGATGAGCCAGCAGTAGCCAGGCCACGATCGTGCAGCTAGGGCACGATCGTGATAGAAAGTCTCCAAGTCAATCGTGGGCATAGGGCCACAATCGTGACAGAAAGGTTAAGGCACCAGCCACGATTATAGCAGGCAGGGCCACGATAGTGCCCAGCGTCGAGCTGATACAGAAACTCGAATTTTGAGTGATTTTTCTGACCATTTCGACCCCGACTTTAACCTAGCATCTACAAAGTATAAATAAAACGTGAGAAGTCTTTAGAGAGAGAGAGATAGCCTTGGAAGAACTTGAAGCAGCCACCCAATGAAACCCTAAAAGAGACCTTGAGAGATCGAGAAAAAGACGAAGGAAGAGAGAAGAGGAAGACGATGTAGACACAACGTGCTTTCCAGGTTAAGAAGCTTTTCGAAGTCACGGCCTCCCATCATCCGGTCGTAGTTTTGGTTCCTATGTATTTCAATTTTATTCAATTATAGAATTGATATAGATAGTTGATTAAAGACTGCGTTGTGGTTGATGTTCTATACTCACCATTGGATTATTATTTTGACTTAGTGAAATCTGATCATTTTATGTGTTCATTGAATTAATTGTGATTTATTCTGCGTTTAATATCTCGATAATAAACTGAGAAGATGACTCGAGAGAAAAAATTAATTTGGGCTAACAAGAGTGAGGCAGATTAATAGATCCCGAATTAAATCAAATTGGTAAATCTTATGTAGAGAGATCACATTAGGTTTCCAATTGTTTATTAGAGAACTTATGAACTAATTAGGTTTTAGATAGGTTAGTAATTGAGAGATTACAACATCCCATAATCTAATTAGGGTTTATACTTTGAGGTTCACTTATAACTTGAGAGAGAGTAGTTGACCCTAGAATTTTCTAGAACTGTTAATTTAATAAATCGTAATTGGTTAGGTTGTTATTAAAGATAGGTAATTTTTCCTTTCTCTCTTTCGGTAAACTCATTAGGTATAACTTGGGTGTGTGATCATTGTTTGTTAATTGGCTAAATTCTATTACTATTCAATTTCGCATTTAGTTATTTATTATCATCGTGATTGTTTTTAATTCCGTGTTAATCATTATTTTTGTTGATTAATTTGGTTTATTTGGTCTAGTTAATTCTTGTGTTTTAGGTTATTGTTTGTTAATTATTGTTTAGTAGTACTTTCGACCTTAGATTTAGAACTAGTTAGCCCTCGTCATGGGATTGATACCTTAGGTACTACACGAACGACCCATGCGCTTGCGAAATTTATCAAGGTAATAAATAGGAAAATTTAGCATGTGTAACCATGTGATCAAAAACCCAAGTTAATAGCCTAAAAAATATTTCAATTATGTAATTAAGTAAATTTTCAAATTAGGCTCACAAATAACTCAAAATTTGAAAATTTGTAATAAATGGGCCACCCCCACGATGCCCCCGATACGACTGTGTAACTATAGAAAACCCAGATTTTTTAAAAATTCTAGTCTTCTATGGTCACGATGCCCACTTCAGACTATTGTTTCTCACTCATTTTGGCTCCGATTCGAGCATACAATATACTGTTGGAAAGATAATGTTACAAGGAACATATCCATATACATATCTCATGCAAATCAATGTTGTGACTATTCAAAAAATGGGCCTAAACTTTTGAGAAACACATGTCGTAGATGAACACATTCATATTAAACCCAAATTTTTCAGAAATTTCAGCATTTCATGGCCATGATGCCCACTTCTGACTATTGTTTCTTACTCATTTTAACTTTGATTCTAGCATATAATATACCTTTGGAAATATAATGTGACAATGAGCATATCCGTATGCCTATCTCATGCAAAATAGTATTATAATAGTTCAGAAAATGAGCCTAAACTTTCGGGAAACACATTTCGCAGATGAACACATTCATGAACAGAAAATTCATCATATGATATCTCACTCAATTCAAATCCATTTTTTGGCCAAATTTTAGGCACAATTTTATGAAATTATAAGGAAAATACCCATGCCAAAATTTCAAACTAAGACAAAGCACTCAAAAATTGCTGTTGATGGCCATGTTACATATGCATAAACAAATTTTAGCATATGTGTTATATTATTCTCATTTGGCATAATTTCAAAGAAGAAAGCTATACTCGCTTTGATGTCAATGTTGGAGGGTATGGTGAGACCTTACCTTTCTAGTATGAAAAGTCCCTTTCTCTATGTTCTTACTTTACAAGTCCACCTTGTGCTCTAATGGCTCCAATGTAGCTCGAATTTTCCCTGTCTCGATGTTGTGAGCAGCTACTAAAGATACTCTAATTCATACCCCAAATCTCAAGCCTTGTGGATGGTGGCTGTAAGAGATAAGAACATGAGGGAGAGTTCAATATTTTTGGGAGAGTCTTAAGTACGAGAGGGAGAAGCTTCTTTATCCATACTCTCTTTTTTTTACAACGTATTAAGAGGAAAAGGGGTTAGATACTCCTACAAATAACCAATTACTTGTAAGCTTTGTCTTTCTTGTAAAACAAACTTACTTGTCCACTTGATTTACTTGTGCCAATGTGAAAACATTATTTTTCTATATTATTATACTACTTTCAAAATATACATATTATTATAAATTATAACTTTCATCATAAAATTGGTATATAGTTAACATATATTAACCATTATCAAGATTATGAGAGTTAGTTATTTTTACTGAAAATTGTCTGCTCAAAATTGCCAACAAATGTGTCAGGGTAGATTCTTTAATGCAAAATCCCTTTAAACAGCGAAGAGTTTCACAAAAATATTTAAAAGTCAATTTCAATTTACTTAACCCTTTTTTTGGTTTTCTTGATTTCGTAAATTTCTTAATGATTTAGTATTCTATATATCTTTATGGTCTGTATAAGCCTTTCTAATATTATACTTATTCTCATCCTAGTTGAACTAAGATCGTCGTATACTTCCAACTTAGTTATTTACTAAATGATCTTACGTCATGGTTTGGTTACCTACCCAATCTTTGCTTGCCCTCGTCTTTGAATCTGTTTAGGAAGTTTAAGACCCATTGATTCCTTACAATTTGTATAACTCTTAAATATTCAATTTCAAAACAAACATCGATAAAACCAAAAAGTTTATCAGTTTTTGGACTAATTATCTGTAATCTGGAAATACTAGCTATTGACGGTTTCCTACAATAGTACAAACAACTTCACACTACTCGCACGCAGGACAAAGATGGGCTATCGATTTCTATGCAGAAAGTGGACACGCAGAAGTCAAAAGCTATCTTAGAACAAAGCCGGCCAATGTTCTAGGTTGAATTATCGCCGGCATTCATATATACTGACAACACATCTTCTTGGAGAATTATGGATGTCCTTGTTGACCACCAAGACTCTCCTTTGTTGTTTCGCAATTTGGACAGCTGACATTACTATACCAGCTGTCTAGTTCATGCCACCCAAATGAAACCTATAAATAGATGAAACACAACCACCTAGGTGCACAATTCAAAACATGAAGGAGGCACAGTTTCGAGATATTGGCACGGTTCAATCCTATCTTGGTCTTGGCTGTTAAATCAATTCTACGATTTGATTGAGCCGCGCCAATATCGCGTGCTACTGCTAGTACAAGTGTTCATAAACATTCTACTTGTGTTACTACACATTCTGCACTCCTGTGGCCATCAAGAGGTACGTTGCTGGTAATAATGGCAGTATTTAACGAAAAAGATGATCGATGTACTTCCGCATCGCCTTATTTAATTCTTTCTTCATATGTGTACTTGTATCAATGTTTCTATATTCAATAGCTATAACATAAAAGTTATATCAAAATTTGAATGGTAATGAAAGATAACTTTTGACATTCTCAACCAATAATGATTGGCCTCTTAACTATTAATACAAAGTTTTTTCTGTTCTTTTGTAGTATGAATGTTTTATATAGTCGATGAATGTCTGGGGTCCTATAGATAGAACCAATTCGTCTCATAAGTTAACCTTAATTATTGTGCTATCATTAATAGCATTGACTAAGACATTAATAGTAAACATCGATTTTTTTTCTTTTTTTTGTCTACTATGGCTTTTTAAAGATTTATAAGTATTTCAATTAATTTAGGGTAACTTCCTTCTAATTATTTGAAACCATGTTTTAAAAAATATTGTAAATTTTAAAATTTTTAGAAAAATCACTTCTCTTCGATTTCGTTAAAAATGATGATAAAACATATATTGCATGAATATCGCATATAGATTAATCAAATGTTGATGACATGACGATCTAACCTAAATTTTAAATTCATTGTGAACTAATTAAATTCGACTCATTTAAGATAATTACAATGAATTATTGATTTGAGTGGTATTTAATTAGTTTGAATCAGATTTAAGAATTGAATTAGACCATTATATCAACAACATTTGATTGTTCAAACGTGATGTTTGTATTATTTGTGTTTTATAAATTTTATTTTTAGGAAATAAAAAAGAGTCAATTACAAAATTTTTAAAAATTAAGAGTTTTCATTAAAATAACTGAAACCAAATAAAAGGTTTACGTCTTTTACCTATTAGTTTACTTCCTTAAGAGAAAACATACTTCGGAGCTAATCAATTCTCTTTTCCAATCCCTTCGATCATTTTAACCGAGGGAATGTTGTATGAACCAAAGGCATCAAGGAATTGAAGATAATGTCAACTCCAACAATTTAGTTGATAAGAAATTTTATCTAACATGAAGAAGATCCCAACTTGGAGTATTACTAATAATCTTTGGCAAGGTGAGGTATATATACTAAAGATGTATTAACCATACGAACCCTCCAAGCATTAATGTGTGTGAGAGTGAAGTAACATCCGTATATATGTAGACGTCAAAGAAATTGTTCAATGCCTCGTTTTCAAAAATTCCAATATATATATTAAGATAAAACATTTCTTCTCTTTAACTGCCAATATTAAGTGAAGAATTTCATGAAATCACATAATTATTAAAATGTTTCATTCAAATATTTCAATGTCAAGCTGCTATGGTATGACTTATGAGAGTGGCTACAAAACTATGGCTCTATATCATTTAGAAGGAATTTATACTTCATTAAGTTTTTCTTAACTAATAACTCTACTGCACAACAATGATAAGCTTTCTTTTCCTCACCATGTTGAGATAAGTGAAAACGTTTTCGTACGATTCTAAGTTATTCAAATAAAATATGTCATAGAAGTAGATTTCTCACGACCTTACTTCTCCGTAGATTTCAATACCTAAAAATTAAGGTTTTTTTTTTGAAAATTTTAAAAAAATAAGGATTTTATTAAGATATTATTAAATCTTTCTCTCTTTTGATTTCGAGTATCGATATTAAATGATGATTTTCACGAAGCTATAAAATTTGTGAAATTTATGATGTGCAGATTCTTAAAGCAAACTATTTTTTTGGGTAGATCATATTATCCGTACGGCTTATTCTACGTAAAGACAATGTAGGGTTAAAAAACTTGCATCTAACATTACCAAAACAAAAAACAATAGAGAGAGAGAGAGAGACAGACATATGGCGTCTGACTAGAAAGATGTCACAATTAGTAAACCATACAACGTTTACGATATGAAGAAAGTCATTTACACTAGAGTTTGGTCTCATTGAGACCAAGACAACTCTTAAATAGAAGAGTAAAGTTGAATTTTTATTTAAGGTTTGCTGTAATTTTTCAACCCATGACACAGTACCTAATAATTTTCCAAATTAAATGGTTTAAGATTCAGCACTGATGGATAGAGCTATAACACCAACCAAAATGACGTGCTGGAAAATTAATAGCCTTTTATAAAAAAGGTATCTACTCATTTTAGCCCTACTGAAAAGAAGAAAGTTGTTGGCTATTGAATACTAGCTAATTTAATAGTTATCATAGCTCATTGACATGAAGGATTTTGACAGATATTAGGTCTTGGGGTAGAGTTTTAACTATAAGAGCTATTGCACTTCAGTCAATCTGCTCCCGAGCAGCCATGCTTCTCTTTTCTTCTTCAACTTGCTCCAACAATGCTACTAACTCAGCCTCGGACAAACCCTCCAACCGTTTCTGAGAAACCAGAAAAAGGCACAGTTAAAAGCCAGAGGAAAATGTATAAACGAAAATAAAACCTTAGAATCTTTTCAATTGTAAGTTCCCAATGCACAAATTTAGAGGTACTACAATGTCCCCGAAGCATAATTCTGAACTAATTGAGTACCAAATAATCAAAAAATCATACGCTGGCTATGTTCTGTAGTAGCAAAGTACACTCTATTTAGGGAAACATGGACCATTGGATTCTATACTTTGCCACATCTCGAAATGCAACTTATATGGCATACCTCCATCACTTTGTTTTCATAGTCACGCAGTTGTTGAGCATATGTCATTTCCTTGTTTGAAACTCTAAATATATATGTTGATATCCATCCGATTGTTAGGCCCAAAACCAATACCAACTGAACAACGTTTCCAGCTTGCAGAGGATCAACACCAGCAAACTGCAGAGGACGTAATGAATACAACAATACTATATAAAAGCAATGAACCATGTAAATATAGTATCGTCGATACTAATAAACAATTCTGCAAAATCTCAGTTCAATGAAAGATATTACTTCAGAGATTTATTTAGCTTACTAGTTATAATTGTTAAGCTATTTGTTGATAATTGATTCCATGGACAAAGACAGACACACATATGAAGACATGACAGCCAGGGAAATGGAAAGTTGGAATCATGTAAAGTATGATAGTTACGATACCTCCAGTCCACTTTTCAAGCCATATCCAAAAACTGTAACTCCAAGTCCAATCAGTAATACATCCTTCCGGGTGTACCCAAAAGGTGTCTGCTAAGGGAACAAGTGAAATAGATGAGTATCAAAATTGAATTTGATGAGTAGGAACTCGTCAATTTTTGTTAAATTCAGAAAATGATGACTTTTACAGCAGCAAATTCATATAATTAGAAATTAAGTGATGAATTAGTTAGAGCCCCACCCATCTTGTAATGCAAAGTAACATCATCTGTCTCATTTTAGATAGACTAACAAATGATAATCATCAGAGGACTATAAGAATCCTAAAGATTTTTTTGATGTTTATTGTAAGACCCAATGGAAAAACTGGAATGCTTAGTTCAGTCAGAACAAGCTGAAAACATGCCTTGCCTTGGTTGGAGGAATCATCTTCACTGCCACTGGAATTTGGGGAGCTGCTACATTTAGGAGCAGTGAAGTAGATTTTCTTTGATCCCATGCTACTCGGTCCTTTTCTTGGAGAAGAAAAAGTTCCATTTTTGTAACTTCTTAAAATTGGTTTTCCTGACATTGAGATGGGAATGAACCCATGGTTAGATAAATAGGTATAAAGAAACACTGAAGACCGCATGGAAGGATTGCTTCAAAAAAGCAATCTGCTTTCTCAACAAGCACACGTAGTGATTTTCTCTTGGTGCTTCTCATGGTGATTACTAATATGCTTCATTGACCATCTTAAGGTATATTTCATCTCTCTGAATTCCAATGTGAAAGAAGCTTGTTGGCAATTTCATACAACTATAGTATGTTTGTATACAATATTGAAGGTCAGGTAACATGTTTCTTAAAAGAAACTACCAATAGAAAGCAATAGAAATACAGAAGAATTATATCATTGTCAACCTTGAGTCACTGAATTCAAAAAATTAGTTTCTGACAGGATTAATCAACCTTACTAGACAGTTAGAACATAATGTCAGCAGGTGTGAATACGATGAACTAAATGGACGGAAACAATGATCAAACAAAAGAGTCATCTTAGAATTTGCATCTAAGTTGGACATAATTTTTGCTATACGAGAAAATATTTTACTTAATTTGTATCACATGTTAGTCAGTCATACCTACTAATTCATCAAAATAAAATAATGAATAGCTGAAAGATGAAGATTTGAGGTCCCTTATAACGGCACAAAGCACAAACCTTTCTAGTACATACAGAATACCAAGAGCACTCCAATAAAACAATCATAAGGGCAAAAACTAACTGACCTTTGTGGCAGCCAAGGAAGCCTCTATTACCCAATTGCAAGGAATGAAGAGATGAAGAACCCTCAACCAAAGAGGCTCTACTTTTAGCAAGAAAGTTAGAATTTACACTTCCAATTTGAACGGAAATCATCTCCTGAAAATTTAGTAACCTGAACAAATGATGAGATGGTCACCAACAGAAAGCAAAGAAAAGCAGAGAACTGGAACTATGGAGATCCAGGAAGAGTACGCTTAAGTACACAGCCTTGAACAAGTTCATATGACTGACTGTTAATGAATATCTACAACCCAATCATAACCAAAACAAAAAGAAGTGAGCAGAGGGAAGCAACCTGAGCGGTGGTGCTGGATATGAAACCCGTGGTGAGTGGAAGAGGAATTGAAACATTTTATAGCTTGTGGGTCCCATAAAAATTATTATATTCGTGTTCGATTTTTTTTTACTCTTATTTAATCACCTATATTAATTATATTATTTATAAATATCATAAATAAGCTGTACTAAATGTACTTAATTTTCAAATATTTTCTATTTTATAACAAATATATATATATATATATATATTTTGGCAAGAGTTATGCCTGAGTTTGGAATTATACTAATTTTGATTCGTACTTAAAAAGTTATTTATTGGACATCGATTTTACATTTTCGTGACGTATGGATATATCATACATCAATCTATGAGGACTAAATCTCAATAACCAAATGATGGTAGGCACAACTTTTACATAAAACAGCAATATATCATATCCCCTGACAATTTAGCCTTTAAATTTCAATGTCATCACGTAATTCAAGGGCTTGTTTTAAAATTATTTTCTCTACTATTTTGCCTTATATTCGTTTTAATAGCTCATATTCACTGTTTCGTTTTTAACAAATGTGACTTTAGTCATATGACTTATTAAGAATTAATTTATAGTAACTTAAAATTCTTAATTTGTGACATTATGGTATCAAAATTTTCTAATTTCTCGTCTCCTTTTATGCAATATTTAAGGTTTTTTTTAATTAAGTTCTAAAGTGTTTTAAAAAGATTCATACTAAGTTTTTTCATAGACTAATATATCATTTATACTTATTTAGGAATTAATTCGAAAGGTCTAAAAAGATTTTTTGAGTGTAATTATGTCCTTAATACAAAAAGTAAAGGGATAACCAATTCTAAACTACTAAATCTTTTGAAATTTTTTTAATTTAGTGTCAAAATTTTTAAAATTTTTAATTAAGTATTTAATTTTTATAATTTTATCATCTCAGTTCAATACGTTAATTTTGTTAGCATTTTGTTGATTTGGCTAATAAAATATTTTTGGTTTACAACAAGAAGGCTTTTCACGTGAAAAATTAATGGTCACCCGTTACCCACCATAACCCATTTTATTTAAAATACCTACATCCCCTCTCCTCTTGTGTCGTCGTTTGGAAAGGGGACTTGATCCTCTGTCCCAACAACCCTGGCCCAACTCTGTCCCATTGCATCCAAACCACCCATTTATGTGGGACCAACATAAATGGGTGGTTTAGATGCAATGGGACAGAATTGGGCCAGGGATGTTGGGACAGAGAATTTGAGGGGTTTGGAAAGCATCATTTTCTACATCATCAACTGGGAAGCACAATTTTTTATGTCTTCTCTCCCTGCGTCTGTGATTGGAAGCACCATTTTCTTCTTTCTTTAAAAACTACGCATTGTGGTCATAAGCTAGGTATTTTTTTTTCCTTTTTCTTTTGGTTGTTTAATTTTGTATTATAGTGTTTTGTGTGTATGCATTGGGTTAGAAGTACGGGCATGTCATTGAACAGCTTGCGTGTTTCCGTCTATGTCTTACCTATTTCTTAGTTTATGTCTCTACGTAAAAACCATTTTGTTCCTAAAACTTTTTAATGACATATTTTAATTTTATCTCGTTGAGAATTTTGATTTGATTCATTTTGAGAATTTTTAGGGGAAAACTTCCAAAGACAAGCCCTCTCGAGGAGGGTTTGAAAGGGTAATGTTCACATTAGAATCTCTATCTTTCGTTTTACACCTTTTGGGAGGCCTTATAAAAAGGATTAGGTTGAGGGAGAGGATAGAAAACATAAGTGGGCAGTTGTTTCATAAACAAAAGAAAACTGAAATGTTTTAGGTGTTCCGTTGATATCAAATGATATTTATGTTTCTAACAACTCAAACACAGTGATCCTTCTATAAGAGACATTGATTATCATATTGTGGTCTTGAGGAGAATGTCTTTGCAAATTTTTTAAAGGTATAGCTTTTTAAATGGTTGGTTAGACACTAACACTCTAAAATGACCTTTGGTGTAAATGAAAATCTAATATAAAAAATCATGTTCCTTTTGACTGTAATCGATATACATTTATGATGAATTCAAAAAATAACATCGCGTTGTCACTTTGGTTTACAATAATGAAACCAAGACTACCTATTATTAACTAATTTCGTGTTTCACTATTATAAATTGTTGGTCAAAGATTTATCCTCACTATTGATAAGTTGTTATTGATGTAGATCATATCCTTGTTTAGATTCTTTATATATAGATGTTGTTTTTTGTTCATTTACAATCATATGGATTATATATAATTGTCGCAGAAGTGTAAATGATCTTATCTATCTTCCTTTTGCTAGCTAAATAAACTATGCGACTCTTTTGAAGCTTCTTTATGTAAAAACCGTTTTAATTGATCTCAGTTGATCCCTTGTTATTGCTCAGAGGCAAAGTCAGTAATAGGTAGGGATAACAGGATTTGAACCCGTGACATTTTGTACCTAAAACAAATGCGCTACCAAGCTGCGTTACATCCCTTTCAATTGATTTACAATGTCATTGTCCATTTTGTGCCTCACGATTTTGTGCTCACCAAATCAAAAACTTTTAGGCAAATCCTGAATGTCCAAACTGCCATTATCGCATAGATGATAGTGTTGTAAGTTCCAATTTTCTTAGACCTTTTGTATAGTCATTGTGACATGTTGTAAACAAAAAAAAAATATTCGAGACAACATGGCCTTGGCAAAGTGTTTTTTTGGTTGCAATAATGTAACATTCAAGATTGTTACCCTTTAAGGTCTTAACCATGTTTTGCTTCCTATACTAGTTAAATAGGACTTCAGTTTTGTTGCACAATATTAATTCATTTTCTTTTGCTAAGATTCTAGTTGAATGTTTTCTTTTAACTTTAAAATAAACTTCTTATCATATTATGATCTTTGATATAGCTAGTTAAGATTGAGTATTATAAGTCTAAAATAAATACAAGTTTGGAGGCTGGATTGGACAAAGAATTTTTTGGTTTTTATGGGTAAATGGTTGTCATATGGACTTTATTGATAGAGAGAAATCCCGAAAGATGCTTTGTTTTTTGTGCTCAATGTGGGGGGATTTATTTCTTTATTTTATGGTCTCATGAATTATTTGACTTTTTAATCTTAATATTATTGTTAACTTTTAAGGGATATGTTAAAGTTGAAGGGTTTTTAATTGAACAAGATTAAGACTAAGTATGTAGATTGTAACTTTTTAGACCATAGGGTGGCTATCTATGTAAAGGTAAAGATTGGTTCATAAGTTCTATCAGAAAAGAAGTGTTTTAAGTATCTAGAATTTATCATTTAAAGTAATAAAGAGATTAATAAAGGCATAGTTCACCTTATCAGGTCAAGGTGGCTTAAATGGAGAAGTGTATCAGGAGTTTTATGTAACAAGAAGGTATCACTCAAGCTCAAATGTAAAATATATCATTTAGCAATTAGGTCGATCATGCTTTATGGGATGGAATGTTGGCCCATCAAACATGTGCATAACCATAAGTTAATGATGGCAAAGATAAGAATGCTTCGTTAGATGTGCAATCTTACTAGAAGAGATAAGGTTAGGAATGTAATGATAAGAGACAAATTAAAAGTGGTTAATATTAATGAAAAATTAAGAGAGACAAGGCTTAGGTAATTTAGGCATGTTAAGAGGAGACATCCGGATGTTTCAGTGAGAAAATGCGAGAAGATTATACTTAGAAACTGTAAGAGGAAAAAAATGAAGGCCTAAAAAGATATAGCTCTACTAGAACTTACCAAGGACGTAACCCCTAAAAGAAAACTTTGAATTACTATGATACTGATAAAAGATCTCACATAGAGAGATCATTGTTGTTCTCATAGATCTTTTAAACTCTTTCTTCTTTTATTTAGCTTAAACTTTTAAATAAGTAATACTTCCCTTTTAGTGATTTATACTAAGTATTTCCTTCCTTAGCCTAAATATTTTCGTGATTACTTGTTTGATTTATTTATTTGCTTGTTTTATTTCTTGTTTGTGTATTTGTTTACTTATCTTATCTTTTATTTGTATTCTTTAGCTTGTTCTATTTTTATCATATTATTTATTTTATTACTTATTATATATTTTTATTTATTAAAATTTATTTTATTATCTTTTATATTTTTACTTTAATTAGTATTATTTTATTGTTTTAATATGTATAAGCATATTAGATTTTTTCTTTTTTTATTCATGATAGTTTGTTAGAAACAACCTCTCTACTAGTTAGGGATAAGGTTGTGTACTGTTAGACCTCTCTAGTCCTGTGTATGGGTGAGACTTTCACCGGGTTATTCTTATTGTTGTTGTTTAACTTTAGCATTAAAATTGTCAATTTTTTGAGTAGGTGTATCCTCCAATGTGTGAAAGAGCTTTAAGTATCATAAATGTTCTATTGAAGATGATAAAAAGTTGGAAGAAGAAAAAAAAATGCTAAAGTTGAAAATTAAAATATTCAGTATTATATTATCAATGGTTGCCATTAAAAACTATTATAAGTGGATGCAGAAGTCTAAGATGATAGATGAAAGAAAGAAATTGTCATTTATAAGTTTAAGTGAAACTTTCCATGTTTTTGGATAATTGTGATACTTGTTTTCTTGTACTTGTTTTAAGATTACTTTATAAACCAAGTAGAGGATTACAACTAATATTATTCTAGATCATAGCAATTCTACTTTAGACTTGTGTTCGTCAGTGTTTAAAGGAATTTCTTGTTTCTGTGTGGTAAAAAGCTACCATATTGCTTTCGTCTTTTGTAATCCTCTTCTACTAGTTCTTATCTCTACCATAATTAAGTTAGATTTGATGCATATTACTTAGTCTCACTTAATATTTGATTATTATGAAGCTCCATGAAGATTAGGATGGCAACTATGAACTTGAAATCCTTTGATGTTTCCTTAATCAATATGTTTGGTAACTTGCCATTAGGAAGCACATTTTAGCAATTTCATATAAGAGAACTGATACATGTTGAACCAGAAATATTAAATTTCAATCATTAATGTGATTGCATTATTAAACCATTATTCTAGGGACAAAGACTCTTCAATAACTATCCTTATGATGTATACCTTGTGCGCATTCCCCTATCCCCACACTATAACTATCTCTTTTGCCAAATTTTCACCTCAGTTGTTGAACTTTTCACACTGTTATATTATAAATAATGGTCTTCGACATTTTGTTTTGACACACATATATTCAATATGATTACCAAAAATGTGTGATCTTAAATTATTTGGCTATTTATTAGGCATATGAACTGTTCAACAATAATAGGCAAACATAAGATCGAATGTAGTGGAGAAATAAGATAATAAAATACTTAATGTATTATTAGGAACCCACAAATAAATTGTATTATCCAAAAATATTTTGTTTTAAAAAACTATTTCTTTATTCCCATCTTATAGGATAAGGTATATAGGTAAAATACATCTATAAGACATACGAGAATATTCAATTCAATGAATTTACATAGTACTTCCTGAAGCTTTTGATTTTGTCCTTTTCATCATTACCTTTTTTTTTCTTAATAAAATGGAAACACATAATCAAAGAATAACTTAATTGTTAGAATTGATTTAAAACCTATAAATCTTTGAGATTCTCAACACTTGTAACCTTTGTGGAGTTATAACTTACCTTGTAATTGCTAGTTGAGGTTCTTTACCCAATATCTGACTTCCACTGATTAGCCTCTTTCTTTCATTTGGCTTTAATACAGGTGGTTGACTTAAAGGATTAAAAAAATAATGTTTAAGGTTGAAGACAAATAAGAAAAATAAATAATCTATTATCTTACACGTGTATATGTTGAAACTTCTTGCAATACACCTTTTATTGGACGTGTTTTCTATTATGTTGTTGCTAAAAGCAAGTTTGACAAGTCAATTTCATTTTTCTCCTTGATATCTTGTTACCTCTAATAGTCATCTCCTAATCCTCTTTTCACTTATTCTTCTTTGACCTGCCTAAATTTTTTTGAAATAGAGGTGGTAATGATAGTATATGTTCAATTTTAGGTCAGAATTTAATGTAGTATATGTTCAATTTTAGGTCAGAATTTATTTCTTTGAACAGGCGCCATCATATATTGATAAGCATGTAGATACTTGTCCTTTATAAACCAATGAGATCCATATTTTATAGGCTTTTCATTATTGTACTCAATAATAGCAATGACATGTGAATATGGGATTTTCAACACATCCGAGCTTCTATAATTACATGTCTTATTTCAAATTCACAACATGCTTAACTCTTTTCTATATTACTTCGAATCCACCATCACCATTACTCTCAAGTTCACAATCAATGCTTAACTCCTTATTAATTCTCAATTTTTTCTTTATTTTTAAATCAATTTCATCTCTTTATTTACTTTTTGTGTTCCTAGTCTTAACTAGTTGTTTCATCACAAGTACTTTAACTTCAATAATACTTTGAATAAATGTTTCACAAAGATTATTATCGATAATATCATATTTGAATAAAGTATTGAAATATTCCCTTGACCATTTTTTCTTTGGAATTCATAGTAGATATCTTTGAGTATTTTCCAAGTCCTCTTTTAACTCTTTCAAATAAAAAAATAAGTCAATTTTATTATATGACTTATCATATTACCATAACAGTTTTTTTAAATTGAGTCCTTTGTGATTACTTTTTCTCTAATTGACAAACATACATCTCAGACAAGACCTTACTTCAACCTTTAGGAGTTGTCTACTAAATGCCTCTACAAGACCTTATATAAATTTAATTGAAAAGTTTAGTAAATAAGGAATAAGAATAATTATTTATTAATAAAGTTTATAAAATTTATATTATACATTTTATCAATCAGAAATCACTGCCTATCCACCTCCATCTTTTAGATGCAAGTATTTCTTCAACAACTATAAAAATTAATTTCAAGATTATTTTTTTTAATATGAATCATAGCCTATGCCACAACAAACATCTATTTATTATCATCTCTTCCAACTGTTGTTAATAACTCACCTTTTACAATCCCTTTAAGAAAGTAACCATCTAGTCATATCAACTTTCTACATCCAGCGAAGAAGCCCTTCTTGCAATGAGGGGAAAAACATACATCCCTTCTTGCAATGAGGGGAAAAACATACATTTTATCAAATGATTGCTACTAATAATCTCTAAGTGATGGCCTTTTTATAACTAATTCAATTCTCAAACCATGATTTAACCTTAAAAGTTTTCCCCTATAGTCCCACAAATTGCTATGTTTTTCCCTTACACCTCCTTGCATTTCCTCTATCACCAACTTCCTAACCCTATAACAAACATTGTAACTGACATTGACTCTCAAATCTTTCTTCATAAACTTCCTTAAGTCTATTAGCTTTAGTGGAGCGAGTCCTAGGAAGTATTTTTAATTAATTGTTAGCAAACCACGTTGAACACAAACTTTTATTAAGAAAAATAAGATATGAGTGCTTTTATTCATAAACTCTTACGTATATACATATGTGTAAACGGTCAATCCACAACATTAATGAAGCCTAAATTTAAATTTACCAAAAAATTGAGAATAATTGAAAATATTTAAATCTTTCACCAAGCTCACCAAAGTATACCATTTGTAGTACTTTCTCACATATTTGACTTTCACAAATTGTTTGGTATTCCTCCTAAAAGAAAAATCCCTTCTTTCATCAATAGCCATCTTGTGAAGTGCTTCCTCGAATTGGTTAGACTTGTTAAACAACATACCAAGCTTAATCCCAATCCTTTTCTTAGGAGGGTTGAATATATAAAAATTTAGTTTATGTCTTAACCCCTCATCCACATATGAACCACCTTCTTCAAAGCTATAATTATGATATGATTCAAAGTATTTTATTATAATTTCATCTTCTATATCATTGCCATCAATATTATCTCCATCATCTTCTATATTTTCTTTTGTAGCTTTCCTTTTTTCTGTTATATGTTGCAAGTATTGCTCTCGATTTTATTCTTAAACTATCCCATTTTAGATGAAGCAGTTAAATCCCTAGATAATTCCAATTCTTTATCCTCCAAATGTGAATCAAACTCCTCTATAATCCTTAGATCAACAAATAAATTATCTTCTTATTCATTTGGATCAACTTTACTCCTACTTACACCTATAGCTTCTTATTTATCTACATCTACACTCATGCATTGCACAATAGTGGACTTAGTGACATTGATGGGGACATCATCAACAATCCTAATGACAACCTCTACCTCAGTATCTTCATCAAAATATTGTTCTAAATATGCCAAATTTGGATTCATGACCAATATAGATCTCTATAACCTTATATTATGTAATTAGTTTACATATCTCTATCACACAAGCATCACTCTTATTATTACAAAGGTTTTTCTAAACATCAAATTGATACCTAAGTCATGTCTACTCCTTTACATGACAGTCTCACTTAGCTCTGTTTAAGGAAGGCTTAGCTTTTTCACGTGATTATTGGCCAACAAAACCATGTTCTCAAATGTCTCACAACCTTCGAAGTGTTTAACTCTCACACTCGAAAAGAATACTACGAAAGTATTAAATAATCATAAGCAACAATAAATACACGAGCTATAATAAAAACTAACTTTTTTTACTTCCCAAAAAGTATACAAAGGAATGCTCTCTCTTAATATGTTCCTTTGCCCTCTTATCTCTCTTTTTTAGAAGCAAGACTTAAATAAGTTATTTATAGGTACATCTGACTTTACAATTCAGATCCTAATTGAACTAAACTAACTAAATTACCTTTATGGTTATTAGATTACATTCCGTCAATGTGATGATAACCCCATCCAAATAGGCCTTTATCTAATAAGACTTAATTACATCATAACTAACAAGATAAGAGATTATATTTAATTAGGAATCATATATTCAAATCTACGAAGAACTCTACTATCTTCATATGGTAATTATGTTTTAGAGTTGCTGTATATCTACTGTGATATTATCTATCACATCATCGAAGATCTTCCCTTGATCTCTATCTATTAACGATAAGTTATCCAAGTCCAAAACCTTACGATGAGTTATCCAAGTCCAAAACCTTTTATAGTAAACTGATCCTGTCCAATGCTTACCTATGTTAAGTTCATTAGTCATGGTCCTTCTATTTGAGCCCACTTAAGTTTTTGGACTCTCATATGTCTCCTTCATAGATGTGATCCAGCTAACTTTCAATCTACGGTATATCTCAAGCTATCTTTTGGTCTCACATCCAAATTTTCCATCTTATAAAAGATTTTTATTAAAGTGCACAACTACATGCTAACTCATCGACAACCTACCCGTAAGTCTTAATATATTAATCTACAATTAAAAAAACATAGTAAATGAAATTACTATTTCCTACATTAATTTTCATAGAATCAGACCCTGTTTTAACCAATGATTTAAAACTAAAGCAAAATAAATTTTAAAAGATTCGATTGGAATTAAATAAAATTAAAAATTAAAATATAATTAAAAATATTCTTACCCATTAAAAATTTAAAAATTATAAAATAAAAATTAATTTATTCATTTTTATTTATAAAAATTTATTAATTTACTAATTTACCGACTAATTAATAAATTGATCAATTTTTAACATAAAAAATTATTACAATAAATCAAATTAAAAAATTAGACAATTTTATATTTTTACGATTGAACCGACTACTTATATAGATTTGGAGGATAAGATTTTACAATGTAACATCAGAATTATCACCAATCATCGGTAAGAAAAACATCAAGAATTTTACCAACACTTAAACAGGAACAAAATCTTTTGTTCCAATAAACCTATTCCAACCTTGTTTCATTAATTTTCATCAACACATTTATGCCAGAGGTTAAAAATCATTGGCACACTGTTGGAACAGGCATCATGGCACAGGTGATCCCGTGCCCACCTAAACCATCTTAAATCAATTACTAACTTGAAAATCCAAATGCTGCACATCACCTTAAGACTTCACCTTCATTCACTTCTCTCCAACTTGTCTAGCCAAAATCGAATCTGACCGAGCTGTTCAAACACCCAGTCGTAGTATTGCTGAGCTGAAAAGTATTTTCAAGCAATTAAGTAAACCAACCATTCTGGTGTTTGAACCGTCACAGAACAGATTAAACCGTCCGCAAAAATTGACAGGCTCGTTTGCCTGTGTATCCTTTTAACGAATAATAAACCATGCTTTTGACCAGTGAGTGTTCATAGTATGCTCACATGGCAACTCAGTACCAGAATATGTCAATAATCAAGACTCAGGTTACTGTGCTTCTTCCCAAAACTAAGGATCATGCATATTAAAATTAAGGATTTTTTTAAGTGGAATTAGGAGCTAAGGAATTGAAACCCCGATCAATTTCATACTAGTTTTTGGTACAAAATCAGTCCAAGACCTATATATATAGATAGTATATATCCATCCTATACACAAAAGTTCCCAAATCCACTTCCAACTTATTGTCCTAAACTTCGGAAACGTGGTCATTGTTCTAAGAGATTTAGAACTAGAGAAGCACAGAAAAAAGGAAGGAAAACAGAAACCTTGCAGACAATGAAGCTTGACATTTGACTACATTCCCAATGACAAAACATATTGTGAAGACATCATACAACAAGAACCATAAAATTCAACCCAGCATGTAACTGTTACAAAATAGTTTCTGTACAGGGGGAGATACCCAAGTAGAAAACCTACTAAGCCGACTGCATCTTGGCTTGAAGAGAACCCCTAAAATAGAACGAAGGTAAATGTAGATCGCAACTGGTCTGACAGGACTTGTTCGTTCTTTCGTGTCATCACTTAAACCAAGATACACAGATAAAACTTTCTACCAATTCAATTTTGATGGCAGTTTCCACCTAAACTTAGAACTTCTTTGTTCACATTACCCAGTCATAAAATGACGGGAGAGTAAATTTAGATTTGAACAACCTGACAGCGGCGATGTCCATAAGGATCTTATCCATTTGAATCTTTAGATGAAAAGTAAAACAACAGTGTCAATTAAAAATGTCTATGACAAATAAAAGAAGAAACATAAAAGTGACCATCTCTACACTCTTTTAATCAATGTGGCGTTTGATGTATTAGAATAGCATACACAGCAAAAGTAAAATATCTCACACTAAACTTACTAGCTCTGGCTCCTTTTAGATCTTAGTCTCTTGAATGCCATGAATGTGACAGCGGTAGAAAGGGAATACCTGCCCAAGATAACAACCAAGAGGAGTCATTTAACAATTTTGAAGAGAATTTCACATTGCTAAATATCTTTGCTGCAATGATCCACTAAAATCTGGTATGTACAAGCAAAAAGTTAAAAGCTGGGAAGAGAATATGCTTCTCCCTGGTTCTTCCTTATATCATATGCTTCCACTTGGGTGAACAAGTTAAATCTCATTTCCACAGTATATATATCCTTCATCATATTTAAGGCAAGTCGAAACTTCAGAAATTGACACTTATGGCTTAGAACACTATTCTCTGAGGACGACCTTCCATAGTCATAAAAGCAAACACACAAAATAAGAATGCAGACAAGTTATATTAACCATCATCAGGTGAGAAGTCTAATTGAGTATAATAGCCAGAACAGAAAAAGATAATCCTAGTAGAGAAATTACAAACACAAAATACAAATTAAACAAGTATAATAGCATACCATGTAAATATGTAATTCAGATGGTCCTGTGGCATAACTGAACTGCGAACTAAAGCATTGACGTCCTTTGGAACAGGGTAAGGGCTACTTAAATTAACATTTTCATTGATGTCTTCCACATAAAGTATATTTTCTGGAAGACCACAAGCATGAGCAATTGCAGGAACATCAACATAGAACCACTGGCCAGAGAGTGGGTCATTTTCTGGAACAAAAATGCTAGGTTTTTCACTACCACGAACTACTCCGACAACTTCTACAGGAGTGACAGAAGGGATTTGATCCTGTATAATTCTAGAAGTAAGTTTGCAAATTACTAGTTAATATTCTTCAGTAAGCCAATAACAAATACTAGTAGCATTACTAGAGGAACCTTCAGATTTTGCTTCCTGGACCAAAACCTCCACCAAGAAATTTGCTCGTTATTTTGTGCAGAAGATGGTGTTATCTCTAACTGCTGTTCCCCATCTCGTGAAACTCCTGTAGAGTTTTCTTTCCAGCTGCGGGGGACCCATCCTCTATTCACCAAAACAGATGATTGTATGCTGAAACAGGACTATCAAAGAATTATCAGAAGAAGAAGCACAAAAACTAACATCAAATTTATAAGCTCAAATAAACCAGGAAAACACAATTGTGACAGCCTGGTAGATACAGATGAATCTATTAAAGCAAATAATTGGAATGAAAGAGATTCAACTATTGCATTGCTTCTTATATTGCACTACATTGTTGAAGCCCACACCAAATATTTGTGTTACAAACAAATGCTTGATAGAAGATAAGTCTTTAATAAGATCCACGCCAACACCACTTCAATGTATCATCAGTGCACACTAAAGAAGTTGGAATATTTCTATACCACTCATCAAACCATTCCACTAGCAAATAATATTTGCATAGTCTGAAGCAAAGATATCAATCAAAGTCATCAGAAATAGAATATTGTTTGGTTAGATCTTGAGATCTCAACTTGAAATCTGAAAGTTTGAGTTCCACTAGGATTGGTGTGGCGGTCATTTGTTGGACAGGATAAGGCTACCACTACTTTGTATGAAGAGTCTGTTCGGCCCCAATTGAGAGAGAGGGAAAGAGAGAGGGCGAGATACTCTCTCTCTCTCTCTCTCTCTCCCTCTCTCTCTCTCTCTCTCTCTCTCTCTCTCTGTCTCTCTCTCTCTCCCTCCCT
>JANZXR010000006.1:25285766-25296922 GCA_027575705.1 Erythroxylum echinodendron | reverse complement strand
TTTGATTTTGATTAATGTACCTGAATGTTGAACATCTTTGTTTGTTTACTATTAGTAATATATAATTGAGAGTTATTAGATTACTTTTGAAATGCACCCATGTGAACATCTTTATTTGGTTGACTATGTGTTTGTGAGTTATTATATTACATCATTGTATTTATAATTTTTAGCAAAGTTATTTTTGTTATACGTTATTTCTTTGATAACTCTTACATTGTCATACTTTTAATAGGAATGGCTATACTTGCCCGTAGGAGGGGAAAGAATAAGCAGTATTGGAAGGATGATGAGGTTGAAGCTTTGGTAGACGCTTTGCAGGAACTAGCTTGCGATCCTTTGTGGAAAGTAGATGGGGGATTTAAGAACAATTACATGGTTGAAGTGCACAAGAGATTGCTGAGTAAGAGATTCCTAATTTTGATAAGGATGTCGATCCCCACATTGACTCTAAAATTAAATGGTTAAGAAACAAGTACAATCTAATTTCTGAAATGTTTATGCAAAGCGATGCCAGTGGGATGATGTTGAGCATAAAATCAATTGTGAGAAACAATGGTTTGATGAATAGTGCTTGGTAAGGACATCTAACTCAAAAGTTGATTGGACTCTTATTTTAGTAGTTTCTTTTCTCATATATAACATTTTCTTGTTATCACATGATTAATCTTCTTCTTGTAATTCCTTTTTACGGAATCGCAAGAATGCAATTGGAATGTGGAACTTTAAATTTCCTTATTTGCGGAAACTAGATATGGTGTGAGGTAAAGATAGAGCAGCGGGACTCCAAGCTAAGGATATAGCTGAAGCAAGTGCTAAGACTAACAGTCCAAAGAATATGACAGTGTGTTCTTCATCAGACAGTGAAAATAAAGTTGTGGTATCTGATACACAAGGATGATCGGCTATCCCTTCGAGCAGCCATGGAATAAAAAAGCGAAAAAAGTTGTCACCAATAAAGGAAAGTTCTTACAAGAAAAAAAACCAGCAACACTGCAAAATAGTATTGAGTCAAGGTTAGACAGCTTCACACTTAACTTTGAGTCTATTTGTGAACAAATGACCTCACAATATGCAGCTGTTGCAAATGCTTTTATTGCGGAGCCTAAATCTGATTCCTTAACTCATGAGAAAATGCAAGAGCTCATCAGTGAGCTTCTTAGTATTGGCATATCTGAAATGGATGTTGGTAAGGCTGCTCTATTATTCTATAACGATCATGCTAAAGTTCAGGTTTTGTTCGCTTTGCCAAGTTATTTAAAAAGGTCTTTTGTACTTGGATTCCTCTATCCATCTTCTAGTCTATGAATCATTCGAGGAAGCATAGTAATATTTTTATAAGTATTATGAACTTTTGATGCAATTGATGTTGCCTAACTAGGTTATTTTGCATTAGTTGGGAATTTTGTAGTTGTGATGCAAACAAACTTTATAGTGTTAACCTAGTTATTTTGCATCAATTGAAGACTTTTTGTTAAGGTATTGTATATAGCTGTCATATTTTACATCTTTTGTATTATCAGAAGAATGTAAATTGTATTAAACTGCAAATTGTATTAAACTATGTTACTTGATTTTACTATAGCAATGGAACGGTGGATATTATGGTTATATTGATGAAATGTATTTATTTATTTTAGATGATTAAATTATATTTTAAGGATATTGTGTAACTAGTGATATGTTGATGCAAGAAAATATTAGAGCATTTTTTTCTTCAAGAGCTATCTGAAAGGAAATACTGCAATATACTTGATTTTAAACATTTTATCATTATAAATAGGGTACATAAATTAAATATAATCAATTAAAATATATTTAAATTTTGATATAAAACAAAAATTTAACAAAACTTTATTTCTAACATTTTTAACAAACCAACTATCATCTAGGGTAATGGTAATCATTCCTTCATCTTAACCAACCATCACAATTACTATATTCATTCTCATTACTATTCCCGTTTCCGTTGCCCTCTTTGAATCAAGCGCCCCCTAAGAATAATTGAAATGAATTATATACAAACCTAGAAATAAATTGACATAAATCTTTCATGTTAGGGATAAACTTAATAGAGAAATTTACAAATTGATAAAGTAATTTTAGGGTTTAGCTAGAAAGAGATTTTGGTTAATAACTAAGGATTAAATATTAATAGTCTTGAGAAAGATATTGGCATGATTGCAGAATTTCCATGGTCCAATAAATTGTAGATTAAAGTGAATAGTGAAATCATGATTGTATGAAAAGTCCCAAGGGGATTTGAAGTCTTGTTCTCACTATCTTATTTGATTGTTTCTTATTTTAATCTTCGTTCTACTTGGTCAATTGTGTAGAATTATTTTAGTTTATTGTTTTAATTTTGAATTTGATTAATCATAAGTATCATTTTTTGTTAGTCTACATAATAGAAAGATGATAAGTAGATTAACCGTACTCACCAATACTAACTACAGCTACACTAAGTGATTGCAATTAAAAATAAATATCATCTTCGATGGTTAAAAAATAGGTGATTCACACCCTCTAATTGCTGGTTACATAACCTATAATTGACTTAAGTCTTGTTATAGTTTTAAGCTAGTCCTTAATATTTAACCAGATAATAAATGGAGCCTTTAGGAGATTTTTTTAAAACCATACCAATATGTGCCATGATGCTTTTTACATTGATGATATGAACATCCCTCGTCAATATTTACTGGTGAACATAGTTGATGGATGTCTCATCCGTTCTATAAAATCTTCTCTACTCGTCTTTTCTCTGTAAATTGGTAAGCTTTCCGTTATTCCTGTGAATCCGCTTAAATTATGAGACCAATCATTGCTATTTAATATTTTCTTTCACTATTACTTGATATACTGTCGTATATCTCAGGCCATAAAATTATAGGATCTTATGGAGGAGGCCTATCTCACACTAATTTTAATACCAAAATCTAGTAGAATTCCCATTAATACCAATCTAACTTTTCATCTCTCTACTCATCCTTAAATTTCATAAGCTGATTCGAAGTCCAAAAACATATTGCTTTTGTCTTTACTTTCCATATACTTTCCCTTTTTGAGAAATATATATGAATCCATCTAACCCAAGGCCTCTTTATCCTTGAAGATTCTCCAGATTCTTCTAACCATCAACACTTTGTTCATTAATGTGATTGGAATAATGCCCAACCTCTCTCAACTTTTGGCAAATATACTCCCATTGACCTTTGCTTTTGATGATTTGAATCCTTACTAGACAAGATAAAATTCTTCAAAAGTCTCTTTATAGCTTTAATTAGGTTCTTGGGAATCATTAAGCATGAACACCAATTAACATTCATAATGATGAGAACATGTTTGATAAGTTCTAACCTACCAGAAAATGAAAAGAATCCATTGTTCCAATAGCTTATTCTTCTATGTGAAGGTTCAAATCGAGTGACACTATCTAAAAATCAGTCTCCTAGTCATTATGGGCAGGTTTAAATACCTTACAAGAGGATTCTGTGTTTGTAACCTACCGTTAAGGAAAACCACTATAAATTTAACTTTTTAATGTTTCTCCCTTAATTGATTTTATTTTTTGTTCTTGTGCCGTTGTATTCCATTTTTTATAATTGGATTCGTTTGACTTTTAACTTAATTGCCCGCAAGTAACCGCAGTTTTTTTAGTATGTGCAGGACACTCAAGTTTACAGGACTAGTAATACACAAGTAATTCTCGATTTTGTTATTAATTTACATTTTTACGAGAATTTTAAAAATTCAAAAGCACTTAATGTACCCTAATAACAATATTGGAACCCATAATAAATGTTTACAAACTAAAGGGGTCGAGTTATTATTGGAAGATTAGTAGAAGAAGAGGGTGACTCATTTATTTCATGGAATGATGAAGATAAGTTTTAAATTGTAGCTAAAAGTTATGATGCTCGAGAAGGTATGCTTTATATGATGTAATTTATGTTGACACATTGGTAGCCCATTAGAATTAAGCCACCGCGAGTTTCACCATAAATGGTCACCTGATATCAGAATTGTACTGCAGGTATCTTAAACGAAGAACGAGAGATTCCTCTAATCCTTTCGATAGCTTTGGCAGGTTATTAATACTAGCCACTTTAGAACATGAATTTCAAGGAATTGACTATCCTCCACATAAAGTACAAGTCAATACTCTTTAACTTACCCTACAGTGCATTGAGTATCACCTGAGCTCCGTACTGTGGGCGGACGGAGACGAGTTGAAATGGAGAGTGAACATATGCAGGGGAAAGACTGAAGCTATAACGTTGAAGAATCATACAAAGAGCTATCTTGGCTTCGATGGTAGCAAAGTTGAAGCCAACACAGATTCGAGGTCCAGCGCCGAATGGTAAATATGCAGCAGGATTTCCATCTGCAGCTTTAGCAACTCCTTCTGAGAATCTCTCCGGTTTGAAAAGATGAACATCTTCACCCCAGATGTTAGGATCGTGGTGAAGTGTTAGAACGGAGACGAGCAGGTTCATATTGGCCGGCAGAGTGAGAGTTCCCAGTCGAATTTCTCTGCTTACTTGCCTATGCAATGAAACTACAGGAGGATATAATCTCAAAGTCTCGTTGATTATCATACTCATCTGTATTCGAAAGATAAAATGAAAGGTTAATCATAATGATAACTCACTGATAACTTGCTTTCATACAAAGACTTACAATTTTAAGTTTTGCAATGCCTTCTGCATTTGGAGTTTGTTGACCAAGAATTTTGAGAATCTCATTTCGAGCTTCTTCTTGCCAATCTGTATGGATTGCTAAAAGTAAGACAGTCCATGAGAGTAATGTGCTGGTGGTTTCGTGTCCACCAAAGTAAAATGTCTTGCACTCATCGACAAGATCTTCCATTGAGATCTTCTTGGATTCATCATCATCGTGATAAGCGTTTATAAGTAATCCGAAGAAGTCATTTCCGTAACTGTCTGATTCTCCACTCATGACTCTCTCTTCTCTCTTTTTAAACAATTTCAAGATGGAGTTATGTATGCCTTTCTCAAGCTCCTCTGCTTCAAATTCGTCTCCATACCTTAAAATCTTACTGCAAAAAGAATGATGGAACAAATCATACGTAGAAAAAAGAGGATATATTTCAGGTTCAGTATCATGATTTAAAATACACGAAACTTGTTATATTTGATAGCTAGCTCCCACATGCCCTTGATCCATCGTAAGACAGCAATCAACAGCTCAAATAACTCAAAGAAGATGGATTTACCCTATTCCAGGTATTCTCAATTTGAAGGCATTTCTTTGTATTATCGCTGCCATCTTGTTTATCATGTCAAAAATGTTTTTCCCCTCAAGGTAACTACTTCCAAAAGCTGTTCTGGAAATCACTTCCGAGGTCAATCGCCTGAATTCTTCGAACACCTCAATCTCCTTGCCATGATACTTTTCCCAACTTTCTAACATCATTTCGACACTGGCAACCATTTCTGGAATCATATTCTGCAACATGTTTGTATTTTGCAATTAGCTATACAAAAATAATATAAACTTTGCAAGTCTGAATAAAACCGCCCTTACTTTTAAGCTCTCCCCATGGAATGCATAGTTTGCCAACTTCCTCATCTTAGACCATTTTTCACCTTCAGAAGTCACAAGGCCATTCCCTAGTATCTTCTTCATATAACCTCGGAAAAATGGCGGTTTCCTGAAAATTCTGTCTTTATTCGTCAGAACCTCTTTGATTAGGTCTGGTTCAGACATAACCAACTGTGGCTCAGGACCAATCCATTGCAGAAAATTGGTCCCTGCAGATGTAAAGCAGATCAAACTAATCAGATCCAAATCAAAGTAAATTAAATGGAGAAGAATGAGCAAGTAATCAAGTTTAGTAGCTTGTTACCGTATTTCTTGATCCATAAGTATAAATGAGGCTGGATTCTGGGATATATATTGTGAGAAAGATCAGTCATGGGCCGACTCAGAGCTTCACTTCTCATCTTGAGAAGTTGATTATTGGTTCCGTACAAAAATCTATATGAAGGACCTTCGATACCCTGTGAACTCATCAGACGCTGTACACGGATTGGGGTCCACCATACCCTGTAAAGAAACTTGACAAGTATTAGAAGAAGGAAGAGGCATAGAGAGCTTGAAAGAACCACCCCTAGGCTTTCCATTCTTCCTTTCCGAGTTGCAACTCTGGCAAGCCGAATATTTAAGGGAACAACAATCGCGTCGCTTTGGTATGATAATGGAAAGGGTGTATTCCTCTGGACAATTACGAGGAACAGAAAGGAAAAAAGAAGTAACTTTATTCGACTGATGTGAACTTTATGCTAGGAAATATATTAAAAATTAATAAGAGCAGAGCACAAGGTAGGAGAATTTCATTATCTCTGATTAGATCTCCTTGTTTTCTTAAAGAGAACAAGATAGAAACCGGGTGGGTCTTGCCCGTGCGAGGGGGTCTGAATTTTCAACTATTTTGCGTACAGGGTGATGTCATCAAATGAAAAATCACTTCCCCCCGTATAGTTCGAAGTGAGAATAGAAAAAACGAAAGAAACAAAATTGTTGATGAGGTGATCGATTATATGCCAGGAAAGAGACGATTCCCCGACCTTAATCGTTATGCAAATTGAAGCTCTCTTTAAAAAGAAAATGACAAAACCTTAGCCTTTCGGTTCTATAAAAGTCTGTCAATTATAATAAACTACCTGTCAGCATTTTTCCATATCATTTAGAAATAACTAGTTGATTTTCTGCATGTTGTTTTTATTATCACAACAGATGGATTAACTAGCTGTTCTTTTTTATTATCACAACAAATGGCTTATTAGTTATATATCTTCTGTTTTTTTTTTCTGAAAGTCAATAAGGAATTTCATTAAAGAAAGTTCCACTGGAGCACTGCCATAACAGAAGTGTATAGAACCAGAAATAACCTCAAGCAATACAGCTCATGTGACAACTAAGAGTGAACTTCATGAAAATATAGACAAATTAAGGTTTGGTCAAAAAAGTATCTTGTAATCTCTCTATAACTCTACTACAGCATCCATTTGGAGATCCAATTTGTAATCATAGCGTGAGCTCAGTTCTTTGCAATAACAGATTCTCTAATTTTCTCTTATTTCTTATTTTATAACATTCTCTGATTTACCAAAAAAACAAAACAGATTCTCTAATTTTGCACAGTAGCCTTTCACAAGTTTTTTGTGAGCTATTTTGAGTTCTCTTGAAGATTCTTTGTTTTTTTCCCCCCAACAAAATGGTATATACTGTTGCACAAAAAGCTAGCTTGAACATGTTTGAGTTACGTTTTGTGGCACATTTGAGATTCAAAGCCCATAAAACAATGTCAATTCATTGAGTTTAATGGCAAGTGAAACTCGAAAGTGTGTGAATGTGATTCCAAACGAATTTGATAAATCTGCCATTAAATTGTAAATGATTTTAAGTACTTATTTTGATCTTAACTGAGGACATAAGTACGATCCAGCTAGTGAAACTTGAAACGGTCCTTGGTTCTCAACTTGCCTTTAACGGTAAGCCAAAGGATGAAAGATGCGTTAGGGATATAATTTGTGTTCCGAACAAGCCTATGCCATTCTACATTGTTTTGTAAACCTATCAGTAACTTTCTACAGGAGAGGGTGGAGAATTACATCTATTTGTAATTAAACCACATGACATAATCCTCTTTAGATTAGCAGGGGAGTATGCATGGAGATTAATTTTGATTAGTCCAAAGTCTCTTGAAGCATGAGTTGGCTATTGCTATACATCATCGTCTATAATTGCTTCCACTTTTTTTTTTGGGTCAACGTACGCAATACATAAAGATCTCTTCTTTGTGGGGAGGGTTATAATATATGCAGCCTTCCGTTTATATTTTTACAAAAAAGGTTGTTTCCGTGACCTAAACCTATGACTTTATCTATCTTAACATGAATTCTTCCTTTTAGTGTGTTAAATTCTTAGATCTTATACAGAGGTTCGAATTTATGCTAATGATCAAACCAAAATGAGGTATCTTTTCCATTACCTATCTTATGTTTAATGACCAAGTAAACTTAATACATCCTCTACAAGATTTGGCCTTGAGGGCTACGGGGTGTTCACCTTTAGGTTAACTAACCATATACTTTCTTCTTATATGTATCCATTTGGACCTAAAGTGATTCCTTGTCTATGCATATCTTACATAGTCTCTTGATCCTACGAGAAATGCTTTAACTTTCAAACATTGTCATTTCCTTTGTTGAAAAAATATTTTAAATTGACACAGAAGCATCTAAATCTTATTTGAAAAGTCACATAACCTTTCGACATAAGAGTAAAAACTTTGTCATGGATACTCCTAATTACTCGATTAGGTTACTATTTCAAATGATTACATCATTCTTTAACTTTAATATTTTCTTAATTGACTTAAAGTCATCAGAGTAAATTTATTTTATACTTATTTATTCACTTCCATTTTTTATGGTGTAATGAAAATTTTTTAAAAAGAATTCAGTTTTAATTAAATTGTATAACCAAACTATGCAAGGGGTATCATAGTGAAAAACAAGTTTGCATTTTCAAACTTAATAAACCAAATTAAAATTAAATTAGTCATTAGTTTTTATAACAATTTGCTTAAATAAATAAAATTACAATAAAACTAAAATTACCAGGAATTATCTTGTTTAAATTTTTTCAAAGTTGAAAATTTACACAAAAATGCTCCTATTAATTTAATTATAACAAAATTAATAAGCTTAGTTAAGTTTCTTAATTCTCTCATACTTAAGTTGTATATTATTGTTAATACACCAAAATGTAAGAATAATGAAAAACATAGAAAATAAGGGAAAAGGTGGAACTAAGATAAGTAGTACTCTCCCAGTAATTGAAGAATGTAATACCGTCAAGATTTATCTTAAGTTGATGAAATCTAATATCTACTCTGATGTATAGGGATGTACTATAATATAGGATAATGTTTCCTATATAACTTATAAAATTTCATCAATTTTCATCCAAAATAAAATAACCATGTTCTAAAGTCTATGAATTCAAAACTACTTCAAAGGAAAAACACATTCTATAGATCTTAAAAATTATCAAATTTAAACAAAAACAACTAAATTGTTAGGTTATCTTCTAACAAATATTAAATTTAATATTTATAGCTAGACATGGTCACCAAGCCTTTTATCCTTGTGGCTTCTTAAAATTCTCCTTACTAGTTAAGGGCCTTTTAGCTTTTATAAGTAGTTTATGTTCTTATATAGAACCTAGAGAAGAAGTGATAATAACATGATAAATATTGTTTTCTCTAAACTTGCATAAAGTAAGTAAGAAGAAATTGTTTCAAATCGAGTGTAGCTGATTCTTGGATAGATGGTCGGCTTTAGGTTTTCTTTCTCTTAAATCCTTTAAAGTTCTATAAAATCAATGTTTATAGTCATCTCATTCTAATTTAAAAACATAATAAAAATGATTAGGATCCACCTCTTTTTTATTAAGTGCTAAAGCTAAACATATTTCTAAAGGATCATCATAAACAACTTTAAGTAAGTCATCATGCATAACAGAATTAGTAATGTCCATCTTATAATAAGTGTCATCCAACTTAAGCCTTTCTAAGGCCTTGAAAATGTTAAACTCCTCTTTAACAAGTAAGTCACTCTATGTACATTATCAAAAAATTTGTAGAAAAAATTATTTATCCTACTTTAACAAATAAGTCTTCCACTATCTTAATTAGGTACCTAATGGATCTATCAGAATTAGAGTGCTATAACTATATGCTTTCTAAGCTTTCTAAAAAAAAAATAAAGGCATAATTTTAATACTTACACCTAAATCACATAAATATTTATGAATAATGAAGCAGCAAAGTGACACAAAATCACAAAACTTATGGATCCTTTAACTTTTGATTTATTTTGAAAAATTACACCACACTCCTCAATTAAAGTTACCATATTATACTTGTCAAGATTGTCTTCTTTAGAGATGATTTCCTACAAAAACTTTACATAGAATGAAATATGGGGTAATACTTTATTGAAAAGAATGTTTATGTGGAACATCTTGAAAATATCCAAGAATTTCTTATAGTTGTCGTCATCCATCCTCTTAACTGAATATGGGCTAATACTTTATTAAAAAGAATGTTGATATGGAACTTCTTAAAAATATCTAGGAATTTCTTATATTTGTCCTCATCGGTCTTTTTTTTTTCAATATTTGAGGGTATGGAATAGGTGGCACATAAGCTTAACAAAATATTATGGCTTCTACTTCAAAGAATTGCTGGATGTAAATGAGACTAAGGTTAATTTCATACTATTCGTGAAGTCTACCCTTTGAATCTCCACCTCCTTGTCCTTTACTGTAAGCTTGTACAACTTTTGCACTTCCCTTTCTTTAGAGATTATAGCATCAAGTTTTTTACAATCCCTTAATGTGATGGTTAATAGTCTCTCTTTTGCATGTACCTTCGTATTACTAGTAGTTTGTCTTAAACTCTTTCACCTACCATTTAAGCTAATTGGTTCACATGCATCTCCCAATTATGAATGAATCCAAAATATGACCTTATTACATTGCAATCTAGTTAAACCTAAATCAATAATCATTTATAGATTAGCTTAGTTTAACAAATTTAACCTCATATAAAAATGAATATAAATGAATAACCAGTTTTCACTCTCAAGAACTTAATAACCAATATGAAAAAAAAATATAAAAATAATTTTCAGTGTTTTTATAAAGCATTAGAGGTTTGTTTAATTGGTTATTCTAATGTTTTCATGCAAAAGTAACTTATCATGAATGAATCTTGGTTACTTAGTTCACCAATTCAAATGGCTACTAGCACCACTTTTAATTTTAACCTTTTCATTTAGGTTAAAGTTAGATGAGTGAATTTATTTAAGTTTAATTTATTCATATATTTTTTAATTGAGATATTATAATATTTAGCTATTTGATAAGGTCAAATTTAACCCAATTTGTGTTAAATTAAATCAAGCATCAATATCAAGAACAATAAATTAATTGAAACTAAACTACTCGTGAATATTTGTATATATTGATTTAACTTAGTTGACTCATAACAAAATTCAAGTTCTTATGATTCCTTTTAATCACCTCTATTTCATCAATTAATTTTCTAAAATTTTACC
>JANZXR010000006.1:25261672-25285666 GCA_027575705.1 Erythroxylum echinodendron | reverse complement strand
GTCTGCGTTGCCTTGCATTCGCAGTCAGGCATATATGTTGGTTAAGAGGGAGAGATCATGTAGGGGTTGATACCCTTATGGTATGTTTGGTTCAATAGAATAAAAATTCTATTCCTAGTGTATTCCTATCATTTATGTATTCTTGTGTTCCTTCCTAATATATATATATATATATATATATAAGTAGCTATAATACAACCTAATGTAAATCTTAGGATAGTGTTAAGTACACATAATTTTTTTTTGATAACCTTATCAAATATGATCCTTCATATACATCTCCTTTCTTCTTATTTCTTATCTGCTTCAAATACATGACAAAGTAATAACCTAAATTACATAGGTTCTCCCTGCTATATATTAGAGGCAGAATAGATCCCCAAGGGTCATCATATTAATGTTCTTTTTTCTCCTCAAAATTGTGTAGATAATTATCCTATATAAGTACTAAAGTGATAGGCATATAATATAGGTACCCATAATCTAGAAAGGGTCATACTAAATTCATTCTCTCTTATATGGAATTTCAACTTTAGGTGTATAGAAAATTCACATAGTAGAAATTTTGTTACTTAATTTTTATACTCCTTCGTCTCCATATGCTCAAGTTTATAGAAAGTGCATTACAATATGAAATTATTAAGAGGTTCATTGATTTGCAGGGGATGTAAAGATCAAACTGGAAGTCCTAATTGGCTCCACAAAAGTTTAAAATAATGATGAGTTTCCTATTCAACCACACTAGGGTCTATAATGATATTATTTAAATTATCATTGATTGCATTAATTGGCACAAAAGCTCCTTTAAACTTTATATTAAAATATAGGTTAGACCTTAATATTTAAAGAGTGTTAAAATAAATTAAATATTTTGTAACTCTCATATATTCAAATTCAAATTAATAAAAATTTATTTTAATTTTTATTTATATAAAAAATTATTTGTAATAGAACTCATCATTACCAACTTGAAACCCGTAACAGTAAGTCCCACAACCGTTTAGTACACTTGGCCATTAATCGTGCTTCTCTTCCTTTCTTTTCTCCTTATATTCCACCAAGGACACGGATTTTCTTTAAGTTCATACTCTTGAGTCTTATATTATTACTCATATGCATCTCCAACAGAGAGTTGATTAACTTACGTGTAGGGATGTCAAAAAGGGCTTAGCCCATTAACATCTCTACTTACGTTAAAATGGATTAAAAAAACATTGGATTTAAACCATTTTTAGGTTTTCTTCATATAGGCAACTTGAAAAGACATCAGAAAACATCATACAAAGATGATCTTAACTAGAAGAAAAATACCTCTGATTAATTATGCAATGATATTTGAACCAGTTTTTTGGATAATGTAAAACCTAGGTAGCCAAACTTGGACAAACAACAGTATTTGAATTAGAACAATTGTATATAGTCTTTTTAGATTTTGTAGAACCTAGGAAGCCAAATGGGTATCAACATTACTTTTAATTTGTAACAAAAATCTTATGGTTTCTATAATGGGGCTTTGAATGATGGGATCAAAATAATTAGGAACAATTTTTAGCTTATGAATTAGCCTAGTGCTTTACATACCTATATGACTGTGACTCTTTGTGTTAGTTCTTTGAAACCATTACAAAAGAACTTTGAGCAACAACAATGGAAATTGATGTAGAGTAATCACTCTTAAGTCTTTATATTATAAGTGAAGGAAAAATCTAAAACATAGATAAATGCATGATCTTTCAAATCATATGCATCATTAATCATACCACTTAGATTTGACTGAATTTTACTAGTTAAAGGACTATTGGAAGAAACCTTTATTTTTGATTCCATAAATTATCTCGTATTTATATTTTTCACATGATTATCATCAAATCTTTTAATTGAATATTATCTCTTATTTATAGATAATTAAAATGTTATTAAATATTTTTAACAGTTATCAATTGGCACATCACACCTTAAACTCATCAAATGTTTCTTTTAGTTATCATATCCCACTCACACTTGATAAGTTTAGTTAATAAGATTTTTGCATGTTCTTATACTTGCTCAATAACTTGTATGACTACTGATATGTGCTTGATTGTCTCATACTTGTTCAATAACTTGTATGACTACTGATATGTGCTTGATTGACTATATATTTACTCCCTAATAGTCAGTGATTAATGTTATATTATACTTAAGGTATTTATTTTAGTTCATACATTATTTTAGGTAAAAATTAGAGGAACAAGAACCAAAATGAGCTAAACAATTTCTTGATATTGTTCTATCAATGTTCGATTTATTTGCCTCATTAGAAACAAAAAGGAGATGATTTAGGGTGAAAACAAGACAAGGAACGCAAGAAATGGAGTCACTGTAACTTACACACCCATGTATATGACATACATGATTGTGAATAGGACTGTGTGAATCACGAGAAGCGTGTAGGAGTGCGAAGATGAAGTTTCAAGCAGCTCTGCAACCTACACAACCACGTAGAGAATTACACAACTGTGTGAGTGAGCTAAGTGGGTCGTGTATCTTGTTCTTGTAGCGTACTGTAAACGTGTATATTCACGATTTCTAGCAAAATTAACATACATGGTCACTTACACACTTATGTAATTGATTTTTTATTATTACGCATTCCTAATTTTAAGTATAAAAGGGCATTTAAAAGGCCAAAAGGGCATGAAGACATTAGAGATTCAAAAGAAGGTAGATTCCCTTCGCTTTGGAGAGTTATAAGGAGCTAAAATTCATCTTTCCAGTTAAAAGGGGATATCGAAGCTGTCAAACATATTTGGGTGTTGATTAATCTAGTGATTTTGTTCTTAACTCTCTTTAGGATTGACTATGTTATTCTATATTTAATCTTTTAGATTTATGTATAAATGATTTAGATAATCCTACTAGATTATTCATATAGGTATTTATTGTCAGAATCTAGATTACAATATGTAATCATTATAAATCTAATTCACTTGTTGTGAATTGATAGTTGCACATCAGTAAGGATAATATCACATAGGTTAAGTGACCCAAGCCTATGTGATTGTTACTTAGATTAACCTATTTTCTTATTCTATAATGCAATTGTCTCATTAAATCTAGAGAGTTTATTCTAGGTTTTCTAATAACTAAACCTAATTAAAGAGCTTATTTTAATTAGATAAATCCTAAGGGAAATATTATTAATTTTTTTACAAATGGCACTTCACTTTACCACACATTTTCAAACAAATAACCAACTTTCACTTTGATAAAGAGTTTGAGTCATATGCCACAAAATTTCAAAATAATATAATAATCAATACAATATTCATACATAACAACATTGACAACTTAATAAATTTATCATGGGTATTCATATATTTCCTACACCATCCATTTTAAAACATAAACAACCTTTTTAGGAGACACTCATAATGACTCACCAAAATAAAAAATGTACTCATAAAGCCACAAATTATCATCAAGCATAGCCTAAAAATCATTTAGATATAAATCACAAAAATTTTCACACTTATTATTCAATCACAAAAATTTTCACACTTATTATTCATACACACATACACTCACACACAAACACACACACTCACACACAAACACACACACCCACACACATGCACACATACTCACAGACACACACTTGCACACACACACGTATGCGCGAGTGCCCACACACACACACACAAATATATATACAATTTTCATGTTGAACATCTTTCCAAATTCAATTATTACAGTCCCCAAAATTGGTTCCCAACAAAAGAACACATTTGATGCCCTAACAGCCTAAATAGCCTATGGTAAATTAGCTATATCTCGCAAACCATTATGAATTTATCCAAACCAGTTTATAAACAATTAACCAATGTCTAAAACTAAAACTTTCATGTTTGAAACAACTTCCAAATTAGTTCTTTAGACACTCAAATTATGGATATTATCTCGGACTCAACTTCAGTCTTGCTAGATAAACTGGGTTTGGAAATTAGACCATATCTCTTAACCTGTGAAATTTGTGTACTTGCCCTCTTAACCATATACACTTAGTCATTCACGTCCAAAACAAAATAGCTATACTGATTAGGCTATATCTCGCAAAACAAACCATATTTCCTCAATCCATATTATAGCCAATTAGAACACATATAAACAACCATAAAAGATTAGTATTTCTAAAAAAATATTTCAAAATCATCACAAAAAAATTTGTTTCAAGAAGGCTTTATGAAGGGATGCAATCCCACTCACCTTTTTTTTAAGTAAATTAAATCTTTTTCTTCCTCCAAGCCTTTTCCTTCTTCTTTCTCATAGATAATCTCTCCCTCTCTTTCACCTAAGAGGTTCAACCTCTTTGTTATAGAAACCCTTTTTTTCCTCTACAAACTCTAGTTAACCATAATTTTAAAATTTTCATCCATATCTCAAAGTGAAAAATCCTAATTATATCTCAATGAGCCTTCTTCCACTTATTTCACTTCAAGTCCTTATTTGTCTATTCACCTTTTATTTTTTTATTTTAATAGATATTCACTTATTTTAACACCTAATAGAAAATTAATAACATCAAAATAATTTCCCTCCAATAATTGCAATTTATTTAATCTCTAACATAGTTTCCTTCAATTTATTCATTAATATCAGTTTTCTTATCTGTTTCTCTAAAAATGTTCCCAAATTTCACCATTCATTCACAAAATATTTCCTCACTAAACTAACTATAGAAAAAATTGAAAATTCCTCTTCCACAAAAAAGAAAAATACTTAAAATTTCAAGCTAATAAGAAAAAAACATTATATGGGAAAAATAAAAATTAATGGAACTAAATAATAATTGAGAAAACTAAAAAAAAATGCAAGGTGTGCCATCGTAATTCCTCCCTCTGACTTAATAATACATGATGGACTAGCAGTAATCACATTCATCTAAATTTATCAAGGTTTTAGAAGAAGTGACTAAATTATCAAACTAACAAAAGCAAGTTGATTAACTATTAAGAACAAATCAAGATAAACAAACATTAAGGCCTTAGGATTCAGTTATGATATATTTGAATTATCAAACAAAATTATTTATCAAGGTTAAAATAACAATTAATCTAAGGTATCTATCAAATTAACTAATTACACTATCTCTCGCATGTGTAATTAACCTTAATTAGACTCATTAAGAACAGTTAATATATTAGTCTTCACAATAGTTTAGGATAACTCCTTTTATAGATCTAGAATATTTGTTCTCCTAGTAAATAGATTATACTTCTCCTCCTAGTCCTTTATAAAATTCTTAATATTGAACTTTATAGTGATTAAGCATCAACTCAAAAACCAAGATCAAGAGAATAAATACAACTCAAGCTAGGGATTTATACTGGCTAGAGTCAAGAAAGAAAACAAAACATAAGGACTTGTTCTTATGGATTTTGAAATCATGATGTTATTTACTTAAATCTTAATAGATTCTTGAATTTTTTTCTCCGAGGTTCTCCCTTTATTATCTTAAGACCCTTTAATTTGGCTCCCTTGTTCTCCTCTTTAGCTCCTAGCCCTCTTTTTCCTTTCATAGCAAAAAATATTAAATTTTCTATAAATTTTAACGTCGACAATGGTTTATGTCAGCTTACTGTGTTGCTTAACTCCTCTCTCTGAATTTTTTAATTAAAATTATCACCATCATAAGTCCAAAGCGTGGTATTGTTTGTAGGTTGTGTTAGGTTAGTAGCTCTTTTGTCTCATACCTGAGGGAACACTTGGTGAACATAGGTATGACGTCCGTGAAAATAGGTCCATGGAAGTGTCATATTAAAGAACACTAATCCCTATTTTATGCATGTTTGGTTCTATAGAAAATTCTCCAAAAAAGTGAAATAGTCTATGATAGAACATAAGTTGACATAGGACTGTATTTATATCATATTTTTTTCATGTATCAAGTTTTTAGAAAGGTATAAATGCACTAGTAAACTACACAAATCAAAACACAGTTTCATGTTAAGATTGTGTTACTAAACATAAGCGCATGTTCAACTTATTCTCATCTAAATTCACTCTTAACTTGACTTTAACTTGCTTGAATTCGTTCCTTCTTCATCAAATAAAGCCTAAAAATCAAATATAAACTACGTTAAGTACAAAAATCTTATAGAAATAATTTAAACATAAACAAAGTACCAATGGTTAAACCAACTAACTTTTTGATTCGATTTTTAACTTTTCAATTCGATTTACTTTAATAAATATTAATTAATTAATTGGTCAATTTTTTAAAATTAATAAATTCCTATAAACCAAAATAAATCAATTAATTTTCATTTAACAATCTTTAAAAAAAACTAAACTTCAAATATTCGATAAGTAAGGATAATCTCTTTCAAACTTAATTCAAATTCTTCAAATTAATTCAATTTTTAACTAATTTTATAACAACTTAATATCAGATGAACCTTTTAAATATTAAATCTTTTGTCTTATAGGTTTAATTTCTAATCTAGTTTTTAAAATATTGCAAAATACTCTCAAAATCATGTTTAAAATATAGTGTAGTTAGTATTTATCATTTACAATATTTATCTAAATTTTGTGATCAAAAAAAATGATTTCATTAAAACTTCTAAAATTCCTCAAAATTCATTCATAAGTTTCTTTACTAAGCTTATTCGAAGCATCCACACAAGAGTAGTGAAAGTATCCAAACATAAATTTTAAATAATAAACAAATTAATCAAATTTAGTAACTTAGACAAAAACCTGTTGTGGAATCTTAAAATAAACAAATTCTAACATTAAGGCACAATAAATATCATTTAAGAAAATCAACTACCTTTCAACTTCAATCAAATCTACTATGAAACTATGAAATTTTACTCGAGCATTAAAAACTTACCAAAATTATAACAAAAATTATTTAAAATTTACAAATTCAATGAATTCTAAAAAAATTTATCAATCAAATTATCATAATTAACAATCTCATTTTTTATACAACTGCATAAAAGTCTCGTTGCATAAAAAATGCATAAGAGTCTTGTTGCATAATTGTCCGAGAGCCGATCGTCTGTTCCTAATATTCTAATCCAACTCTTTTCCTATTGTATGTTCATCTAAGAGTTCAAATACTACAAAGAAATATGTTCATCCCAGAGTTCAAATATCACAAAGAAATAATCTTAAGAGTTGACCCAATTGATTTAAATCAAATGGAGCCACTAGCTTTATAATTTTTCATAAATTTAGCACGTGTCTTATTGATTCTAAGGAGAAACACATAACATTTGAAGTAAGAAAAATGAAAATTCACATGAAAGTATCCATCATTTCTCTAAAATTGAATTGCTTTATTTTCTTTAACTTTTATTCCCTTTATTTTCGTTATTTCGTCTACACAAGTGTTTTTGACGTACAAGTACCTTCAAGAAGAGATGAAATAAAGACGGAAAATCATATCGACTAGGGAAAAAACACGTACACAGCCACGGTGTTAATGGGCCACAACTTTCTAGGTTACAAAGTCTGATCTCCAATTACGCCCAGTTGAATGTTTCCAAGTAAATAATAACACCAAACAAAGTACACGAAAATGCATGCTCGGGTTTTAAAAAAAAATCACAAAAGAACTATTCAGAGTTGCAGAAAATCAATGGTCATCAGAAACAAGTAACAGAAGTTAAACCAATCTAAAATCACCGCCTTAGCACAGCTTTACAACCTCATGTTTAGCAGGTTCCTTGTGAAAGCATTTAGAAGTCAAAGCCCATGACTGCATACCACGTGGATGCTATCAACTATTTACACTAGTCTTCCTGCAACTTCCTACCCAACATTCTTGGTACCAAAGATCCTATAATGTCTGCTTCCCCATACATCACTAGCGTCAATATAATACGATTTTATACAGCACTGAACCCAGGGGGGGCTTCTGGGAGCATCAGTTTCCCCGCCAATATCATTCACAGCCACTCCAAGTAATTTGTTTCGTTTCCTTGTCAATACATCAATGGAGGGATAGCCACCAAAAAATTTCTCCTATCACCAATATTGGAAGAATCAGAAATAGTTCAACCCTCTAGAAAAACAACATAAGATGTACATAGGACAAATTTTCATCATTGCTCTTAAGAAAGATGGCCATTCATAAGCCTAAAGAAGTAGAAGTCCATATATAAGCATCAGCGTGGGCTTTTGCGTATCTCTTTTTCAAATGCCCTCTAATTAGAAGGGATGTTCACAAACAACACTTAACATTGAAACTCTAATACACTTTGATACTGGTATTTCTTTCAAAAAATGTAGATGTTAAACAAAAATAGCTTGTTTTTCATTTTGACGTTGAACATGAGTTTTATTGATTAGTGCTTCAAAGTAAATATTAGAGTTAATCATATTTGTAATATAAAGATTATTTTAATTACCATAATATGATTAGAATTTCATACTTAAAGCAAAGCAACCTGAAAATGGACAAAAATGGCACTGAAGACATGCTTCGTCAGATTCGAGGAGAAGACCTTGAGGAAAGTTATGTACTCACCCCATCTTCAGCATACAGAAAAGCATGAATCCTGGAAGTTGGATCCTCTATTGTCAGTCTAATCCTGTATGTACCATGACAAGAGCGGAAGTCCTCAACGCTGTATGGAAATGCAGCAACTACCCGGACAATACACTTGAATTTAGAAGTCACCTGAAAGATTTAGAATCCAAGATTGTATAATATATAGGTATGACAAAAACATTTTCTTTTTCATGGCTCTTCTATATTTTATAATAGTGAGTTCAATGCAATGCTCATTAAACAAATTGAATTTACATGAAGACAAGTAAATGTTCAATCACAGTTCACAGGAAAGCGATAAGACCATAGGCAACGGCATTAGGCTTTAGAATGTGCATATAGCATTTCCAGAATTTCAATACCTAACCGGCTCCTACAGGTTTTCATGTTTTCCTAGGGAGAAGAAATGCATTTTAGGTCATTGTTTATGTCCTGCATCCAGATGCTTTTCCCCATATGTTAAAAAGGCCTACCCAATGTTTTGCCCATAGTTCCTACTAGTTTTACACGCTACAAACAGCACTTCCTAAAGCCACAAACCCCTCTTTTCTTTACCAAAAAGCTACCAACTTCAATAAATGGAGTCTTTTGCTTGTTAGCACTTCTGTGCCGGTCAAATAAGGTTGAAAGCGCTGCAATTTCAAACCCAGAACATGGTACCAGTGGAATTAGCACTTGAATCATTATTACTGCTATTGCTAATCTTTACAACCGATAACCAAGTGGAATAGACTTCTCCAAAAATCTCCAATATAATTCACATGTGGAAAAGATGAAAAAGGAATAAAATAACTGAAAATTTTTAGAAATCAGCATTAAGAATATGGCAAGAAAGTGTGACAACAAAGAGATATCATACCTCTGAGTAGGTGATAACATCCATTAAAGTAACAAATGGCGCATGATCATAATCAACCTCTGTGAGAGGAAAGGAAATGGTACATGATCACCATATTGTGCTCACAATCATGGGCAAAAACGTTCCTAAAGGCTCAACTGGACAACTGAAGTAATCAAAAGGGAACATACTTTCATGTATAACTAGAAAAAAAGGTCAAACCTGTAAGTTCAGAACACCAAGGAAAGCTCCAATATGGGATGCGCCCCAATTTAAATGACAAGCGTTCATTGTAACAGCTGATTCACAAAGAATAAACAACAAGTATAAGCACATCACTGACCAAGAACACTGAAAAAGTTTCAGATTCATATGAAGCACATACAGATTGGATACCTCTGCCGTGCTAACACAAGACTGTCATCTTCTGGCGTATATCTTAGTTTTGTGAATCGTGTCAACACACCATGCCAGAGTCCTGCATGGACTTCGCAGAGTATGTCGATAAACTTCAGCCATTTACCAGTATTGAGAAAGTGAAGGGCATGCTTTTCATATCCTTTCTCAATGATCACCCGTAGTATTGTTCCAACAGTTGGAAATCTACATAGTACATCTCTTGGCAAAGGCAAGGGTTCTAATTGTAAAGTTAGTGGATTATCCTTTTCATCTTCTAGCCTATGATTGAAGCAAACAAAATCAGCAAATCAATATCCAAAGTAGAGAGAATCCCTCTTAAAAACTAGAAGCTCTAGCACAAACATGCAATATTTATATACGATCCCCAAACTTGACTCTGAACATAATTATGGAAAGAATAAATGTGTGCATGGGAATTTGCAAATGAAATCATTGCAAAATGAAACAAACAACGTGAAGATTTTGTGATCTACATATGCCTTCTTTTGTATTTGGGTGGAGAGAAAGAAACAAAGAGAGTGGATGATACGTAATTAAAGTTATGAAAAGTTGCGAGAAAGATCACACGTCAGTCCTTGAAGCATTGAGCAAAGGTATAAGATTCTTCAAGTTGCTATGGAAAAATGGAACAGATCAATTTCAAGAGGGTCATACTTTACGAATCAATTCCGTTACCTTTTTTTTTTTTGAAAAAATGAATTAAAAATATTTCATAAGATAATAAAACAACTTCGAGGTTTTTACATTCCCTTGCCAAAACAACCGACGACTGCTCAACATCATACTTATCAAAACGACTACGCATCTCATCCACTACATTAACAAATGATGATGACGTTTCAAGATTATTGAAGGTTTTGCATAAAAGAAGTAAAATTCCCCCCACCCCCCTTTTTGCAGTCCGATGCCCATAATCTTCGCCAATTGGGTTGTAATCTCCAAGGTCGATGGAAGTTTTGTTTCGCAACCAACACTTGTAGGTGATAAGGTTCTGTATGGTTCTTCTTTCCTTGCTCCTTCTTCATCTGATCAATTTCATCTCTCCTCAGGTCAAGTTTAATGTTGAGATTCTCTCAGAACCTCATGATGCTGGATATCGCCTTCCTCTAGGAGAATGGAGAAGGGTCTCTGATCAGGTTTCTTCATGTTTCTTTTTGAATTGTTTTTCATTTCTTCACCTTGAACATTAGATTCTCCCTGAAGCAATTTCCACTTTCTCTTGCTTTCCTTATGTTTATGTCGTTTGATTGTCTTGCATGCTCTTGTGTTAAAACACTTAGCCTCTTAAACATTCAGAGAGGCTCGGGTGTTTCTGTTACATGTTTGGTTAAGATTATTCACTAGGATGAGCTCTATGAGTTCTTGTAGTATTTCAAATGCAAGAATCTCTTTGGGTGATTTGATTCCACCAAATCGTCTAAGGTTCCTTTGCTTCTACAACCCATATATACAAAGTCGTAAGGATAGGACGTGGATCTGGGTTTTGAGGGTTTGAGTGATTGGACAGTATTTGTACTATCTCTGTGATTGTGTTCCTAAGATTTAGCCATAGATATCTGCTAGATATAGAAACCCATACATAGCTACTGTAAGGACATGTGAAGAAGAGAAGATTTCTTATTTCCACATGGATCTAGCACATTGGACATGGTCTGTCGATTTGCAAATAAGGCATTTTATCTGTTGTATTTAATCTATTTTGGATTGCTAGCCATGATATAAAGGATACTCTTCGGGGTAGAACCTTGCAAATAATTCTATGATATTCCACCTTCTGTTTCCTAATTCTTAGCAGATCTTTGGTGTTGCTATTGGTGAGTTGATAGGTTGATTTTGCCAGTAGAATGTATCCAGAGAGTTTGCTTGAGGTTGATAGGATCGTTGGAAATGCCTCAATTGTTCAGGAAAGTTCCATGTACCCTCTGTAATCATAGAGCTAAGTTTAAGTTTGAGTGAAGAATTTCGGGGACTGCTTAGACTGTTGTAACGATGTATGAGGGGTCCTAAGTTAGACCAATTATCAAACCAAACATGTCATTTTCCATTACCAATTGTGCAATGGATGTCTTCCCTAATTTTGTCCCTTAACTTCAAAATCTGATTACGAAAATGGGAGTATAAGGTAGATTTTTTAATGCTCCATAGGCTTCTTTCTTTGAGAAAATAAGATTAGAGCCATTTCACCCAAAGTGAATTTTTATCCATGAGAATCCACCATAATCTCTTCAAGATTAATGCTTGATTTGTGATCTTGATAGGAGTTATATTCAACCCTACATCTTTAGGGAAGCAGATATCAGCCCATTTCACTTTAGCTAACCTTTTATCCCCCTTTTGGATGATTCAATAGAAAATTTTTGAGGATTCTTTCAATGGTCTTAATGATTCCTTGAGAAAGAAGGATGTGAGAACTCCAATAAATAGGAAGAGAATTCAATACTGATTTGATGAATTGCACCTTCCCCGACAGAGACCTGTTAACCCATGAACTAATCCTTTTCTGTATCTTCTCTAGAAGTGGAATGCATTCCGCATATCTAAGTCTTTTAGTAGAGACAACAGAGGAGCATGTTTGAATTGCATTTCAATTGATTAAGAGATGAGAGGTCCCAAGCCAGTAGCTTTCTTGGATAGGAGGAAATGGCTACTTGTTAGGTTGAACTGTAAACCTGAGAAATTTTTAAATTTATTAAGAGCTTCCATATAGCTTTGTATAGAGTCTATCGTGGCCCTACAAAATAAAAGTAGATCATCTGCAAAGCATAGGTTAGTCAAACCAATCTTCTTGCATTTTGCATGGCATCTGAATTTCGGATTCTTAAGCACTTCATATTTGATAAAAGAGTTGAGAGTCTCCATACACAAAACGAAGAGGTAAGGGGATAAGGGGTCTCCTTGTGTTAGACCTCTTGCTGCCTTAAATGATTTGGTAGGAATTTCATTGATCAAGATAGCCAAGGAAGAGGATGAAATACATTCTTTGATCCACTTTATAAATTTATATGGAAATCTGTGAGCCATTAATAATGTCCATAGAAAGTCCCAACTCACATTGTCATTAGCTTTCTAAAAATCAACTTTGATTGTATAATTTGGAGAATAGTTTGACCTAGAGTAGCCTTTCAGGAGCTCTTGGACAATAAAGATGTTGTCTCCTATATGTCTGCCTTGAAGGAAAGCACCTTGGTTATTACTGATCAGTTGAGCTAGGATTTTCTTCAGCCTTGTAGCAAGTTTTTGGCAATAACCTTATAGAGAAAGTTAGGGCAAGCAATAGGTTTGAATTCTCCAAAATATGTGGGATTGGAGCATTTAGGAATATAACAGACAAAGGTTTTGTTAATTTCTTTAAGGAGAATCCCCTTGGAGAAGAATTCCTTGACTGCTTGTATTATAAAGAAAATTATGTTTGCAATGGTAGTGAGGTAAGTAACAGAAATAGTACCTAAAACACCCATTATCTTACCAAAAGAAGTGGGTGAACTGATGGCTAATTTTTCAAACCTTACACCTAGTGATTTACCTGGTGAATTACCTCCTCCACGAGATATGCAGTACATTATTGACTTGGTACCTGGATCTATCATACCAACTCTTCCAATCTATCACTTAAGGTTATGTTTGGTTGGGTGGTTATTAATAGAATGAAACAGAATATAACATTATTTCATCGTTTAGGATGAGGGTTTATAATATAATGGAATAGAATATTATGAAAGGGAAAGGTTGCATATTATATCTCATTCTATCATAAATAATAAAAATAAGTTACCTCTTATTTGGGAGATCTAGGATAGAATGTAAAATGATAAACAATATTTCACTATATTATATTATGAACCCTTTTTTCAAATAACATTTTCCTATATTACATTATGAACCTTTCCATCTCTCCCACAACAATTTTCTAATATTACATCCGTTTACATTCCATTCCATTATAAATCATTCCATTTCATTAAAAACTTTACGTCCAACCAAACATAGTTTAAATCTTATTGAGAATGAAAAACTAAAGAGGTCCGTAGAGAAGTTGCCGAAAAAAATGTATTTAAGAAAGTCTTAGTTCATGGGTAGTTTTATCATTATTAACTCCTAAAAATGATAGAAGTTGACGAATGTGCATTGGTTTGTCTAGAAATAAACAAGATCACAATGAAGTATAAGTTTCCAACACCTCGCCTTTATGACATGTTCAACATGTTGATTGAAGCTTGATAGTTGTAGGTTGCAAGATGTTTTATTAGACATTTTAGTATGTTTTTTGTGGTCTATTAATTAATTCATCCATGTTTAGGGTTAGAATTGTGTGTGTTGGTTAGATATTTGTGTTTTGTGTCTTATGAGATAAAGCACGCTACTGAGCTTTAATATTATGTGTTTGAGGTGTGTTGTTGTGTTTGTTAATGTTTCAGATCAAATATCGGAAAATGGAGAGAATTCGGAGGAAACTCAGAGCAAGAACCAGGGCCACAATCATGACAGAAACTTAGTGGGTCTGCCACAACGATCGTGATAGAGAGCAAAACATAGTGCCACGATTGTTGCATTATGGACGCAAATTGACCTCTAAAACATGACCATGCGAGGGATATTTCGGACTTCTGAGCCCGCGTAAATCCTAATGTTTGCCCTAAATGGAAAAGATATAAACAAAAGAGAAAGAACCCTAGAAAAGGGGGCTCCTTTTGCCATCTTGAGAAAGAACACAAGAGAGAAAAAAGAGAGAAGGGAAGAGGAGCATCTGCAACTGCTGTCCAGCCACTCCAACCCAACCATTTCAAGTTCTTTTCTAACTTCTCTTGTTTATTTACTTCATCTTGATGTATGACTTGGGTTTAAGAATGTTTAACATTTTGTTAATGATGTTCTAATTTCATTTTGGGATTGAATCTTGAATCATTTTGTGACCTATTTGCTTTTGATGTTAATGAAATTGTTTGGGTATTGTCATATTTGTGTTTGCATATACGTCGACAATAAATCAAGAGAGTGAGTCGATAGTAATCCATTAGATTGGGTAATGAGAGTTAATAACCTAATAAGTCACGCAATTATCAAATCGAAAATCACACGAAGAGAAATCTTATGTGAGGACCCAATTGTCTATTCAATTGCTTAAAAACTAATTGGAACATAGGCTATTTTTGTTAATCGAGAGATTGCAAAATCAAAATTTTGGAATCAATTAAGGATTATTAATTAGGATTAATTGATTAGATATTCAGAGAGAGTAATCAACCCTTCAAAATTCTAGGACTGATACAAGTTACATCGAAAGTGATTAAGGTAGCAAAATGACAATAGATAAATCCCATCTTCTCATCACTCTTTGATCTTGTCTTGTTGCGATATCTCAATTGTTAAATGGTTGTATTCCATTTTGATTTACTTGTGTTAATTTCATAATTTTATTTTCATTCAACCCCTACTGGATTGTTTAATTTTCTGTTTATCTTTATTTTCAATTAAATCACATTTTTACAACCTTAGACAAAGTTGGGATTCAAGTAGTTCACTAATTCCTCGTGAGATCGACACCTCAACTATTACCCATACGATTCGTGCACTTGCGAAATATTGAGGGTTTATAAGATTAAAACTTGCTCAACAGAGCTATTATCTTCATCAAGATAGACTTACGAAGTGATTATCATCAAATTAGAATCAAACTTGGAGATGAATGGAAAATGACTTTCAAGACTAAAGAGGAATTTTATGAATGATTAGTGATCCCATTTGGACTCTCTAATGCACTTAGCACTTCTATGATAGTGATGAATTAAGTGTTTCAACCATTTATGGGCAGATATTTGGTAGTATATTTTGATGATATATTAATATACAATCAGACTAAAGAAGACCAATTTCTAATAGTACTTGAATTTTAGAATTTGAATTTCAGAAGTTAAATCCAAATTTATATAATCAATATTTGTCACATTTTATATCGAGGACGACTCCAGATAAGTCGAGGAGAATTAATGCAAAAGAGCTTCAAGTCTATAGAAGAAATAAAGGAGAAAAAATTAGTCAACCACAAGCCTTAATTTGGTGGGATGGAGGAAGGAAATTGAGTTGAAAACAAAGAAAACAAGGGTTAAAATTAACATTATGTTAAGATTCTTTATTAGATAAACGTAGTTGCAAGTTAAATATATTATTCTAATTTAAGCATGTTATCCTAATTGTTTAAGGCCTATAGAATTTTTATTAGAATAAGATTTAAATTTGATAGGAATGCTTTCTTACTAAAATAAGGGTTCTAAGAACTTCTCTATAAAAATGTGCACCAATCTTTCAATAATAACATATCTTGGATTTTTTCTACAAATTTGAGTTTTTCAACTAAAAAGTATGATACATTCTTCTAAAAGTGATTCTCAGACTTTAAGAGTGATTCCTAATTTCCTACCTCCATTGTTTGTGTTCCTCACTAAATTTTTTTTAACCTAAAATTTCGATGATCAAACCCTAGATTCTAACCATATTAAACCCTAAAATCTTAGCCTCAAATTTCTAGCAATCAAACCTATACTAAATCTGAAATTTCAGCACTCCAACTGAAATCTAGACCTAAAACTTGATATTCCAACAACCCAAGATTAGCCATATTCCCCAAATTTTGTGAGTTTAGCTACTAGTTAATATTTCTTCTATTTATCCTACATCAATTAATCTGTTTGACATAAAAACCTTGTTATTTTTTAATTTCCAACTATTACTCTCTGATATGCCTATCCATACAGAGTGCCACATCTTTAGAAATTGTCACTTCATCCGAAGTTAAGAGTAACTTAACAAAAGACTTTTCATACAAGAAAAGGGCTTCCCATTAAATTTTTAAAGCACAAAGAATTTTTATAGAATTGATGAATCCACATAGGAAATTGATGTCTTTTATTATACCATCATCTACACTAGCAACAAATTGCTTTATTCTTTTAAGATTGATCTAAAGATAAATGACTAATTATGGACTTGTAGAAGGTCCTTATTCATATGTTGTTTTATGCTTGTGTCAAATGGATAAATACCTAAACTTTTACTCTGACCAGAACTAAAAGAGAAAGAAGACAGACACAACAGTCATAAGCAAAGCATAACAAGTAAACAAGTGCTAACAATGTTTTATTCCTTTATTTCTACAAATCAAGATATAAGATAAATGTTCAAATCATTGTTTTTTTTGCAAAGAAATGTTCTGCTCATTGATTTGTAAGGCTTAATTTTTATTAACTCACTTTGTGTTAATGGTGCTTGCTGCAATATCAGTTCCATCCCAAATAAAGGCAATCCACTCGGTCTTAGCATCCTCATAAACATGAAGAATCTTAAAATTGTCAAACATCAAAACATGAAGACTCATAAGAAGTCAAGCCGATAAGAAATAAATATTAAGCAGAAAGATATTGGGTTAAGAAGTGTTGAAACTTCATAAAACAACATAATAGGTTAAATAGAACGCAAATGTAATATTAAAATCATATCTAACTTGCCTTGCAAACTATGTTAATTTGTTCTCGGTCCTTGACATCTTTCAGGAGTGAGAAGCTATTTGGTCCTACCATATACGTGGAAAGTGAGCTTTTCACAGGGAAAAAAAAAGGAGTGAATATTTTAGCAAGATGGATCACATAGCTCAAAAACATGTAAGAGATGGTTGGATCTAAATGTTAAACCCATAAAACCTTCCAACACAAAGATCGACAAGGCCTTTTAATGCAAGGGCATACCCTTATTTAAATGTTTTCTTATTTAGTCAATCTTTGCAATGTTTTCCTATTTAGGTTGGTTTTCCATCTCAACTAGTCTATGCATTCCTAAATTTGTTCATTTTTCCTATCATCAATAAGAATTATGCTAGGGCTACAACAAATTAGGGAATTTAAAACACATTATACCAACTATGTTATCTCTTGAATTTATTCAAGACGTCTTGTTTAAGCCTAATCTTCTTCTATAGTTCCAACAACAATCATCCTCACTCTATTCTTACTCGGTTGAAACTTGTTACTGTAAACCCTCTCCCTACATCACCTTCCAACAACATGTAAGTGTAGGTCATAGTTTTTATATGACAATGAGCATTTTCCATCTAAGTGTTGACTAGGATTTTTAACAATAAATAAGATAATAGCCATTAGTCTTCATGTATGGGACATTAGCTCACCAATTCGCAAGTTAATGAGCTTACCGTCATCAAGATGGAAGTCAATCAACCATTTTCTTAGACCTGTTATGAACTTTGAGTCCAGATCCCTTGAGCGGAATCTTGAAGAAGATTGATAAGGACGGAAGTATTGACCATCTTTCCCTTCATATAAAGCAAAAGAAGAGAACTTCTTATTGAAAACAGCATTTACTTCACCGTTGTGGGATTTGATCTACATGAAAATATATTACTTAAAGATACGTACAAATAAAGTTATTGCAAACAAAAGGGCAACTTGAGCATTGAAGTACGCTGTTACAAGTACAATCAAAGATGAAAATGAAAACCAAGAATCAAATCATATTTTGGGAAAGAGACAGCTAGGAATCCAGTTTCAACAAGACATCAACGGTCTTTCCAGTATTTTTATTAAGAAATAACTAGCAGAAGTAGGTATAGCATGTGCACAACGGCATGATGATGAATTTCACGAAGAGAAAAGAAGAATACCACAACATGAGAGAGTATAATTATGTCACCAACAGAAGCAACACGAGGAAGACTTTCTGGTGTGTCACTGAAGATATTGACAGAAATTCCTAGCTTTATATGTGACTGGTCTATCACTTTAAGCGAGCAAAACCAATCTGCCATCATCAAAATTATCATCGTATTCATTCTCAATAATCCCAGAACTTCTTTTTTAAGAAGAGATGCACGGTTAAAAAGAAAAACAACAAAAGACAAGATTTTGATTTAAACCAATGAACATAAAAAATCAGTGGAGGCTCAGAAAACACCTTAACCAAAAAAAGGGTTAATCAATCTACTACCAAACCCCACCGCACCAACTTCAGAAAAAGATCAGTTTTCGGGGTTAGCAGACGTAAGACCGGCCTTTTTTTTCTCATCATCGCCTCCTCTCCATTTAAATATCGCAGCTTCTTTTTTTCTATTTGGCTTGAAATAGTAATAAGGAAAAAAGAAAAGAAATAGAAGTGTTTAAAGATAAATGAAAGAAGCATACCAGTCCCTCTGGATTTCTTAGGAAAAGCAAACTCAATAATGACGCCAATGAAGCTCACTTTCTGGTTAATTGAAGTTATTGCATCTCGTATCTGCATAAACCTGTAATCCTCTTTCTTCTCCATTTCTCGGCCCTCAAAGGTTCACTACTGCACATTATAAGGACTTTAAACCCCATTTCACTGGTGTGTAAGGGTTTTACATTTCTTCTTTTTAAAATATTTTTTTAATAATTTATAAATAGAATCGTATAAACTTTGTATCTTTTCTGCCATTTAAAATAGTAAAATGAAGGGTAAATTATAAAAAATTATAAACTTTATTTAACTTTGTGATACTAATAAAAATTTTAAAAAGTATTATTAAAATATTTTAATTTTTAATTTATAATAAAAATAATTTGGTATAAAATTTTCGGATATATATATTGTAATTGTGACAAAATATGAAATTAATTGTTTAATAAATTAAAATTATATTAAATTTCTAAAAACTCTGAGTTTAATCTAAACCTAAAATCCCAGCCACTGCGCTCGGAGGACTGCTCGGAGGACTGAGGAAATTCACATCAGATTGCGCCGCAGCTGACTACTATATTCCAGTAGGAACACGTTTAGCGGTGAACACTCATAAATTACAAAGGGATCCGCGAGTGTGGCCTAACGCAAGCGAGTTTAAGCCACAGAAATGCTTGAGCAGTAATTACAAGGATATGAGAAGGGTCAGCATTTTGAACTCATCCCATTTGGCGCTAGTACGAGAGCTTGTCTTAGAATCGCTTCAAGGCTAAAAACACTCATTTACTGTTGGCTAATTTGCTACAAACGTTCCATGTCTCTTACTCCAGATTCACTGATGGAAATTTTTCTTGGTCGCCCTAAAAAACATGAGCCAGAACTAGAACTTTAAAAGTGATGAGTTTGGAGGTGGCATTAAGTTCAGCCCAATTGAGCCTAAAGTTAATAAATACGCCCTAACTTGTTAAACCATGCTTGGGCTTTTTAAAATGATTAATTATAAAAAAACTCAAATTTTCGTTAATTTTAATTATAACCCCTACTTTAAAAAATAACAATAAAATATCTAAACTTTCAAATTTTTTTAATTTTAACTCAAACTTAAAAAAGTGACAATAAAATGTTTAAGTTTTTAATTTTCTTCAATTATATCTCACATTATCTGTTATTCTCCTGATGTCCTCAGTTCTTTGTTTCTGTTTGTTTTTCTGGCGTCTTAAACTATTCTCGCATTATAACATAGTGCATCAATAAGTTCTTCATTTGTAGTTCGTTCTCTTGATATTTTTAGTGAGAAAGCATCGAGGCTGTGTAATCTGAAAATCGAGGGATGAGGGCGTCAAGAAAATAAATTGAAAATAAAGGTAAAAACTAAGATTAAAGCGTAAGGTTTTCGGGACTACATAATTTGATTTAGGTCATTCTTTTACAACAACTTTATTTTAATTATATGATTAAATAACGTTATTTCATTGAACTTCATTTATTTTGTTAATTTTGGGTGATATGTATTGATAGTTAAAATTTCTAAAATACGTGGTAAATCACTTCAACAAACTTAACGAAAATACTGACGTCTGGTTATAAGTAAAAAAAAGTTAAAAGTTTAAGTATTTTATTATTATTATTTTAAATTTAGGCTAAAATTGAAAAAATTAAATATTTAAATATTTTATTACAATTTTTTAAAATTGGGGCTAAAAATTTAAATTTTTTTATAATTAACTTTTTGAAAAAAGATTTTAAATTTTGAGTCTAACTCAAACTCAGGCGTCAATGCTCGGGGAAGTCACGAGAAAAGGAAGTCTTTTTTATTATTAAATTTTAAAAAATAAAAATCAGGCCTACTCTAGCTTACACTAGACTCGGGCTTAAATAGAAATTTCCGGATCGAGCCTGAGCTTCACTGCCAAGCTTAAATTGTCTAGGGAGACCATTTTCTGAGGACTACCTTTTACATTTTTATATTTTGGCTTTTCAACTAAAAAGGAAATCCTATGACATTAGAAGGTAAAACGCGCAATGGTGTTGAAGAAAGACATCATGATCTTTTCTCTTTTCCGGCAGGCATGGAAATGTCATTGGAGATGATGGACGGAAGGAGTTTCACTTAACTCTTCTGATTTTATGGTTAGATTAATATTAGGGTAAGTTTATTAAATAAATAACTTTATATGTTACACAATCATAATATGTGATAGTCACGTTATATTAAGCTATTTTTTTCTGCAAACTAAAATTTAAAATATTTTAGTATCACTTTTTAAAATTAAGTTAGCATTATAAAATTAAGAAAAGTTTAGAATTTTTTTCCAACTAATTCTAAACGGAATTAGTTATTTTAACAATTTAAAAATATTTATTAAAATATTTATATTTAAAATCTTAAATTTTGCCAAATTTATAACCTTTGTCAAAATAATAAAAAATAACAATAAATTCTTAAACTTTTCATTCGTTACAAAACTAACTGTGCCATTAACTTTATAATTATTGGTACTGACATAGCGTGCCATGTAAATAGAACTCTTTCATAGGTCAGCATCTACGTGGCAAATAATTTTACAAATCAACAATATAAATAGCAAAAAATATATAGCAATTTCTTAACTTTAATCGATAAAAATTGAGAAGCTGCTAAATATTTTGCAGCAACAAAATCAAAAACTAACACCAAGTGGATCATCATTAGTGGCACTAGTTTCACCAGACTTTCTATTAACTTGTCCATGATGTCCATGGCTTACTTCCATAAAATCTCCAGCAATATAAGAGACATCACGAGGGATTGCATTGGTTGCCTCTTTTAATGACAAAGTCACTTCTCATCACTTTTCTTCTGAAAAATAGATCACCATCATTGTTCATCAATTGAATGGAGGCAACTATACTAATTCCAACAAATTTCAACCTCATTTCTAACAAGGCAATAAAAATATTTTATATCACTTTAAGAGAAAAACTTAGGGAGAAAAACAAAGAGCAAAGCTCTACAATTTGAGCAAACAACAAATTCGTTTAATAACATGATACATACAACTCATATTGATCCACACCTGCGAGTAAAAGAAACCCGAATTGGAGATAATCTTCCTTATTTTGCTCTCTCCATTATCACGTTTTCCATATTTTCCAATTTCAAGGGAAAGATGGAGAAACTTTTGCAGAGGCATCCTTTTCCTTGTTACTTCATGAAATCCAACATCTCCTTCAACAGGTTTTATGATACAAAATCAAAGAAAAGCAATTGCATTCAGGTTGACCTCTTGATGAATCTACTATTAGTGAATGCAATTAAAAAATTGTCACAGTATATGAAAGTAGTTGTTTCGGTTTCAATAATATAGGGAAAGTAGTCTCAAATAATCTTCGTTATTTTAAAGGCCAAGACCTCCTTTTATGTTTTAGATTTAAAAAATTAGGGATCATCTATATTTCTTTTTATTTATAATATAATTTTTAATGTCTAAAATTATTTTTCACATAGATACTAACATGTTAAAGGCTCTTGCCCCCGAGGGGTGTGGCCTGATGGTTGAAAGCGGGAGTTGGTTTCAGCTAATCCCAGGTTCGATTTCATGCGGGTGCGTTTCTTGTAAGAGTCTGGGCCAGCCAGGGGTTTTACTTACTAGTGGCGGGCCCTGGCAATGGTTTTTTCCTAGATATCTCAAAAAATGTTTTGTTTAATTACAAGCTACATCAACACCGTTAATTATCAAGTTAACAATATGTTAATTTTCAATAAATTAAAAGTTCTAGCATTTTATTGCTACTTTTAATAGTTATGGCTAGTATTGTAAAATTGGCCAAAGTTTTCAAGATTTTAAATATAATCAACCTATAATAATATTATAAAATTTTAATAAAACTAATTATAATTTTTTAGTAAAATAACTGAACTAAATCCATCTAATTATCATAATTATATACTTAGTAAATATAAATAAAATTCTCTTTATATAATAATGTTGTCAATTTGTATGCTAATTATTAATCTTAGAGAACACAAATGATCAAACCTCTAATTTTTACAAAAATAGCTCACTATTAAGTACACTGTTATCAGTGTTGACATAGACTATCACTTAAGTAAGATGCTGTAGATGTCAACTCAAATCCAGTAATAAAATAATATAATTAAAATATTTTTTAAAATAAAAAGGCCTAAAAACCTAAGACTCTCTTCAACCATCAAAACCTAAATTCAAGCTTGAGCATTAAAGCAAACCCAAGTAATACTAAAATCTATAGCTTTCGTATAAGCTTAGAAGTTTGTATTTTCTTGAGTCACCCTTTGAGACAGAGATGTCGATGTGATTCATGGCCAGGATGTCTATAAGTTTATGATAGTTTGACATATTGATAATGGTGTGATGGTCATTTCAATAGTGAGTTAGAGGGCAAATGTCTTTATTAAATACGACTCTCTCTAATTTGTCCTTCTCAATTACTCTAAGAAACTTATTATAACATCATTAACTACCTTTTGAGATATCAAATGTTGATTAGGACTATGGATTTAGGGTTGTGAGAAGAAGATTTTGGGTGAAAAGGCGAAGTAACTTGTGGGTTTGGTTTAGTGGGTTGTGCTTCAATTATAAGAGGTAGTGTTGGCAGACTAACATTTTCTAGAGCTAAGCCTTGTAAGATTAGTGAAGAGAAGAGTAAAGCAACTAAAATGGCTTATGATGAGAGACACTTTAGAGAATCTTTATTAGGCTTGTGGTTATTTGTGGTGTTCTGAAGAGAAATTTGAATATTCGTATTAAATAAGTGAGAAGAAATTAGAGCATTCATTATTGAAGCAATAGTGGTGATGGCTATTTTTCAGTTATATGTTTTCTAATTCTATTTCTTTAAATAGATCTTGGAGCTTAGCTTTTGTAATCCTAACAAGACTTGTGGTCGGGTCGGTCGTGCTGGGCCCGAGCCCAGTCGTAATGACCCACAGGTCGATCGGTCCAATCTTCAAAGATCAGTCTCATACCTATTG
>JANZXR010000006.1:25248759-25261572 GCA_027575705.1 Erythroxylum echinodendron | reverse complement strand
CTTTGTTTTGCAGGAATCCTTAAGCCAGAATTCACGCGTTCAACAGTTGTTTCCATGGATCCAAACGGCAACGTGCATCCTCGTCAGAATCCGGCTGAACCAACTTGAAAATAATTTTGTTAGCTAATTTTAAAGTTGTTATTCTTTTAGTCCAAATTATGTTAGGAAGACACTCTATTGGTTAAACAAAAGCCATAAATTTTAGTGTTGCTTAATTTTGCTTTAGTTCTGAAACTTGAATTCAGTTTTTGATTAGTTGATAAGACTTTTAAGTTTTTAGGGTTTTATTTTAAAAATAATTTTATTTATATTATTCAGAATATGTGATGATGCACGTTAACAAATGCTAATAGTGTAGTTAACAGTGGGCATTTTTTATTAAAAAATTGAGTATTTAATTAATACTTCAATAATTCTGAATAGATTACGAAATCAGACAAAAGTGATAGTTTTAAATTATAATTTACCTAAAATAATATTAAGAACTTTATAATGTTAAATTACATTTAAAATCATGAATTTTACTTGATTTTGTAATATTCGCTAGAACTACCAAAAGTAGAAATAAAATGCTTGAATTTTCAATTTATTACAAAAATAGCCCACTGTTGACTCTTTAATTAACAATGCTAATGTAGCATAACATGTTAATAGAACATGTTGACAAAAACAAATGTCTATATGACTAAAAATTTATTTAAATAGGAAATACCAATCTTACGATAAAAAACCTAGTGATGTTGCTTACCCTAACTTTCCATTAATCCATAAAGGTGGGTATGCTACTAACAAGTTGTTATATAGGCCATTTTTAAAGGGAGCTTTGTGTTTTGGATTTATGAGGATAATTAAATGTTTGAGCATAAATATGCATATTCATTATTCTGAAGATGTTCCTAACTGCAACTTCTCATATTGTTGACCATTTAAGACCTCCTTTCCTATTAATTTTATAAACTTATGATAACATTTAGTGTCTTTCAATGTGATTAAAACTATGATACACATGTTTTCTTTGTAAATCTACAACTTTACTACGGTTTGGATTCTTCTTAAAGGAAGATTATTAAGTATATCAACTTTATCGATTTAGGTTTTTATTTTAGTTTTAATTTTTAATAAATATTTTGATATGTAAATTTTTAGTCATATGGATGCATATTTGTCAATAAGTACCATGTCAACATTGACTAGATAGTTAACAATAAGATAGTTTTACAATAAATTGAAAGTTTAAGTACTTTATTACTACTTTTAGTGATTCTAACTGCTATTGTAGGATAAGGTAAAGTTTAAAAATTTAAATGTAGTTTACCCCTTTTAATATGAAAAAGTACATATCTACTATTTAAATGGGAACTTTGAATATAAGGTACCAAAAATGTCAAAAATATTTTATTTGGATATAAAAAGTTTAGTTTGAGGGTTTCGACAACTAAATATGCATCAGGCAATGGGTTTTTCACTCATTGTGATAACGAGTCAAACTAAGATATATAATAATGAGAGAAATAAATTTAAACAAGGCATTGTTTGATGATGTTGCTATTGTTTATCAAATTATTTATTTACTTTATTTTGTTTAAAGCAGGTTTCTCTCTATTAAAGGAAATGAACCACTACATTCCTTAGAGATAAGTATATTATTAGTAAAATAAAAAGGTAAATAAAATTTTCTAAGCCCAATTGTAAATAATTCCTTTTCTAGCCTTTAAGTTAAATTTGAATTCTTTATTCAAATTTAGTTTGTAAAATGTTTTCGATTAACTATTATTAATTTATACATCATACAAAAGTGAAGTATTTTTGAGATTTTTAGGAAGGATACCCTCAATCGTTATTATACCAATGGGGCATCATATGTATTGTATGATTATATGCCTAGTAAGTTCTTTATAAAATACTTTTGAAGCAATTAAAATCTATAAAATAATGAAAATAACATATTCACATTATCACTAGAGCATAAAACTCTTTAGAAAAAGTTTAGATAATAGGTTTACACAGAAGTCTTAACAAAGAAAATGCTTTAGCGTCACTCTTCCCATGTCCCTTCTCTTTTCTTTTTTTAGACTCTTTTGACTTTTTAATCTTCTTTTCTTAAATTTAGCTTTATCAAGTATCTTATCTAGGTTGTAACTCTTCTGCCTAACGTCTATGGCTCCTGTGATGGTTGCTTTGTCGACTCCCACTTCCTTGATTCTTTCTTTATCCTACTCTACTACTTAACAACCTTAAAGTCATACCCCTTTATTTTCTCCTTCCACTCCACATACTCTCTAACTCCTTTCATCCTAGCTACTTTAAGCAGAACTTTTTTGTTATAACCTCCTCTAAGCCTCTTTTTACCTTAATCTACCATATTCTCATTTCTCTCATCCCCTAAACATTACTTGTTTTGTCTTTAGACCCTAATTAATTCTCCTTCAGTTTCAACCTCTCCCTCTATTGCCACCTTGTCTAACCTTCCTCTCCTCAATTTGATAATTTGATCCCCAAAGTTATTTAAACCTCATAATAATTGAGCATGCCTATTATCCAGGCTCAAAATATCTAACTAAATTATACTTAGACCGGAAAAAATTGGTGTTAAGTGATTGGGGACATTATCCCTTATGCTAAATTAAAGTTCATTTCTCAAGATGCTAGTGATTTGAATGTGATTCTCCATCACTATAAGTGCTTCTTATTGGGGTTCAGAAGTGGTTTGACACCTTAGTTAGGTATTTCATAGACAAGAGATCTTATTTTCCTTAAATGAAATTATAGGTAGAAATTAGATAGACTAAGATAGAGCTAGGAAGCTCCTAATTAATAAGGATGACTTCTTCTTATTTAAATTCAATAATGAAGCCAATATGACCAAAGTTATAGAGCAAGTCTTTGCATGTTAATGGGAAACTGATTATACTAAAGCAATGGAAAACTATTATATCTTTAGATAAAGCTAATATGAAATCTATTCCAATTTGAGTTCATTGGACAATATTCCTCTTAAATATTGGTCCAAAATTAGGCTAAGGTATCTTACTAATTTTATAAGAAAATCTTATTTTAAAGATGAAAACACAATTTCCCATAGTTGTATAAGATTTGCAAGAATTTATATTAAAGTGAACATGGAAATTTTTTTTACCTAAAACCTTATGACTTAAGAGGCTAAATGAAGGAAGCAATCTAATAGAGTCCAAATTTTATGTCTTATACCAGTAGAAACCCAAGTTAAAGAAAAATGTGTTTGGAAGCCTACTAGTAAAATGTAGCACTAGCAAGTTTATTGAACTCACGGAGTAAGAATATATTAATATTATGGAGGAAACTATTAATATTACTAATCACTCATTTATGACACAAAACAATTGCCTATTAACTCCTCTTATGATATGATATACCCTTTGATTTCTCCAAAAACCAATCTTTTATAATATTAAAGACAAGAAGTTATAGGCAATGAATGCAACTTCTACTTTCAAAGTAAAGGAAGAAGTGGAGCTAAAAGATGTTAATAGCAATGAACCATTCCAAAAAGTAGTTAGTGTAACGTTTGTTAACATTCAAAGTTGTTGACAAATATGAATCAATCTAAAATGAAGCCGCCTTGCCTAATAACTGTCAACCTTAAGACATGCTTAAGAAATTAGAAGTTAAGGCTCATAACCTTAAGTTGAAGGAAGACATTAACTCTAGTAGTAAAAGATGGTTAGGTAAGAAATCAAAGAGTAAAGCTTGTAGTAGCCTTAAAAAATGATCCTCTTGTGTCTATTATAACCTGGAATATTAAGGGTATCAATTTCCTTAAAAGCAATAAGCATTTCTAGATTATCTAAACACGAACAAACCAATAGTGATTAGTTTGCTTGAAACAAAAATCAAGCTTAATAAGTTTCAAAAGTGCTTTTGATTTTTGAAAAAATTTTGCACCATTGTCACTAATCATACTAACCACTTTCATGGCTATTACAATTTACAAACCAAATATGCTAAAGGTTGTAGCCACCGATTACATGGATCGATTTACTTACTTGAATATTAAACTTCTTTACAACTAAATGCCTTTTAAAATTACTTTTGTCTATGTTGCTAATACAAGCTTTTATAAAACTTTCTCTATAATAAGCTACAAAATATTCATCCTAATATCTCAACTATATGGATCATATTGTGTGATTTCAATAGTACCTTATTTGCAAATGAACTATGGGGACTTTATGAGAAAATTTGGAGTATTTGGTTTGTAATATGATGGGAATCAATTTATTTAGGCCAGTAAGCAGCAAGGAAATGTTTAATTATGAAGAAATTTGATCATATTATAGAGAAGTATGAGTGGATAAGCTAAATTCCTTAGAGTAAGCCTCACTTTAGCCACCTACTCACCTTAGATCACTCATTTGTAAAAATTATGATAGATAAAAACATTTGTTAAAGAAAATCCCCTTTTAGATTAATTTTTTTTTTAATAAATTTGAAGGGATTTGAAGAAGATGTTGCTAAGGGTTTATAAATAACCACTAAGGTATTTGAGGCTTTTATATGTGTGAGGAAACTTCAAGAAATTAAAAAGAACTTAACAAATTAAACAAATAGAGGGTTGTAAATATAACTTTTTTCATTCAAAACACTAGAGTAGTGCTCACTTTAATTAAAGATGAACTTTAAGCAGACAGAGCAATGCCAGTATAAGGGAAATATAAAAACATGCAATGTAATCCCATATCTAGGCTTTTGAAATTTATGCTTCCCTAATCAAGAAAACATTGAAAATACAATGTTTAAAGGATGAGGATAGAAAAATTAATTTCTTTCATAATTCGATCCTTATTAAAAGAAACATTAATAAGCAACATCTTTTTCAAGGCCTGATGGGACCTTTTTCATAAAATGAATAAGATCACCTTCAACTATTTCAAATATATACTTGGTAATTCTTCTAATATTTATTCTTCCTTACAGGAGATTAGAAATTTTATTCCTTGCATCTTAAATGATGAGCAAGCAACTTGGCTTTCTAGACCTTTCACCAGGGTAGATGTAGTAGTTGTCTTTAGATTGAACCTTAATAAAGTAACTAGACTTAATGGGCTCAATGCATGTTTTTACTTAAAAAAACTTGGCGCTTGATTTATGACAAGGTCTCAAGAGCTATTTTGGAGCTCATATCTAAGGGTAAGATGCTTAAAGAGGTTAATATTTTTGAATCTCATATTTAAGATGCCAAATCTTTCTTAACTAAAAGACTATAATCTGATCTCATACTATAATGTTCTCTACAAGATAATCTCCAAAGTTATAGAAACTGAGTTGAAATCAACGCTTAACTTAATTATAAACTTAAAAGGGTTTATTTACGGTAGGATCATACAAGATAATATTCTCCTAATACAAAAGTTATTTAAAGATTAGCATAACAATGTAATCATAAGAAATTTTGCAATAAACATTTGACATCTATAAGAACTTTGATACTGTTAGATGGAACTTTGTAATTGATGCATTGAAAACTTTGGGATTCCTTAAAATAATCATCCAATAGATTAAACTACAAATATATATATGAAATAAAAAAGTTTATACAAATATCTACAAATTATATTACCTCAAATTAAGGTTGAAAAGGAAAATGTATTAAAAATATTAGCATTAAGTGACAAATTTAAAAGAAAAATTTTAGTTATATACAATTTAATTTATGTTGATAAGAAATTATTTAACTTTTAAACCAAGTTTAAAATGTAAGATAAATATTTTATGAGGAAATATTTCTATATAAATGATTTAAAGAAATAAGAACTCTAAATTAAAGAGCTTTCTTGATATATGATTTATAGAAATAAGAAATAACTTTGAACTCTAAATTATAGAAATATTTCAACCTAAAGTACATATTTCATTCTTAGAAACTTAGTTGTTATACAATAAAAGTAGCCTTTACATAGAAGAGTCAGAAATAGTTCTAAACTCTTAAGTTTAAACCAAATTTGGTTCACCCCAATTGTGGTGTTGGAAAATGGAGCAATTATGTTAATGTAACAATTAACTAAACTTAATTTATTTACTTAGTTCATGTATTCTTCTTATGTATTTACCTATATGTTCAAGAACTTACAATTTCTATGAGTTAACTTAAAGTAAATAAGTTCATTGTGTCTCATGTATTATGAGGTGTCTTGTACACCTATAAAACTTCATATACTAAAGCATTTAAAACCAAGCCAAGAAGCTAAGAAATTAAACTGAATTTAAAAAAGAGAGTTTGAGTGTTCTCCCTTCTCTACTTATCTCCTTGTTTTACTACAAAGTGGTATCAAGAGCTTGATTGTTTGGAAAAAGTCTAACTCTATTGTTGTAATTCCTAAAATCATAAAAGAGAATTATGATAATTAGTCTGAAGGCAATTATTGGCTCTCACAATGTGTGGGAGATGTTAGAGTAAGGATATTTATGGAAAATGAAGGATCTAAAGGAAGATGTTGAAAATGAATCATAAAATGGATTAACATGTTCGTAACATTGTTTAAGCAGCACTAGATGATGAAATTTTTGAGAAAGTGTAAAATGCAACAAAAGCAAAGCAAGCTTGGGAGATTCTTCAAAATGTTCACAAAGGAGTTGACAAGGTAAAAAAAGTGCATCTTCAAACTTTGAGAGGTGAGTTTGAATCCTTGCAAATAAAGGATTCTAAATCTACCCATGATTATTTTATAGTATTCTTGACAATTACCAATCAAATAAGGAGATATGGTGAAAAATTAAAAGAAACTTAAGTTATGGAAAAAATTATTCGTACTCTTGATTGAAATTTGATCTTATTGCTGTGGTGATTGAACAATCCTAAGACGTAGAAGATATGACCATTGATGAATTACAAGGATCTTTACAAGCTTATGAAGAAAGATTAGAGAAGAAGGAGTCTCTTGTTCAAGCACTTTAAGCCAATGTCTCTTTAAAAGACAAAAAGCTAGGGTCCTCTAGCTCCCAAAGAAGAGGAAGAGATTGAGGTCAAGGCCATAAAAAGGTAAAGATTATGGTGGTCATAATCATGGTTATGGAAAAGGATGAGGAAGAGGAAGAGGAAGAAACATATATCAATTTAATAGTGAAGAATCAAGCCAACAATCTAAAACCTAAGAGGTCGTGGAAGCTATGGCTATAGGAGAAAAGGTAGAAAAAGGTATGAAAACTCTAATATTCAATTCCATAATTGTCATAAATATGGTCATTATTCTTATGAATGTTGGAGCTCTACTAAAAACTAAGGAGAGGCTCATCTTGTAGAAATAAAAGAAGAAGAAGAAATAGAGCAATGCAAATAAAGGTGATAGAAATAAATTCAGGTAGTATCTCGATACCAGAGTAAGCAACCATATGAGTGGAAATAAGAGTTATTTATGGATCTTAATGAGAAGCAAAAATGCAATTTAACTTTGCCAATAATTTAAAAGTTCCCATTAAAGGCAAAGGTGATGTTTTTATCTTTACAAAAAATAGTGGCCATAGACTTATTTCAGATGTATGTTATATTCCTTCTCTAAAAGCAAATATCTTATGCTTGGGATAATTACTAAAGTAAGGGTATGATATCTACTTAAGATGCTTATTGCACTTAAAAATATAAAGGACATAGTTTAATAGCAAGGATTCCCATGTTAAAGAATAGAATGTTCTTGCTCAATATCAAAGTTGATCATCTAAAGATTCCTCTTAGCTTTGGCATATGAGATTTGGTCATCAAAAGTTTGGAGGATTAAATTTAGTACTGAAATAGCACATGGTGGATGGGTTGTCTCTCATCACTCAACTCAATCAATTTTTTGAACGATCTCTCTTGGGGAAGCAAGTGAGAGCCCTTTCTAGAGGAGTTTGCTTTAAGAGCCATTAAGCCATTTCAACTAGTTCATATTGATATTTGAGGCCTAATTAAGCCATCCTCTTATGAGCAAGATAACTTTTTCTTACTCTTTATTGATGATCTTTCTTGCAAAACTTGAATTAATTTTTTGAATGGGAAGGATGAATCTTTTGGAGGCTTATAAAGATTTAAATACCAAGTTAAAAATGAGATTGTATTTGCCATTAAACATTTAAGAACTAATAGAGGATGATGATAGTTCACTTTTATGATGTTTAACAAATTTTGCAAAGATAATGGAATTCGTCATTTTCTCAAAGTTGTATACTCTCTACAATAAGATAAAATTGTCAAACATAAAATAGATCTATTCTTAACGTGACAAGAACATGCTCAAAAGTAAAAATATACCTAGAGAGTTTTGGGTCGAAGCTGTCACTTACACTATGTATTTATCTAACCTATCCCTAGCAAAAGTGTTAGTAGGATGACACCTTAAGATGCTTAGAGTGGTAAGAAACATAATATCTCTCATTTATGATTCTCTGAAAGCATTGCATATGTGCATATTCCTACAGAGATGAGAAAAAAATTAGATGAAAAAAGTGAAAAGGACATCTTTATTGGATATAACTTAAATTTTAAAGGCTATAAACTTTGAAATCCTACCAATGGAAAGATTGTGATTAGTGGAGATGATGATTTTATTAAAAAAAAATCATGGAAGTGGGATGTCTCTCAAAATAAAGAAAGTATTTCCTTTTCTATGCTTGAATATGCAAACAGGAAGAGCATGAAGATATTGGTGTTACACCCCACTCACAAAGAGATGAATCTTCTTCTAGCTTACATATGGATTCTAAAAGAGCAAGAAGTCTTAAAGATCTTTATGAGTCCATAGAGATGATAGAAAATACAACTATTTTGTCTTTTTATTGATTCCGAGCCATAATACTTTGAAGAAGCAATACAATTGGAGAAATGGAGACTTACAATAGATGAAGAAATCTATACAATTCAAAAGAATGACACATGAGAACTTTCTACTCTTCCAAAGGGGTAAAAGGCGATCGATCTAAGATTGATATATAAAGTCAAAACAAATGCTTAAGGAAAAGTAGAAAGGTATAAGGTAAGACTTTTCATTAAAGGCTACAATCAATAATATAGAGTCGATTATGATGAAGTGTTTGCTTCTGTGGCTCGATTAAAGACAATTCGTTTAATAATCTCCATGGCTGTATAAAAGAAGTGGAAGATCTATCAAACCGACGTCAATTCTAAGGTAACTTTAGAGTTACTATTTTTAACTTATTACTGGTGTCCATACTAATAGGTTTCCATTCTGAGTAAAATAAATGAAAGCCTCCAGTAGGGGCTGTTCGAGTTCCCCCTTAGCATTGAAGAAGCATAAGCTTAAAGGGAGTAATATGAACTTAGGAAAATAGATAATCATTTTCCTTCTATTCGTGAATCCTTAGAGATTAGTAAAGGTTCTTAAATGTGAAGCAATGCATCTACTCCTACCCAAAAGGAGTTAGGCAAATCATGGAGAAGTGTAGTGGCAATTGATACTCTAACGGTGAAGCCTAAGCACTATCTTTTGATAGCATTGAATGGGATAATCTCCTCGCTATTAGAGCAGTTATAAGCTGGAGCCAAAATATGGTCCAACACACTGATAGGATTTTTCCTAAGCAAGAGGCCTTCTTTTCTATAGGTTTAGATCCAGGCACAAAATAGATAAGGAAATAAAAGATTGGACAAAATTCAGTTAAATAAAAAGGTCTCTTTCCTCTTTAAATTCATAAATGTGGAAAATTTGAATACATTTATTAAGTCTGGTCTTTGGCACATTAGAGGTCAACCAATGTTTGTGTAAAAATGATTTCCTGGAATGGAACTAGAAAAAGTTAGAATAGAGACCATCTTTATGTGGATAATTTTTCACAATATACCACTAGAGTATTAGACTCTAGATGGCCTAAGTTTTCTTGCAAGCTTAGTAGGAAGACCTTTAGCTTTTGACACTCCAATAGCGAAACTTAAGAGAATATGATTTGCTTAAATATATGTCGAAGTTAAGGTTAAGGATGAACTCCCTAATGCACTACCTATCATGAGAGTTAATGAGGATGAGGAACTGGTTAAAGTTGAAGTCAAGCTTACCTCTTGCTAGAGTTCTCAATTAAATAAGAAAATATGGAAACCAACTAGAAAATTGTTCAAGTCAAGTGATTGCTATAAAGAAACCATATAGAAGATAAGGAATATGGAAACAAAGAAAAAGACTATTAAAATTGACCATACTGTGGAGATTAAGACAAGGAGATGTAAGAACTCAATTGGATGGATGAGTTAATAGAACAAGTTTCTCTAGTATCCCATAGGAAACAGGGAAAAAATAGAACCCAAAAGGTGTTGGTAATCCCTCAACTCTCTCAATACTATTATGCTTTTTTTAGAACAAAAGGTGTATGAATGAACCCTATAAAAGACAAGTTATTAGGAACTTACTTTTGGAGATAAAGTATATCATTTTAGCATTGCTTGATACTATAATCAAAGAACCAAAACTTCAAGATTTCATGAAGTTTTTTGGCACTAATGGGACTTTTGGTTCTAATCATAAGCGTCATTATAATGGACGAATAGTATACGCCTACAATAGGGAAAAAGTATAGATTATTATACTTAACAACTCTAACCCATTCATCCATTTGACTTATAAAATGGAAGGCTTTATTCTCTTTTGAATTTTCCATCATTTATACCTCTAGCTTAAGAACTTAGTAACTCTAGTCTCCTTCAATGCACCCTTTAGATTCTCCAAAGTTCCAATATATATAGAAGGGTTTATGGATTTAGTGAGAGAAGCCTGGGCTATTTAGATTCTAGGGTGTAAGTCCTATCAGCTTATGAGGAAACTTAAGTTTTTAAATGATAAGCTAAAGGTTTTCCTCAAAAAAGGAGGAACCCCATCTGCTTAGGGACTATATAATACAAGTGAAGAGTTAAAGAAAGCCTAAGATGATTGCTATCAGGATCCTAACAATTAAGAGCTAAAGTTGAAGGAAATCAAGAAACTAGAGGTTTATAATAGTGCCCCCTTGAACATTATTCCCTTCTTATACAAAAAGCCAGAATAATATGATTGAAAGAAGGAGACTCCAATATCAGGTTTTTCAACCATTATATACTTGTTAGAAGAAACTCTAATAAAATTAAATGTCTACTAGATGAAGATGATTAGTTGGTTATAGAGAAAAGTTCAATTTAGTGGTTGGTAATTGATTATAACAAAAAGCTTCAAGGATCCAAGCCTTTAGGCTAGTTCAAATTATAAGAGTTACAAGAATTGATTGGTTATTCAAACTCTATTAATGAAAATTTATTGGAAAACTTACAACAAGTTGTTTCTTATTTGGAAATCAAAAGAACTCTCTTTAGTTTAAACCTAAGGAAAGCTCCAAGCCCAGATGGTTACAGTGCCTACTTTTCCCAAGCTACTTGGGATATCACTGGGAGTTTACTTGTTGAAGTGATTCAAGAATTTATGACATCTGGAAAAATTATGAATGAAATTAAATCCACTTATATTTTTCTGATTTTAAAAATCTCCAATGCATTAGCCTCAAAGACTTTTATCCAATTTCTTGGTGTAACACTGTCCACAAAGTTCTTTCCAAGTTGTTAGCTCAAAGATTAAAGGGAATTTTGAAACACATCATCTACCACTCCTAAGGTGCCTTCATACCAGGTAAACCCATTTATGATAACATCTTATTAGTTGAGGAATTATTGAGAGATTATGAGACAAACAAATCCATCAAAATCTATACAATCAAAGCAGATTTCTCAAAAACTTTCGATAATCTCTAGTGGAATTTTATTCTGTGCAGGTTTGAATGGCGTGACTTTCCTTGTCGATTCATCACTTAGATCAAATCTTGCCTATCAACCACCTCTTTCAGTATTCTTATTAATGGTGTCTTAAGGAAACAATTTGAAAGAACTAATGGGATAAGGTAGGAGGAGCCTCTGTCCCTATACCTATTTGCTATCTCTATGGAAATTATTACTAAGCTGATTATGAAGAACACTCAAAGTTGCCTAAACTTTAATTTCCATCACAAATGAAAGGAGTTAAATCTCACTCACCTAAGCTTTATAGATGATTTGGTTATCTTAGAAGGAGTGGACCAAAATTGTCTTTCAATTATGTATAACTCTCTTGAGCTTTTCTTCAAAATCTCAGGCTTAAGTGTAAACCAACAGAAGAGCAAAATTTATTTCTCTTATGATGTGAAAAGCACTTCCAAACTAAGGTACATTACTGGATTAAATGTCCACTGCCTACCATTTAAATAACTAGAAGTTCCAATTTCTTTTAAGAAGTTAAGATACCAAGAGTGCCTATTTCTTTTGGACATTTACAAGAGAAAAATCAATGCATGGCATACAAAGCCTTGTCATAAATAAGGAGTCTTCATCTTATCACATCAGTACTAAGAAATATATACATATACTAGAGTACTCATACTTTTCTTCCTAATAAAATTGACAAGGAGTTGGAAAAATGAATTAAGAACTTTCTATGGATTGAAGATGAAGATAACTTTAAAGGAGGAAAAATCAAGTAGGAATAGCTATGCTGGAGAAAGTAGGAAGGATGACTGGGGTTGGTGTATATGTAGATGACTAACTTGGAGATTGATCACTGATAAAGAGGCTATATAGAACAAATGGAGTAATGAATACTATCTTAAAGATTCTAGCTTCTGGCAAATTATGGAAAGAAAGGAACATTCCTAGCCTTCCATTCAATTGCTAAGAAAAAGGGATGTTGTTTATCCTCTCATCAGAACACTTGTAGGGAATGGATAGAATTCTTCATTTTGGTTTAATATTTGGGCAAAGCAAAGTCCTCTATGTCGCCGAAGTCTTTGAGCCCTTTTTGTATT
>JANZXR010000006.1:25220651-25232016 GCA_027575705.1 Erythroxylum echinodendron | reverse complement strand
GAGACTTGAAAGGACTAATGCCAAATATAAAGAACAAGCCGACAAACACAGGAAGTCAAAAACTTTCCAAGAAGGTGGAAAAGTGATGATTTTCTTAAGGAAAGAAAGATTCCTTGTTGGAACCTACAACAAATTGAAACCGAAGAAATATGGTCCTTATGAGATACTAAATAAAACCAACGACAATGCTTATGTTATCAGTCTGCTTGAGGAGATGGGAATTTCAGAGACTTTTAATGTTGCTGATATCTATGATTTTCATGGAGAAGAAGAGCTCTATCTTAATGACAACTCGAGGTCGAGTTCTTTTTAAGTGAAGGGGACTAACAAAGGATTGAACCTATGAGAATTTTTTTATGTTGTCCTCGACCTATTAAGATTTAGTTATGTTGTTATATACTCATTAGGATTTGTTTCTATTTTATTTTATTTTATTTTAATTTTCCCAGTTAGGCAGGTTTTCTTGTCCAGCAAGAAAAAGAACAATCCTTTTCATACTAGAATTAGGACTCTTGTGCCACTTTAGGGGTATAAAAGGAAGGGTTAACAGATATTTTGGGGGACCAAAAACATTGCCTTTAATAAAAGCTTCTACAAGAAATTTTCCTTAGAGAAACCGTCTTTCTCTTGTTGATTAAATCCTAACTTTTATGCTTAGATTTGGTTCAGAGATTAACCTAAAATCTCTACTTAACTAATTTCGCTGTGTCATCTCAACACGAGAGAGAATTTGAGACTTATAAAGCTCAAATTGAGTGTTAGGCCAACCAAAAGCTCGTTATTGTCATATGTTCCCATTGAACTTGTTAAAACTATAATATCAAGAATAAAAGGTAGCATGACTTTTAATTCTTCAAAGGTCTTTAAAATTCATAAAGTATGCCTGGAGAAATTGATCTTGTTGTTTAGCATAATAACAATCCTCACATACTTCATAAATGGGAGAAATGTTCCCTTTTCTTGAATATAAGAATTTTAATTATTCCATCAGTTCTTTGACATACTCGGTCTTCTATAAATGTTTGGAAAATTTAGTCAAACAATGGAACATTTAGGATGAATGAGTAAATTTGGCTACTCAGTCTTCTATAAATGTTACGTATTTGGCATCATACTCCTTGTATATGTGGATGATATTGTCATTACTAGAAGTAATAGTGTGGGCATTTTATTTTTGAAGTCATTTCTCCACAGTCAATTTCATACAAAAGGTTTAAAGGTTTTTAAATTTTTCTAGGAATAGATGTGACAAGTAAGAAAGGCATCTTCTTGTCTCATAGAAAATATGTACTTGACCTATTATTAGAAATGGGAAAATTAGGAGTTAACCCTTGCATTGCCCCAATGCTTCCTAATTTACAACTCATTAAAAATGGAGACTTATTTGAAGATCCTGAGAAATATAGGAAATTGGTTGCAAAATTGAACTACTTTATCGTATTGCATTGCCCCAATGCTTCCTAATTTACAGCTCACTATAAATGGAGATTTATTTGAAGATCTTGAGAAATATAGGAAATTGGTTGCAAAATTGAACTACTTTATTGTAACTTGTCTTGATATTGTATATTTTGTTAGTGTGATAAGTCAATTCATGTTCTTCAGCCATCCATTATTGCTTATTTACATTCGACTTGTATGAAATTATGCATGGAGAGGAACTACTTGGTTTGGGTGGTATTTCCTATTATTGCAGAAGATATAAATCCCCCATGCTATTTTACTCATTACAAAATAATTATTATTTTAAATTACCTAAAAATATCTTGTCATATCATAAACTCTAAATTAAGTTATTTTAACAAAAAATAGTATTAAAATCGAGCCAAAACTGTTACACAGATTTTGTCACGCTTATAATAATAAGTGGCATAACAATTTCTACAAAATAACTTGACAAACTCTTGATAGAAGTCTCTTTTTAGAGTTTTAATACCTTAAGGTGTTCTCTTAGTAATCTAGAATAATAATGGTAGGAGTAAAAAAAAGGAACTATCCAGTTATATAAAAAATTTTAAAAAAAATTTAATTTTTAAAATTCTTGAAAATATTCTTTGTGATTTTTTGATTTCTAGAAAAAATATTTTTTAGACTTTGGTTAAAAAATAATAATAAAACACATCTTGTATGAATATTACATGTGGATTAATCAATTGCTAATTATTTCTCTATAACCTAACTCCTAAATTTGAACCAAACTAATTAAACTTGATCTAAACTAATAATTTATTATAATTATCTTAAATTAATTTAAATCTAGTTTAATTGATTTGGTTTGAGTTTGAGAGCTGAGTGAAGTTATCATATTAGTGACATTTAGTTAGTCCACGTTTGATATTTGTAGTGCGTATTTTTCATCATTAATTTTTAACCAAAGTCTAAAAGGAGTTTTTTGAAAAATTGAAAATCAAGAGGAATTTTTTTCCTGAATTTTAAAGATTAGGGAGTTTTTTTAAAGTGAGTATCAGTGTCTTTTACCCTTTCTATTATATTGCAAGAGATAAATTATGTTCCTCTCACTTTCAACTGACACATGTTTTGAATATTTGGATAATATGATCTTGATATTATTCACTTGTTTTTCCTCTTTGTGATCTTATTATAATGACATTTGGTATTGATGTCTGGCTGCTATCAACTTATACTTTTCATCATCTCTCTTTTTTTATGGGAGTACTAATCTTTCAACCAAGATTGGACTTCTGGCTTCAACATCCACCATTTATTTAATACATAAAAACTTCAATTTGACTGCATGTCATAGTGAATCAGAATCTTCTATCGTAGTTATATTATGTTGAGATTTATGGTATGGACAATATTCTTGATAGTGCGCTATGAAATATACACTGATACCTATTTAGCATGCAATATAATCTAAGTGGGGGTCACAAGATATGCTTATAACTAAGATGCATCGTTGTCAAGAGTTGTAGCTGTGATGTGTAATAAATTTGATGTCCTGCTGTTTCTGCTTGTGCCGAGCGTAGACAAGTTAATGCCACCATTTCTTGATGTAAGGTTTAACTTTCAAGTTTCTCTCGTTGATTTTTCCATAAAGCTAATACCATAGAAGATTGGGCTATTGGCCTCCTATCCACATCTTCTCGGCCAAGACTGGGAAGGGCTTTGTTGACTCAACCCTAACTTTTGCTTTTCTGCTTATGGGTTCATGATATAGGTGGGTTGATAATCACTTGGTGCATGTCTTGTCTCCAAACATATACCGCAATACTTCTGAGGCACTTGAATCTTTTGACTATATCACAAGCAATGGTAAGCTAATCATTGATCAATTGTACTGCGTGAAATTGTGGTCAGTATGTTGTGATTCAGTCTTCTCCTACTAGGCAAACCCTATCTAGTGAATGTTTCTGGACAAGCTCTTCTTCTGGATTTCCCATTGTGGTGACTTTTTCTATTTGTATTCAAATAATGTTAGGAAGATAGTTGTTCTATTTCAAAGCTTGTTCATATCCTGCTGAACGACAGCACAAAGTTTTAGTGCATCTTTCCACTGAACATGATTTCAATGACACATCTTAATGGCTGGTTTCTTGATTGTGTCATATAAATTCAATGAGTTGAGAGACACTTTAGCATTAATAAGTTTTCAGCTTTAGAGTTGTGTTCTGTTTTGATGTCATATTTGTTTGCGTCAAACTTAACTTGTTCCATACGCTGCGTTAAATTAATTTCAATTTGCATTTAGATTGCGACAATTCGAGAGTATTTTCAGATTTAAACCATATGTGGTATTGATTACTCAGGATACATTGAAATAATCAATCTCCACCGATTTTTGGTTTGATCTGTTTTTAAAGATTTTAGGTTGCGATGATTTTTTTCTCATATGCCTTCATAGAGATTGGTTACCCTTCTCAAGTGGTGGATTTTGATTATGGGACTTTACTTTTACATTCTGCATTTATGTTGAAATTTTGACTTTGTTGTATAATTGTGTCTTGTTTTGGCAAGGATAATGATATTGATTACAAATGCAGGCAACTTTAGCTTCACCGAGAAAATGACAGTAAAGTATGCTGGAGCTGTAGCAATGTATATTGTGTCCAAAAAGTTGAAGAAGAAATATAACATCACTGATGAACGTGCTGCATTGTATGAAGCTGCAGAAACATGGGTGGATGCTCTTGATGGGCGGCAGTTTCTCGGTATGCCCTAAACATATTGATTATACATAGATTTCATTAAATAAGTGTATAGATTTCATTCAATAAGTGAAGTTCAATATGATTGCTTGATTAATAATATGATATGCTTTTCAACCAGGCTTATGTTTATACTTTGGATATAAAATATATTGGTTGTGAAGGGATTACTTTTGGACTCTAAAATCCAATTGGATGAAAGACATTTGAAACAAAGTTCCTTCATCTTTATGACACAGATTAACTTTCAACATTTGGGACGTTCAACACTAAATGAAGCAAGTTGTATGAGCTTCCATTTCTTTGGAAGTTTTTAGGATTTGTTAATTGTAATACTCCACAGATGGTGAGGAAACTAAATTTCGATATGTTCTGACGCATGGACATCCTATCTTTCGTAGGATTGTAGTTTGGGACCACTTGGCCGATTTTGAACATAGATGGGAAACTTTGCAATAGATGACCTTGTTCCTATTTGTGCTATTTCTTGAACCAGAGTTCAGAGCTGAAGGTCACAAATAATTCTGAAGTCTGTAGTTAAACTTGATCCTTGAAGTGAACTAAACGGTCAAAAAAATCTTTAAGAGATTGTCGAGGGAAATTGTTAATTTTGTTTTCTATTGTTATAGGGGGATCAAAGCCAAATTTAGCTGATCTTGCTGTATTTGGAGTTCTGAGACCAATCCGCTATTTAAAATCCGGTAGAGATATGGTGGAGCACACTCGAATAGGACAGTGGTACACAAGAATGGAGAATGCTGTTGGTGAGTCTTCGAGGATTAAATCTTAGACCGAGTTTTATCCTATTTCGCCAGTCATTCAAGTATAAAACATTCATCACCAAATTGTGTTGTGAATGTGGTGAAAGAAAAGGTTGTCTAGAGAGGAAGCATTTATCCAAAGGAATTTTCTACTGATGCTAAAGTTATTTTGCAGAACTGCAATACTTATTATGTTGCGATTAATTACTGAGACTACAAGTATTCTTTTGAGACAGTTTAAAAATCCAATAAGAAATCTTCGGATGTGGGTTTTAGTAAACTTTTGGTACAATCTCTTGCAATATTCAGTCAATTAAATTTTGTTAACTAATGGTAGCAGTTATTGTGAACCTGCAACAACCAGGAATTTAACCACAAAGTCAACATGGTTTCATCATAGTTTGAATCCAAGCCATTGTAGCTAAAGAACTATGTCTACACTACCAATGAACGAAAAGGAAATAATATTTACTAGTGAGATTGATATCATTTTTAATTGTCTTTATTAAATTAATTTGGTTTGGTCCAAAATTAATGGGTCACGATTAGATTGATTAAGTTTTATGTTATTTGTACTTAAAGAGTATGAACTTGAGACAGTTTAATATCTAAGAGATTCGAATTTGTTAAGCCTCAGCAACAGCTATATCTCAGTTTCAAAGTTATACTGTTAGACCAACACAGATAAGAGAAACTTAAAAATCATATTATAATCACAAGAATCAGAGAATTTATTTTGTGTTTCCACAGTTAAATTTCGGCATGCCCTTTTTCAGAAATTGTTTTTCTTATGAATTGAGAAAATTGCTTTACAAACAAAATTTGAAAGAAGATAGATATTAAAATTCGCCTTAAACTTTCAAGCTTGCTTGCTTGTCAGCTAAAAGCCTTCACAAATTTAAATGTTAGCCTTCTTTGGCATGCTAGAGTTTCCAGACTTGGCTATAGATTTAGGGAACGGTTAGTTCACATTAGGGAATAGTAATAGGAATGAGAATGAATATAGTGAAGAATAAGAATGCATATTATCATTATAGTTATGACGATTGTTTAAAAGAAAGAAATGATTCCTATTACTATTGATAGTGATAGGTTTGTAAAATATATTAAAAATAAAATTTATTTTTAATTAATTATAATGCAATAAATAATTAATAATATTTTAATTAATTATATTAAAATTGTGATTAATAAATTACAATATTTTAATTAATGAATAATTATATTTAATTAAGTACTTATATTTTAATTAATTAATGATATTTTAATAGATAAATAATAATAATATTTTAATTAATTATAATGTAATTAATTAATTAATTAATTACAATATTTTAATGAATGAATGAATTTTATTTTAATTAATTATAGTGTAATTGATTAATTATAATATAATATAATTAATTAATTATAATTAATTAATTAATTAAGTATAATTTATTTATTTAATTAATTGCAATTAATTATATTATTTTAATTAATTATATTTTCATTAATGAATTACAATATTTTAATTAATGAATTATAATTAATGAATTAATTATATTATTTTAATTATTTACATTTTAGTTAATGGGTTGGGAAAGGGTTAATTATTTATTTTCTCAAACTATAAATGTATCAAGTAATGATTTCCATTCCTCTTAATTATAAGGAGTATGGACCAATACCCATAAAGTAGGAATGAAATCACTATTCATTCAATCATAGTTTCTTACCAAGCATGTGTTTTTCATTCTTTACCCATACATTCTTTCCTATACTCATTAACCAAGTACACCCTAATATCAACAGAAACTGGTCAACCTTAAGAATAGGGAAATCAATGAGATTCCATAATCCAATAAGGAGATGAAAGAAGAGCAAGCTAAAAACCACGAGAGAGTAAGTTAAAAACTACAAGAATATAATATAATAGTTAAGATGTGGTCATATAAGTGTACCAATTTCTAGCAAGATCGTGGCTCATCAGGGAATGGGTTAGAGAACACAAGTAAAAGTGGTCCAATGGTTTCAACTCCTCACTTAAGTCTCTCCTTTGTAGGAAGTCTTGAGTTCAAGTTACTAGGGGGTGGAATTTTCCCTATTGATGGTCCTCTAGCTCCCTGGAAATGCTCCTTGATTGAATCAATTACAGACGTCTCGCTTCTAGCGTCAATTTAGGAGTGTGAAACTACTGGGAACTTGGGACTAATGGAAACCTGACGTTGATTGGGAAAGCAGCGATCAATTAGCAGTTGACCAATCAGTATGTGAAGACTTCTTATGCGCAGAAGTGTACAGGCAACGTAAGAACCTAAGAGACTTTGAAGTTCCAGATTGACCTCTTCTAGGACTCTAGTAGTGGGGTCTTAGGAGCTTAGAAGTAGTCCGACGAAGCTGGGATACCTAGTGTATATAAAAAAAAAGGAATGGGTTAGAAAGAGACTTTCCTCTCTCTCTCTAGGTGCAGATTAGGTATGCGTCTCATCTTCTCCTCTTTACTTTGACTCTCCTTCAACTTTCACATTCGCTCACCTTCTCATCCTTCCTGTTGGTTTCTGTTCATTCTTACTTCTGCTTTTGGCTCACCAGGGGTATTCTAGTCCTTCCTCCCTCATCAAACTTTCCCGATGCTTTTAATATAGTTTTTAAACCAACCTTCCTCTCATCCACTCTCTGCAAAGCTGCTTCTTTGCTATTATTAGACCATACTCTACACAATGTCAGACACAGCCCCCCAAGACATAGCTGAATTTCCCCTTTGCCATCCCACACATCACCGTCTTCTTCCACGCCTCCTTTGCTGCACTATTGCCAAAAAACATGGAAACAAGTTATTGGTGAGTCATTCACTCTGAACTTAACCTTCAGACCACTCTTAGAAATGGACGGGAAGCTCATTGTATGTCCTGACTTTGAAGTTCTACAAGAAGGTGCAAGCAATTGGAAATCCACAGTGGTTGGTTTTTTTTGGGGATCAACGACCAACCTTCGCTTAATAATTAGATGGCCTAACAACCTATGGAAAAATAGGGGGTTGACAGACGATCTGCTCTCAGAAGATAATCTTGTTCTCTTTAACTTCTCCTCTATATCAGCAGCTCACAAAATCCTCGAAAAAGGTCCATGACATCTAGGAAACCAACCAATCTTCTTACAAATTTGGCAACTAAGCTAGAAGCTAGAAACCATCAAGATCCAAAGCCTTCCCTTTCGATAAATTTTCATAATATCCCCTTAAATACTGTAATAATCAAGGTTTGAGCTCACTACTGAAGTCGTAAGATAAAATATGGAAAGCAACAGGGAAAACTTTCGAGTCTGGTAATTATCAAGAGTTGATGGTGTAGGACATTTTTATCCTTTTCTTATTAAGTGGACAACTATTAATTATAATTCTTTTCAATAAATTATTACTTTAAGTTACATAATTTGATTCAGATAGGAGTAATAAAGTGATCCAATAAATGATCTAAATCAATAGGTCGAAGTTTGGGTGAAAAATAGGTCCCTTTAGTGTAGACCGGGCCCGTAATGGTCTTGTGATGGGGAAGCTCAATATGGAAGCTATATAAAGGTTAAGGTCTCCTGCAATTGCTCATATCAATCGTAAGCATACGGTTTCTTTGACCCATTAAAAGAGCTTACTTACTGAAAAACTATAGAAAGTCCTAAACTACGTGTCAGGAAGCATAATCCATAAAGGTCCCAAAAGATTCAAGATCGTTTGGAGCTCAAAAACTGCTTCGGAATCAGATATGGAACCAAAATTAGGTATTCTACATTTCCTTCATTTTTAACCCTTTCATGTATGATCCGGAATACCTACTAAGGTCTATGCTATGTATTACACGTTGTATTAGAGCGATTACCTAATCGGGTCATAGGAAACGAAAGTTTTTCAGTTTTCATCTTATATGATTTTCTTCAATTTTTTGATTCGTTTTTTAGTTTTTTATGTATATGATTACGTAAAAGTGGAATACAAAAGGCTAGCTATAAAAAATGGGTCTAAGACAGGTCAAACGAAGCGAAAAAAAGATATCCCGGTACATCAAAAATTGCCCTTCCCTAGTGGAGGGTCACATAATGTCGGGCACATCTACCACACGCGCCACACGCGGTTGACGCTCCCACAAGCATGGGACGGCACAAGCGCTGCATCCATCCCGATAGATGGCCTGCTGGATTTGGGATATATGGTGGGCCGCGCGTATGCGTGTGGGGGCACTCGACTCATCTGGCACACGTTGGCGAGCGCGTGATGCTGGGCAACGTTTGTGCTACAGTGATGTTGACATCAGCACCCAAAGAAAGGAAAATTTAAGAAATTCCTATAAAGTTGTTCGGGATCTTTTTGGGTTAGTTTCTGGGTCAAGGGAATTTTTAAAGAGCTTTTCTAATTTTTCTCGATTTATTACGTTGGTAGTTGGATTCTAAAAAAGGTTTTAAAGCTTTTTTTAATTTAATTTTGAGTGCATTTTTGTACTTTGAACTACACATAAGGGAGACACTTAAAGTTTTATGTCTCGTGTGGTAGGTTCGGTATTCGGAAAAGTATGATAAGCACTGTCATTGAGAATTTTTTGAATAAAATTCTCAAATAAAGTTTAAAGGCGATGTTTTCAGTTTTTGTATGTGATTATTTGACTGTGCATTTGGTTTTTGCATTTATAATTAATTTCCACATACATTATGCCTATATAGAATGTGAGGATAACATAAGGTTGATCCCTTCTGTTTGTGATACTTTTTGGGTACTGATAAGATTGTAGTCACCACAGTGACCTTTTAAGTCAGTACTTAGATTGTATCGCTTGCATGTTTGGGGATGTCTTTGGTCTTATATTTGGTTATTCTACCCATAGGTGTTAACCTTATATAAAATTTTGAGATGTACACAAAAGAATTAGATGGAGGAAGGTCGTTGCTTAAATGATTTGTTTACCCACCGGAGGGCTCATTGCATATATTATGTTTTCAGCCCACAAATGTTTTCATAATATGTACGATTGGATTTTCTGTATAGATACTGCTTTAATGCTTTAAGTATTGTTGTTATCCTACATTTATACTGGTCTTTACATTGTCTTTTCTATTTTTCAGTCACCTTTTATGTGAACAACAATGCTGTCACCATTGAAACCTTAAATGGTTTCAATTTCAAGAACTGGAAGAAGGACGTTGAGTTTTCCTTAGAGATGGCTGATGTCAGCATGGCGATGCACATCGAGAGGCCTCCTCTATTTACAGATGTTAGCTTGGAAGCTGACAAAGCAGGGATGGCGACCTCTGAGTGGTCAAATAGGATGTGCCATTTGACCATTAAAAGGTTGATCCTTGACCATCTGTTTAGTGGATTGCCAGACATGACCATAGCGAGGGAGTTTATGAACCACATATCCTAGAGGTATAAGGTGTCTTCTTATATGGAGTAGAGTTCCTTGATTAAGGAACTGTTCTCTATAAGGTATATTGGAGAAGGAGGCATTCGATAGTATATCATACAGATGATGCTCCTTCAGAGCATGTTGAAGGCACTAGATATACTGATCATTGACTCGCTCATAGTGCATTAGGCACTAAATACTCTTCCTCAGGAGTTTCAGATGTTGGCCACATCCTATATCTCTCAGGATGAGAACTGGGACTGTTAGGCCCCGTTTCCAGAGTCTAACCTTCAGAAAATCATAAGACTTATTATTATCGGGTCGTCTTCTCAAAACTCCCCTTTTCTAGGCTCAGCTCAGCTCTTAGAACAGTCGACTACTACAATGGTAGTCGACTAGTCCATTTAAATACCTCAAGAATCAGCGTTGGTGAGTCCACATTTTACACATATACTTGCTTCAGGGCTATTAGTATAACTTTTCCTATAGGCATCCAAACTAGGGTTTCTTTGGATAGATTGAAAGAGGACTTCAAGAGCTACAACTTTCATACAGACCTCGAAGGCCAATTTTATCTTCTAAAGGGTCGAAAATTGGGCAAAAGATAACTATGAACAGTAACTCAGACGATAGCGTGAACAGTGACACAGACGAAGTCTGTAAATAGTAACACAGAGGAAGTCTGTGAACAGTAACACAGACGATACTCTGTGAGCAGTAACAAAGACGAAGTCTGTGAACAGTGACATAGACGATACTCTGTGAACAGTAACACAGAGGAAGTCTGTGAACAGTGACATAGATGATAATCTGTGAACAGTAACACAGAGGATATTCTTCAACTCTTATTACTTCTTAACTCCTTATAATCCTTGGCCTATGATCTATCCTCTGTGTTTTATCCTCTGTGGTTGACTTTTATCTTCTATGTTGACCATTTATCGTTTGTGGTCTATCCTCTATGTTCTATCTTCTATGTGATGACATGTCCTCTGTGTTCTGACGTCATCACAGACGATACTTCTATACTCTACCCATCCTTTCCTCTATGTTCTATCTTTTA
>JANZXR010000006.1:25191269-25220204 GCA_027575705.1 Erythroxylum echinodendron | reverse complement strand
CTTGTCAAACAAATCATGAGCACATCAGAATGGTTCGGGTGGATCCAAAACAGAACGTACTACACATTTCCCCTAAGAATCCTGTGTAGCCGTGAATAGAACGTACTACCGTAATTCCAATTTATGGTCTTACGTAGCTGTGAACCTGTGGGAGTCTATAAAGGAGCTCCATGTCACTTAAAGGGCTGCAAATTTTACTATAGAGAAGGAGGGGCCAGAATAGCGAAATCACAAACGACTAAGTTTCTGGGATACAATGTCTATGATGAGGGAGGATCCTCACATCCTCCAGAAGATAGAAAGACAGATACTATGATCATTTTGTATCCGCCTCTCATACAGTCAGGTCCAGTAGATGAAGGTTCGAGTATCGTGCCTCTGTAGGCGCAAGAACCTATACCTATTCAGAAAGAGGTTTCTGAGGTAAAGAACCTATGCAGTTAGGCAGATCCACCATAAAGAGGTGATCTGTTATCTCATCAGATTACATAGTCTATTTGAATGAGCAAGACTATGACATAGGACCTGTTATAGATCCAACTACTTTTATAGAAGCCGTCTCTGGACCCTATGCAGATATGTGGTGGGAAGCAATAAAGGATAAGATGCAATCTATGATATAATAAGGTATGGGAGGTTGTTGATTTAACTCAATATTGTAGGCCTGTCAGTTGCAAGTGGCTATTTAAGACCAAGAAGGACACACAGGGTCAAGTTGAGCAGTTTAAGGTGCGTCTAGTTACCAGGGGATTCACTCAGAGAGAAGGAGTTGACTTCAATATTACCTTCTCTCCTGTATCCTCAAAGGATGCATTTAAAGCGATTATGACAATAGTGGCTCATTATGATATGAAGCTACATCAGATGGACGTTAAGACCACTTTCTTGAATGGTGACCTTTATGAGGAGGTCTATATAGAGTAACCTGAAGGATTTCAGGATCAAGATACAACTGACAAGGTTTGTAAGTTGATTAAATCAATATACGGTTTGAAGCAAACTTCTAGACAATGGTACCTAAAGTTTGATGAGGTTTTGACTTCATTCGGCTTTGTGGAAAACAAAGTCGAAAGATGCTTATTCTATAAAGTCAAGGGTAGCAAAGTTATCTTTATACTATTGTATGCCAATGATAACTTACTCGTGTCAAATGATTTGACCATATTGTATGAGGTAAAGCAACTTTAGGCCAAACACTTTGATATGAAGGATTTGGATGAAGCATCTTTTATCTTCAGCATACAAATTCACTACGACAGATCTCAACACTCATTGAGCCTCTCTCAAAGCATATACATTGAGTGAGTGCTACAAAGGTTTAATATGATTGAATGTAATCTGTTGTCGCACCTATCTCTCATGGAAAGAGATTATCTTTCCTGCAGTACCCCAAGAATGAATATGAGAGAGAGGTTATGAGGAATGTCCCGTAATCTAGTGTTGTTGGTAGCATAATGTATGCCTAGGTGTGCACTAGACCGAACATGGCATTTACTATTGGACTGCTGAGTCGATATCTAGCTAACCCAGGTGTGTGTTAGGGTTATATAAATATAGTGCTTTGGAAAGCAAGTGTATTTACATATAATTTAATTTTCTGCTAGTTACAATATTGTAATGAAAATATTTATTATTAATAAAATAAAAGAGTTTGTTTTTATTTGTATGAGCATAATATAACTAGTCATAAGGTACCAAAGGTTTTTTTGTAAGTAATATACATATATATGGAGATTTATGGGAAACATGTATATTATTAGAATCTAAATTAATTGATTCACAATCGAATAATTATGTTGGTCGTTTGATTATGATTCAGACTGTAGTGTTGCGATTTACCTCCATGCAAGTAAAGGAGTTTACTTTAAGGGAATGAAGAGTTTGAAATCATAATAGTAGTTGACTATCGGTAATGGCACTATTAAATGAAGCTGAAATCGTGTATGCTTTAAAGAATAAAGTAGGTCATTACTTTAATCTTAAAACATACACTGTAGCATTTGTTTATTACGAACCACAATCTTGATGAGTGGTGAACTCATGCGGGTTTCGTTATAATTCTTGATATGATCGGAATGGATTTTTATAGGCTATCAATCCAGTGTTTGCATGTTTGAATTATTAATTGAAACATACATCAGGGAACATTCACTCAAATAAAGAGTTTATAGTGATATCAACACTTCTAGATGTTTTAGGGAGATTGGTGATTAAATTGGTGCTAGTAGTTTGATGGACTAGCTACCAATCAAGTCTTAACACCAAGATTAGATCTTGTGTGTTGTAGTGTAAAACGGGAAATCTAGAAGGAAAAACCAATATAAGGGCAAAATGGTAATTTTACTCTTTATTGTGCGGATGGCTATAATATGGTTCATAATAGAGTTTGCAATTGGACATTGGATTAATAAATTGAAACACATTTTATCATAATTTTAAGTAATTCAAGAGTTCAGCCAATTGCCTTTAGGGGAATGATATTTGGTTACTAAGTTGGAATTAATTCTAATGCGATTAAGTTAATTCTGGGCTTATTGGAGCTTGAATTATTTAAGTTCAATTGGATTCCCCACTTGAATTATAGGAAGGTTATCAAGGATAGTAAGAAAAATAAACGGAGGTTATCGAAAAGAAAATGAGACAGTTTAGAGATAAATGGAAGAATTGGATTAGGGTCAATAAGATCGGAACAATTTAATTAAGAGTTAATTAAATTGGGTCTTAAGCCTATAATTAAATGTTGGGCTTACATTAATTAATTATTAATTATAAGCCCAAAGGAACACTTGATATTTGGCTGAATTTTAGTTTTATTAATTACATTAATTGAATTAATTTTTTTAAAAAATGAGCAAAACCGAATTTGTAGAATTCGGTCATGCTTCTCTTCATTAAATGGTTTAATGGTTGGTTTTAAATGAATGTGTTGTAGAAAAAAATGTGCAGTCTTTTTTAGAATTCTTTTGATTAAAGAATGTGGTAATGCTCTTCTTCATTAAATGGTTTTGATGGGTTGTTGTAATAAGGTAAAAAACGGACATCTCATTTGGAATTCATTTTCTAAATGAATGTATGCGTTTTGTTTTTGGCTTCCCACTCTCTCCAAAATACATTCGGTAATGCTTCTTATGAAAAAGGAATGGGTGGTGTGTGATTTTTTACTCTTCTTCACTCTCTCCTAAACCATCGAAGTGTTGGTGTGATAAGGATACAATTCATCTTTCAACATTTGATGATGAAGGTACATGAGGTGTTATTCTCTCTAGCTCTCAAAACCGTCGACTATAGCAAAATGAGAATGTCTCATTTTGTTCTTTGAACTAGCCGAACATACAAAGAAAAACTTCTATATGTTTCTTTTCCTTTCCCAAAAAGGGATCTTGATAACCAAGTTGTGTAAGGAGAACAAGTGGTAGATAGGATTAGTTGAGGACACATCAGCGAGGTGCCGGTAAAATTTCGATCTTGTTCTTATTTTATTTTTTTTCCTTATGCCGTATCATGTATGGATTAAAAGCATGTTGATTTGGTGTTTATGCTTCCGCTATATTTTGATTTCGAAAAAAGTTTTTAAAATATACCGTTTAGCCAAACTAAGCATGTTTTTGGTTTCGATCCAACAATTAGTATCAAAACCGATTTTTTATACATCATTCAGTTCCTATATATTGCATGGGTTGGCAATTAAATTATATATGCTACATATTTTTTATGTGATAAAAATATATACAGTGTATGTTTTGGTTTGCTTGATTGGTTGTTCATAGAAAATCGATTTACCTTGTAAGTTTTCTACGTTGGCTTTGTAACAAGGAGGGTGGCCTATCATAGTGATGTTTTCCTCTTTCTCTTAATTTTTTTGTTTTCATTTTTTGTTCTATAATTTTTTTATAATTTTGAAGACAGAGCAGTCATGGATCGAAGAAAAGAATATGTAAATAATTTCGGTTTTTATTTTATATTAATGGCATATTTTATTTTGACTAAATTCTATTAATTCTTGATTTTTTTCAAGTGATGGAATTTTCGTTTTAATGTTTAAAAATTAGTTTTTTCAAGAAAATTAGAAATAAAATTCTATTAACTCGTTTTTATCAAACGGGCTGGGTTGTGCGAGCGAAGAGTTTGAAGCAGATGATCTAAGTGCAAAAAGAAATTTTAGGCCAATAGGCCTTGTAATTTTCTTTTAATTTTCTAGGATGGACAATCAAAAATAGCTTTTTAATTCATGAGATGAATGGATGAATGGACACAAATAATTGGATGCAAATAATATGTGATATTATGTGAATGTGTGCCATTTAGAAAAATTGCCAACCCTAGTCTTTGCCATGCATTCATTATGTATGAGATATATAATAAAAAATATAGGATGGTTAATAAATTGTATCTAGACAAGATGGAATTAATTAAAACTTAAAGACTGCAAAATATTGAGTGGGAGAGGATGCTCATGTGAGAGTGCACGATCTCCATGCGATGGCCCATTTGCATGTGGTGAAGTGTTACTCCTCATTGGAGGACGCGAATCCTAGATCTTGTATGGTTTGGGTCTCTTAAAGGATAAGTCTACTCATTGGTAGCAAATGTGACCTCGGACTGAGGCATAGTTTGCAAGTACCTTTAGTGGATGAATCAAATGGTTGCACACTCAACATGGTTTATCAATAACATGCCCACTGTAGCTCTGTTGATACATGCACAGACCAAATTATAACGCTTCTCAAAGAATTAGGCATGAAGATCCTAGGTAGCTTTTTGAATGGGAGGGTCCTAGTTTTTCTTTTAATGGATAAGATGGTCCACTGTCACTTAATCCATTATAAATAAGAAAAATAACCGCCGTATAAAGATTTCATTTCTTTAAGTTTTGTTAAATCTATCAAAATGCATACATGCATCATGATTTTATACAAAGTTCCAATAATTTTGACTAGTATGCTCATTCTTTAATAATTTATTTTTTCAGACATAATCACCACAATATGAATATACCCACAATGCTTTTGACTAATAACAAATTGGAAAATAAAGAGAAATTTAATGAATGGAGATGTAACCTCAACATTGTTCTCTAATATGAACAAATTTCATGGGTATTAACGGACAATGAGCCTACACCTCCGAGTGATAAATCAACTCCTGAATAAGTCCAATAATATGACTGATAGCAGAATGCTAATAAGACTGCCAAGTGCTATATTCTAGCTTTTGTCAGCGTAATGTTACAGAAGCAATTTGCAAGCATGCAAAATGCCGGTGCAATAGTCCATCCCCTATATGAGATGTTTAGTGTGAGGACCAAGTCTGCAAGGGTGAAAGTTATTCGAACCTTTCACAATCTCAAACAAAAGATTAGTGAATTCATGCAGGATTACATGCTAAAGGTAATCTTTATGATTACTGAGGTCGAGATGCTTAGGGCGGACATGGATACAGAAACGTAGATGATTTATGATCATCAATAGCTTAAACTCTTCTTTTTATCAGTTTAAGTTGGACTATGAGCTCAGCACCAAAGATTACACCTTGAGTGAGTTGATGAATACCCTCTAGAACACGGAGGAGACATTAAATATCAGGGCTAATGGGTCAGAGGCTAATGTGGCATCTTCTTCTAAGCCCAAGGGTAAGGGCAAGCAAAATAAGAAAAGTGCAAAGAAAGGAAAGGCCCAAACAGGGGTTACGGCCTAACTCATGAAAAAGAACGCCAAAGAAGACACCAGGGGAAAGTGTTTCCACTGTGGTAAGAATGGACATTGGAAGAGGAACTGCACTGTTGTACCTAGAATTTTTCCTGGAAGTTGGAACAATTAAAATGAGAAATTATTGGCGATTAGTCATGAGTAAAAAAAAAAAGAACTCTTGAATTAGAAATGATAGACAAGATTAAGGTAGTGAATGTAGTAAGTTGATGATGAATGGGTATATATGGGTGTGTTCTATTATTAATTTTCATGATCAATCATGGACTATAATTTTTTACAGATGATATTGAGTTGAAATAGAGTTGAGAATGAGAAGTAAATGAAGTAGAAAAGGTGATCTTTGTACAAGTTATGTTAGGTGTAAAATCTGGAAAGTTTGAAGATTATTCACTGAAAATTTTTTCATTGAGTATGCTTTAGTATTTTAGCCCTCAAGTTATTCCAATAATATGATTCTTAATTTGGATTAAACTAGAGATGTATGGATATTTTTTCATGAAGACTTCAAACTTAAATTCTGTCCTTAAGAGTCTCAAAATCTGACCCAAAGTTGAAAAACTAGGTTTGCTTTTGTGGAAATTCGCCGTGGTAAACTCCTTGCATCGCCGCAGCAAACTTGAATGGAGTTGGCTAGGATTCCTCTTGAGTAAAGTTCATCGCGGCCAACTCTAGGTTTCGCCGTTACGAACTTGTGAAAATTTGGCAAAAATTCCTTTCTGGAGGAGTTCGCTGCGGCGAACTTCTGGCTTAGCCGCGGCGAACTTTTCTCTACATTGAACATGTCTCGGTATTTTGGGCATAACTTGTTCGATAGTTACCTGAATGAGATGATTTTTGATTTGGAGTAAACTAAAGACATAAGAATACAAGTTTTCTGAAGAAATCAAGTTTAAATTAAGCCTATAAGAATTTCAATTTTTGGAAGGAAGTTGAGCACAGAATATTATTTCAATATAAGAACAGTCCAAAAATATTTAGGGTATAACTTTCAGATTTCTTAACAAAATTAAATGTTTTAGGTGTCATTAGAAACTTAAGACAATGGGGAACATTTTTCTAGAAGGAAATGTTATTAAATTTCTTCATGTACCTGACCAGAATAAGGAGTCAGTAGATGGATTAAATGAAAGAAGGGGTAAAATGGGAAGGACAAGTTAAATGAAGGGTAAACTTGGAAAACCAAGGCAAAATTTGATCTTGAATAAGAGAGAAAGGAGAGAGTCATGAGGAGAGAGAAAAGAAAGAAGAGAAAAATGTGGGAATGAAGAAGAAGAGAAGGAAAAATCGTGGAGGAAGAAGAAGGAAGAAGGTTTGAGTTAAGTTTGAGGTAATTTTCTTCATCTTTCTTCTTATTTTGTTAGAAAATCAAAAGGAATTTGAGAAAGAGATGAGTTGTATAGAAAGAAAGAACTAGATGGATTTTTATGATAAACTAGGTTTTGGTTGTCTTGACCTAGATCGACCATGGGTAGGTTAAGCCTAAGCCCAATTTAGCATTTATTTTATTTTTTGTGATTTTTGTAGTTTTATGAATTTTTGTGGGAATGTTGTGTTGAATTAGAACTTGGTTGTTTGAAGGAAATCAAGGAATGCTAATCCAAAAGCAAGAGGAAAGGCAAACTTGACTTGGATTTTGCAAGTAAATAGGTGGGTAATGTATTTATAGTTATTGTATAATTGGGCAAATTCTTGCCTATGTTTGTGTATATTTGATTGCTTGAATTTGATTTTCTTGATATTGAATTGCGCGAGTGCTTGGAAAATGCATGATGAATTATAATTATGTCATGCCTTGAAAAAAATGTATGATATTTTGCATAATCGAAAAAGAGGGAAAAACATAAGATGCATGAAAGTATGAACATGCAATGAAATGAATTGGGCATAATAATTTGTTTGTGATTGGGTAAGAGAGGAAGTTGTTTCGTTAGTCATGTGCACGTTGACCTATAGCCTTCTCCCGGTTCCCCGCTTGAGGCCACGAGATCCTGAAAAATCGGACTCGTTTTGTTCACGCAGTAAACTTCAGTTTCTCTGTTTCGTCCCACGGAACTCTCGAGCCATTTGTTTGTGCGTTTCATCTTAGAATTGTCAAATATGATGCATTTGAGTGTTGTGTTTAATGGCTAAAGTCTATGTTATGTGTTATGAGTTTTGAGCAAAATTGATTAATGCTTGAATTACTAGAATAGATTGAGAATGCTTGAACTGCTAGCTATAGGCATGCATATGCTTGAATTGTGGCCGATTGCTGATGGCTATAAATGTATTAGCTATTGAGCCGCGTAGCTCAACCCATCCTTTATCCTCCTCAGGTGCAGAATAAGAAAGTTAGCTATCCTTGCAAGGCATTTAGGTAAAACTCCAAGATAGTTAGAGACTTTTGTAATAAGTTAGTGAACATTTTCGATAGCTTTATAGGCATATTAAACATAAGCATCCTTTTGTATTTCGTATTAAGTTGATGTGTATGTTGGTATGTAAATAAATTTTATTCAAACTCTTTAAATTATTAATGAGATTTAAGGAAGTTTCGTTTATTTATGTTCATATTTAGCTTTTGGGATGAATTTCCATGGTTTTGTTGGAAAATTGTATGTGTATGTGTATTAAGTAGCATTGGATGTTGGGGTTCGGGTCTCTTATTTGAAGGTTTCTTCCGTGAATTCATAAGTTGGTCGTGATAAAACTTTCCCAGAGGGTGTTTTTGTTTGATTTTGGTAATTTCTCCGAGCCATCGCTATGGCATATTTTCACCGAGAGGTGCTTAAGTTCGAATTTAGGGAACTTCGCCGTGGCGAAGCCAGGAGTTGGCTGCAGGAAAATTTTCCTAAAAGGTCCTTGAAACATTACCATAGTTTCACCGCGGCGAACATTTGATTTCTGTGGTGAAGTCCGCCAGTGCCGAAGCTGTAATTTTCTTTATAAGTTGAATCCTTCAGCTCTGCTCTCGCATGATCTTTACTGACCGTTCGTATTCGTCACTTTGGGGATAAGTGCTGTGACCCCCGGGACCCATCATGTTTGGTATCAGAGCTTGGAATGAGACGATTATTATTTCAAAATAAACTATAGACATGGAGCTAAAATTGTTTTGAAGAAGTAAATTTGTGATTCCGCTGCCAGAACTAGTTTTGGCTAGAGAGATCCTATAGAAATAACCTTACGAGATAATACGTTCACATTTTTTGATATTCCGAATTGTTAGGCTCCAAAACAGGGTCCAACATTTTTTGGTATCAGAGCCTAGGTTTTTCCTAGGCTTAAAATGCATAGTAGGACGAATTGTTATTCTATGTGATTAATTGTTTGCATTGTTAAATTGATTGATTTCATTAAGTGACATGCATATCATGCATGCATATAGAAAATCATATTTAAAATGAAAGTAAGCCAAAAGATAATGTCTTATTAAAGAAGTAAAAATGCCACCTCATAAAGGAACACGGGGAGTTTTGCAAGGATATGCTGCACCTTATTCCTCACCATTAGAGAAGGGTACTAATGAGTATAGAATCCCAGTAATTGCAACCATATGAGTCGTACGTATGAACTTTCATTAAGAGTTTAGATTATTAGAAACAACGAGAAGAATGGTGTTTTGTTAGAGTGAAAGATAAGGAAAGTGTAAGGATATTTGGAAATAAGAAATATTATATAGTCCGATATGTTAGACATATATTCAGTATTTGTGGTTATGTCAGCGATTATAGTAAGAAAATTTCGTTGTGGATATATACTTGAATTGATATGGATGTGAAAATATTTTCATGAATTGACTGAGAAAGAAATAGAGACATGGGTGGAAATGACAAGGTTTAAGGTGTACAAGCAAAGTGGAATTGAAAGGTTGAACTTGGGCTTTAAAGTGATTATTTAATTAGTGAGATAAGAGTTATGATCCAGCATAAGATAGTGTTAGTGAATTTGATATCAGAATTTCAAGATAGCTATGTGACTATGCTTCGAAATTGACTAAGAACGTATGTGTGGAAGATGAAACAAATGATGGTGATATATGTAGAAGTTCTCAAGGCTAAGTCGACTAGTTATTATGAGAATATATTTGATCATATGGTTATATTGGTGAATAATGTGATTGAGTACATATGAGATCCATATTTGGATATGGTATGCAAGGTAATCTATGATCCCTATAGTTAAAATTATGAGATGAATTAGAGTAACGCGATGGAATTATGGTATAGGAGATTATGTTAAAAAAGTAACTACGATGAAGGAGTATGTTTGAACAGTCTTAGAATATTTAGGAATTGTTAAGAATCAATTGTGATTGACGTATTATTGGCATGAGTATAAACTGGTGACCTGCTAAAATTTCTTTTATGTATAAGATGTAATGATCTTGATGGTACATACCAAAAATATAAGAGTAAACAAATATGTTTCTTATGTCATTGAGTTTTATTATAATGAATATTTTGATCATTTACAATGTGACAGAAATTGAAATTATTGAAATATCATGAACAGCTAAAATTGATCTTATCGAGGTGTTAAGAATGGTTGAAACAATATTAATGAACATAGTTGATTGATAAAGATTATGGAAACAGTGTAAATGATTGAGGTAATGAGTCTTTTTGAGATAGAGATGTTTTATCGAATCATATACAAGGTGTTCTCAGGTTAGGAAAAAGGATTAGCTAAGCTCGAGATGAATTGGTTTGTACGAAATTATTACGAGTTAGTGCTACTGATAAAAGAGATCCTAGATTTGTAATATGATATATATTAGTATGTTAAAAAAATATTGATATGAATGATATTGGTGTTATCGACACAGGAAGTGGAAAACTGTGAGTGATTTGAGAAATATTTATATATATTGAGGAATTAGTTAAGAAAGCGAATGATTAAAAAAGTGATTGAAAGACTGAGTGAGTCTATTGACTATGGCTATTTGGAAGAAGTTATTCGAGTGAAGAAGTTACTTGGGAGACTAAGGAAAACATAAGATAACATTACCTCCATTTGTTTGATCATTCAGGTAAGAATTTTGAGGACGAAATTCTTTAAAGGGGAGAGTTGTTGGACCCCGAACTTTTCTTGGAAAATGGTAAAATTAAAATGAGAAATTGTTGGCAATTAGGCATGATTAAATAAAAAAAGAACTCTTGAATTAGAAATGATAGACAAGATTAAGGTAATGAATGTAGTAAGTTGATGATGAATGGGTATATATGTGTATGTTCTGTTATTAATGTTCATAATCAATCATGGACTATAATTTTTATGGATGATATTAAGTTGAAATGGAGTTGAGAATGAGGAGTAAATGAAGTATAAAAGGTGATCTTTGTACAAGTTATGTCAGTTGTAAAATCTGGAAAGTTTGAAGATTATTGATTGAAAATTTTTTCGTTAAATATGCTTCAGTATTTTAACCCTCAAGTTATCTAAATAAGATGATTCTTAATTTGGATTAAGCTAGATATGTATGGCTATTTTTTCATAAAGACTTCAAATTCAAATTATGTCCTTAAGAGTCTCAAAATCTGACCTGAAGTTGAAAAACTAGGTTTGCTTTTGTGGAAATTCACCGCGGCAAACTCCTTGCATCGCCGCGGTGAACTTGAATGGAGTTGGCTAGGATTCCTTTTGGGGTAAGTTCATCTGGCCAACTCTAGGTTTCTCCATAGAGAACTTGTGAAATTTGTGCGAGAATTCTTATTTGGAGGAGTTCGCCGTGGCGAACTTTTGGCTTAGCGTGGCGAACTTTTCTCTACAGTAAACATGTCTCGGTATTTTGGGCATAACTTGTTCGATAGTTACCCAAATAAGATGATTTTTAGTTTGGAGTAAACTATAAACATAGGGATACAATTTTTCTAAAGAAATCAAGTTTAAATTCATCCTGTAAGAATTTCAAGTTTTGGAAGGAAGTTGAGCATAGAATATTATTTCAACATAAGAACAGTCTATAAATGTTAGGGTATAACTTTCAGATTTCTTACCCAAATTGAATGGTTTGAGTGTCAATAGAAACTTAAGACAATGGGGAAAAGTTTTTTAGAAGGAAGTGTTATCAAATTTCTTTACCTTATCAAAATAAGGAGTTAGTAGATGGATTAAATGAAAGAAGGGGTAAAATAGGAAGGACAAGTTAAATGAAGAGTAAACTTGGAAAACCAAGGAAAAATGTGGTCTTGAAGAAGAGAGAAAGGAGAGAGTCGTGAGGAGAGAGAAAATAAAGAAGAGAAAAACGTGGGAAAGAAGAAGAAGAGAAGGAAAAATCGTGGATGAAGAAGAAGGAAGAAGGTTTTAGTTAAGATTAAAGTAAGTTTCTTCATCTTTCTTCTTGTTTTGTTAGAAAATCAAAAGGGATTTGAGAAAGAGATGAGTTGTGCAGAAAGAAAGAAGAGAAACCCTAGATGGATTTTTATGGGTTCCTAAACTAGGTTTTGGTTTTTCTGACCTAGATAGACTATAGGTAGGTTAAACCTAAGCCCAACTTAACATTTATTTTATTTTTTGTGATTTTTGAAGTTTTATGAATTTCTATGGAAATATTGTGTTGAATTAGAACTTGGTTGTTTGAAGGAAACCAAGGAATGCCAATCCAAAAGCAAGAGGAAAGGCAAGCTTGACTTGGATTTTGCAAGTAAATAGGTGGATAATGTATTTATAGTTATTATATAATTGGGCAAATTCTTGCCTATGTTTGTGTATATTTGATTGCTTGAATTTGATTTTCTTGGAATTGAATTGTGTGAGTGTTTGGAAAATTCATGATGAATTATAATTATGTCATGCTTTGAAAAAAATGTATGACATTTTGCATAATCGAAAAATAGGAAAAAGCATAAGATGCATGAAAGTATGAACATGCAATGAAATGAATTGAGCATAATAATTTGTTTGTGATTGGGCAAGAGAGGAACCCGTTTCATTAGTCACGTACACATTGACCTATAGCCTTTTCCCGGATGCCCGCTTGAGGCCACGAGATCCTAATAATCAGACTCATTTTTTTCATAGAATAAACTTCAGTTTCTCTGTTTCTTCCCACGGAACTCTCGAGCCATTTGGAACTCCATCTATAAGCCTTTCTTTGAGAAAATAGAAAATAATACCCAATGTTTTCATAATGTCTTTTATTCAAAAAATTCACTCAAAGAAAATAGTATTAAGCTTATAAAATGATGTTATTATATTATTATTAATCATCACAAAACACCCAATCACCAAAGCGTAATAAAACATGCCATAAATTGAATTCTACCATAAATAAACAAATTCACTTATAGAAAACCCTGGACTGGAAGGACATGGCAACAAGAAGTCAAGAAAGCTAAGCCAAACCTTAAACTTCAATATTGCCCACCTAAAAGCTTAGATGAGAGCTATGTTGTGGCCCCACCAATAAAAGTGTTAAAGGAATGTGCAACAAGATGGGAGGCATTGATTAATTTCTTTATGCATAAAAGGGCTCCATATCTAGTCATGAATGCATGGGAATAAGAATGATGGAAGCAATATAGACTAATAAAGGTGATGGTGCATGAAGATAGTGTATTCCTTTTTCAAATTTGGCACCTCTTCAAAAGCTTAGAGGTAATGGAAGCAACGCCTGAAATTTGAGTAGTAAGCCCACATTTGCTAAAAAATGGATCGTAGGCTTAAAGTTGGAAGATGTTGAGCCAAATAAAGTACAAATATAGTTAAACATTCACAAAATGTCCCTAGAGTATTGGATAACTAAAGGGTTTAGCTACTTGGCTAGCTATATTGGTAAGCTGATATGTATCAGTAAGGCCAGAACTTTAATTATGCTCTAGTTTGTGTTTTAGTTGACACCCTTTTTTATCTCCTCAACAACATTCCCTTACACAGGTTAGGTGAGGGGGATAAGATGGTGGGATTTTTAGTACAAGTTTAATATGTATAAAAACCAATAATAACTCACCTAGAAGAACCTAGATTATAACAAGGAAGATATTTGAATGTAGTGACTACCAAAAACTTATACAACCATTACTGAGGCATATGTACTAGGCTGAGGTAAGTTAATCAATTCGTATACCAATGATGAACTACACAACTAAGGCTATAGAGAACTCGTCAAACTCCTATGATAAATTATTTAGTCCATTTCCTGTAACACACCACTCTCATAGGGCATATTCCTGAACATATCTAAGATATTCGAGAACATACTCTACGAGGATGAAATGTTAAGACAATTAGAACTAATCATTATAAATTTTCCAAACATCAAACGCATTTTAAAACAAACCAGTAATCTTTTTAGTCCATTTCATTTGTAAACACATCTTGAGCAAATCAATATTCAATTCAGACCATTTCATTTACAAAACATATCTTGTTATAAATGTCATTACATTACAGAATTCACATATACATTATACAATAGTTGCAGAATACAATCCTTAATACAAAACAACTGAAAAATGTGCAAGCACAAACTGATCTTGACCCCTAGCTCATGTCTGATTTTAGTGGCTATACTCCAATTAGTCTAACTAGACGTCTTCTCTGAACCTGCAAAGTCACGTTGCAAATTTTGATGAGTTTTACGAACTTAGTGAACGAACCATCCTCTATGTGTTCACTTATATCAAACACAGAACAATTCAAAATTCACATTAAATTCATAGATAAATCACATAAACAAATATTAAACATTTTTTCACATTTCCTCATGTTTCATGAATACAATTTATGTGCAATATTTCATGTTTTTATTTCAAAACAGTCCATACAGTGCACTTCAATTAATTATATTGCACATATCAATTTTATATGCAATTTCTCATGAGACTCCACTTTCATTGTTAATTGTTATGACCTAGTGTCTTTTTAACTGTCCCGTATTCGTTGTGGATATCGAGCTAATTAATAACTGTCCTGTATCAATTGTAGATACTGGGCTCATTTTACTAGTGGGCTTGTGGCTCTTATACGCATTCTGAGCTTTAAGCTCTTTTTCACTGGCCACTCCAATCACAACTTCCTTTATTTGAGCATGCAATTTAATGTAATGAGATGCATGAATTCACATATATGCAATCAATCACTTTCATTCAATACACATTCACTTTTCACATTTTTATTGGATAATAGTCTAGCATTTAACATTCCATTGAGAACATTTAATTCTTTGTCATTCACATTCAATTATGAACACTTCCAATGCAATTTTAATTATTAAACTCCTCGAACTATTAATGTCCAGAATTATCTCAATCAAATCATTAACCGTTCAATATAGAAATTTAAATAAAATAATCAATTAATATGAGACCATCTAGGTTGACTCATAGTACGCTCCAGATTAGCTATTGACTTCATGATTTGGAAACGTCTAGATGCTGACGTTAAATTTCGTGTATCTAATTCTATGCAAAACACACATTATACATGCATTACTAATTTGATCAATCACATAAGTATTCAATCATACACATGTATATTTGTTATGTGCAATGCATGCTCAATTTGAATATTCTGGGTATATTTCCTTAATCACATCTCTTGATCATTTAAACATCATCATTGGTGTATATCTATCTTGAACTTAAGTTCATAGCTCAAATATAGTTGATTATTCTAAGTTCATCAATCAATCATTCATCATTCACATATTCTCCAATCCTTTTTTTCCTAGCATTATAATCACACAGTATTGAATTTCTCATTCATTTATACCTAATACACCTTACTCACTTTAATCATCTAATCCATCATCAAACTAGCTTCATTTAAGGCCTCAATCAAGCCTAAATACATCATAAAGAACTACCTTAATATTAGTTGTTTCAAACATCATTTAAAAGACAACATTTCTCTTTTTGTGCCCACGATCATGGTAAACCTTCCCACGATCATGACAGAACCTTATACAATAAGCCATAATCGTGGGGACTCTGCCACCCTCCACGATTGTGACAGAACCAAACAATCCAGGCTACGATCGTGTACTGAAGGCCATGATCGTGCCATCTCTATCTTCCTTCATTTTTTCACAAATTTCACATACATAGAAACATCATTAACACTCCAATTTTTATATAATTCTTGTTCATTAATGCAATGTCATCTCATGCTAATCTAACTACCATATTAGTTGCATTAAAGTCCATAAAAATCGACTCAATTAATTCATTACCATTCACTTAGTCCCTTCCTTACTATATTTAAAACATCTTATGAATAGTTAATTATTTCTACTTCATTCTCACCTCAATTCTAACTCAATAACATCCATGAAACCATCTATAAACCATTGTTTATTAGTCATACAAAAATAGAATATGATCTTAATCATTCACTATCACAAATAATTCTTACTTCTTCTTATCTCAAGAACATCACTCAATATATTTCTTAAACATAAATTTCACCTTCATTATACCCTTAATTCATAAACTATTTCCTCTACATAATAGCCTATAATCCATGGTTTTCATATACTCAAAATAAGAACACAACATATACATTCATTCATCAAATTTTCTGCACTCATCATCAACATAAAACTAGGACATGAACATACCCATTTCTTCATTAATGTATATGTATTCTTTCTTACACCATGTACACTATTTTCACGATCAATCCATCTTAAACACAACTCATGATCTATTTTTGATCATTTATACTAAAAAGAGAATGTAAACCTATTTATTTCTATGTCAACATTCAACACTCTTCAACTCCATTGTCATTATCATTTAATCTCCATTATCATATATGTTTCATTTAAAACAACCCATAAAGCTTGATGTATCACTTACTTGTTTTAGCTTCAAGCTTCTTCCATGCTACACGATCATCATCATTCCAAGATGGGAAGATTAGGTTCTCTAGAAATAAAATGGAGAAAATAACACGGTCTTGGAGAGACAAGTGAAAGATGATGGAAATATCAACGTGAAGAGGGTGAAAGAGAGACAATCGTGAGTGAAGAAAATGAAGAAGAGAAGAAGAAAACATGTAACATAATTGAAAGATCATTAAAAGACGGTCTTTTATTTGGGAAAATATCGTGGGATGGTGAGTGGCAAGTGTGGTGACACTTGTCACTTGCCATTTGCCACATGTCACCTCCTTGTGGTCTCCACTTGGTTCTTTTAATAACTAGTCCATTGTCTCCTAATTTCCAATCTAATTGTCTCCCAATTTTCTATGAAACTTTTCATTAAATCCTAATGCCACTTGTCATTACCATGTGTCAATTATTTCTATTACCACGGGTCAATTTTTCTTACCACTTGCCATTTTTCCTAGTCCAAAAATACCTATAATTTCGTAAATCTCTCAAATTTAACAAAAAAGTTCTAAATCTCCAATTATGATTCATCAAGTCAAAATTCAAGACAAAATTTGCTATTCACATCATAATCATTTAAAATCACTTATACCTCAGAATATGTCAATTGAGTGCATGTAAAGTCTTTGTAATATGTGTAAAAATCAATAATCACGTTTGTGTATGCTTATACTAGTGATATGCATGTAAATGTAATGCATTTCTTATTTTCTCAATGATATTTCTCATATACAAAAATCTATGGTTCTAACCCTTAGTATGGAAAAATGGGATATTAGATTTCTCATACCAGATCGTAACTTAGAATCATTGGGGATAATATAGGAGAAGAGGCAAGGCCTAATAACTATGTTTGGGAATTGGCATTAAGAGAAAAGCGTCTAGGTTAGGCCCCAATAAAGAAAAGATGTACTCTATACCTTTAACTCCAACCACTTAAAGAAACCTAAAGGGAAGGAGCTGTTAGAAGAACAAAATCTGATTGAGTTTAACCATTTTCAAAACATGAATTGAAACAGATCAGGGAGGAAAAGAAGGAAAAATATTCCTTCACCATATAGATGATTATTTCATAGGATATGAAATGGATTAGCTACCCCTAAAATCAGTTAGTTATAAGGAACTTTATCTTGGAGCATAAAACTTATATTATTGGTATTTTAGAAACAAATTTAACAGAAGAGAACTACAAGCAATTGAGATTACTAGGAGGTAACTGGAAATGGTTAACCAATGACTAAAATCATACCTATGGTAAAATAATTATGGTATATGATGAATGAAAGGTAGAGATAGTTCAATCTATGACCTCATATTAGCTGATACATTTAAAAATAATATTGTTACAAGAGCAATTTGAGGTCTAAGTAAGCTTTATCTATGCTCACAGACTTGAGCCAAAGTTGCTCCTATGCTCAACTTCAAAGACTTTAACTACATACTCCAAGTTGAAGGGAACAATTGCATCAAGAATAACTCAAATGATGTCAAGGATTGTGTAGCTAAAATAGAGGTAATAGATCTTAAAATGGAAGGGAATTTGTATACATGATACAACAAACCAAAAGATAAATGGTTCCTAAGGAAAAAGCTGGATAAGGTCTTAGTCAATGAGGGATGGCTACAAACTTTTCTTAAAAATAAGGCTTTAACTTTTATTAAAAGTAAAGTTTTCTTTAGTAAACCCTTATTCTTATACCATTCTCATCTTTTGATACACATGAGGAATAATGCTTCCAAAAGAAGATCTTCATTTCATTGTAATAATTACCTTACAGATATAGATGTTTGTAAGGAAATAATGAGAGGAATAAGCATGGAGATATAGGGCCATAAACTCTATACTTTTGTTAAGAATCTTTCAAATGTAAACATGGAGCTAAAAATTTTGAATGCCTCGAGGATCAATAACATATATCAACACTTACAAAATACTAAAGATAGACTTAAGAGTGCACAAAGCTAACTCAATCAACAACTTGACAACTCAGATGCTCATACATAGGAAAAAAAAGCCCTAAATAACAATATAGAAGCTATAAACATCAATCACTTATTGTAGAAACAAAGATGTCAGGTGATTTGTTTAAAGGATGGTGATAAAAACAATGGATTCTTTCACAACATCAGGGACATAAGAAACAGGAACAAGAAGAGTGTTTTAAGGGTTTAACAGAGGTGGGAAAGGCTCTAAAATCCCTAATGTGGTTAAGGAATGAAGGTAAAAGAATTTATTGAAGGTTAATAAGAGGAAGGAAGTTCAATAATAAAGAAGGGACACTGTGTAGGTAAGGCAAAACAATAGTGATAAGAAGGATATATGAAGCACCAGTTAATGGTGTTGTAGGATGCTTGTAAAAGGAAGAAAGGAAATAACTGATAGAGAAAGTGTAGACTAGGAAACAGAAAAGTTAAGTTATGACTGAGAGCTAAAAGTAGAAAGAGTAACAAATAAATTCAATGGTAAGAGAAGGAGGAGGAGGCAGAGGGAGATGTTTATGGTGAAAATCTGGTTGAGCCTCTTTGAAAGGTACTTTTAATAGAATAATGATTAATATTTTGATTGATGGAGGTAGTCCTTATAATTTCATTAATGAGGCTTTATTAAAGAAAGATGGAGTATCAAAGGATATAAAATATATGATGATTAATATAGTATAATTAAAAGTATAAGAATGTGAAGTGGTTGATAGTTGACATTTTTTTGTTCTAATACATTAATGATTAAGATTGTGGGGAGATGATATAGTATTAAAGGTCCAATGGTTTCTTGCCTTAAATGATATAACTTTTAGTTATAAGAATAGAACCATAATGAATGATTGGTAAGAAGATAAAGAGTGAAGTTACATATTGGTTAGGAAAAAGTAGCAAGTTGGATATTAAACAGAGTATTTAAAAAAAGTATAAAGGATTTAGATGTTGTTTTATATTTTTTACCAAACCAATATGAATAAATGAAATGGAAATATTTAATTGAGAATGATGTGCAATATTTGGAGATACAAATAGAGGAAAGGGAAGAAAATATGAATCATTAATTCATTTAAAAGTTGTTAAAGTAATATGATGATATCTTTACTGAACAAGTCAATTTACCACCCAAGAAAAGTACAATCATTGAATTCTTTTGAAGGGGGATACAAAAGGCTGTTAATATGAGACTTATATGTATATGGAGTTACAAAAAAGGGAAATTTAGGAGTTAATTAGAGATATGTTAAAGCAAGATATAACCCACTAAAGCATTAGTCCTTTTTCATCACTTTTGTAATTAATTGAAAAAAAAGATAATTCATTGAGATTGTATATAGTGATAGGGCTTTGAATATAATCATAGTGAAAGACAAGTTCCAAAAATGCTTTGATTAAAGAACTTATGGATGAGAGAGGAGGAGTTAAATGATAGGTATACTTCATAATATGTTTTTCCAGGTGTTTTAGTGTGTTTTCAAGTGTTTCTTAGATGATTATTATGTTTATAGGCTTACAATTGTGTTAGTGTTAGCGTTTGTTTATATTCTAACAATTTGTACGCTTTAGAGCATGAAACTAATCTTAATTTTATGTTTTATGAGGTGTTTGATGTGTTTGTGAGTGTTGCAAATCAAAAAATTGAAGAATGAAGAAGAAAGAGGAAGCTTAAATTGTGGATGATCATGACCGATGTAATTGGAACTATATGGCTCTCTATCATGATCGTGACAAGGGAGTATGATCGTGACAAAGAGGCTGAAGTCACGATTGTGGTAAAGGTTTTTCCATGTGCAAGATTTTTAATGTTTTTAAGGTTAAGGTTATTTTTGGAATCGAACAAAGTGGGAAAACCCTAAACACAACCCTTGAACCCTAATAAACTATATAAGAAAATGAAAAACATAAGTAAGAGGTAGTAGCCATTACATCTTAGAAGATCAAAAGGAGACATTAAGAAGAACTTTAGAGAAATTCCAATTTTCCAAATCAAGACTCCAACTAGATTATTTTTCTTCCACTTACTTATCTTGGATGTATATTTTGATTTCTAAGATGTTTAACATGATTATGGGTTTCTAGATCCTTATTAAGGATTGTTCTTGAATTGTTTTGTGAACTTTATTCCTTTTTAAATTCGATACATTAATGAATGTTTATAATAATTTTCATGCATATACTTGATAACAAATCGAGAAAGTGAGTCAAGTCATTAATGTTAAGGTTTGCAAAGAGAGATGGAAAATTAATAAACACATAATTATTAGGTCAATGATAAATTGAAAAGAGATCTTAATTGTGAAATTAATTATCTATAGGATTGGTTCAGATCCAATTGAATAAGTTAGGAGTAGTTTTGTGAACCAAAAGATTACAACTCTATAAATATTGAATTCAATTATGGTTAATTGATTAGATCTTAAGAGAGACTAAATTTTTTTTAAGAAATATTAGATCAAGCATAAATTGAATTAATAAGATTAAGGAAAACAAGATAAGGATAGAATAGTTCCTAAGTCTTCAACCTTGATAAATCTCAATTTCATTGGCAACTCACTTATCAATTCTTATTTATTTCATTTTATTATTTATTTTATTTCAAATCAATACCATAGTCAAATTTCTTATTCAAATTGTTTAAGTGTTTAATAGTCCTTATTGGTACGATACCTTTTAATACTAGAAGATACAATTCATATGTTTGTAGTATTGAGAGTTTTATTATATATAAACTTGCTTAATAAGTTTTTGACGCCATTGTTGGGGACTAAATTAGCTTGTTATATGATTTGAATTCCTTTGATTTAAGGATCTGATACTTTTCTTATGTGAGTGCAGGTACTTGAAATAAAAAAAGAAAAAAATTTGCAACAACCTCAAATTGAGTAATATGTAGATTTTTTTTTCTTTCAACCCATTTAAGACATTACAACTTTGATGAGAATTACTATAACACATATAATTTTAGGTGGCAGTACCACCTAAATTATTCATGGATTAACAATATGAGAGATTACATAAGAGCTAAGGTCCCCCAAATTTCTAGTAGCATAAGTTTGGATCCTTAAAGTCAAACTCTTTCCAGTCAAAGTTGGGTAAGATAATGGACATGTTTAACTCCAGGGTTGACAAGTTAATAGATAAGGTGGACAAGTAGAAAAGTGAGAAGAGGATGGAAGCCAAATTTGATCAATTAATAAAGAACCACACCTTTATTTTTCATAACTCAGAGCTTTAAATGGATCAACCTTCTAATACATTGTTAACAAGGAATGCGGGGAGTCTTCTAAGTGACATAGAAGCATAATTGACATCCTTCTTATGTTGTGACATTTTTTGGGGTAACCATCACAATGTTCACTATCAGGCACAAGATTATATGTGGGAGAATCCATATTGCTTAAGAAATTGCTATCAGAATACACTCTGTGAGCATAGTAATAATTCATAATGGTGCAACTCTTATACTGATATAATGAACAATTATGCTTCATCTAAATCTTTAATGGAAGATCTTACTAATAGTGAAGCTAGCCATCAAGTCTTCCAAGAGAGTTTTAATCTAACTAAAGAAACCAAACCAGATACAACATATTATTAGAGCCCATTAATGTCTTAGAATCACAAGGAGAAAAAGGTAACTCAATAAATGAAGTTTCCATTTAAGAAGAAATAGAAGAACAGAGGGTAGAGTTTGAAGAAGTTACAGGAGTCTTTGTTCATAAAGCAGAAGAATAGATGACAACAGACATAGAGCTTGAAGAATATAAGGAAGTCTCTGTTTAAGAAGTGGATAAAGCAGAGGAAGAGGAAAAGATGACAACAGACAAAGAGGTTGAAGAAGAGACAAAAGTCTCTGTTCAAAAAGCAGACACAGAAGCAGAAGAGGGCACAAAGATGATTGTAGAAGAAGATCAATTCCCCTTTTTGATCATAATTTTGTGAATTATTTCCTTCTTATTATCTTATAGCATGTAGCTTATTTACAGGCTACTAAACTATCATGTAGAGAAAAAAGGTGGTAGTAAACCACTTATTATAGACCCAGGTTAATGTAGAAGGTAAAGTACGTCAAGCTAATAACATTAACCAAGTGCTAATTAGGAGGCAACCCAAGAATTAGGATTTTTTATTTTTTATTTTATTTTATTTCATTATCTTTTTTATGCTTATTTTATAGGAAGTGAATTTTTAGAATTTTATGGCATCGAGTGTCACCAGCTTCCATTACCCATACAGTCACTGTTGATTAAATATTCTTACTCTAACTTTTTCTTTGTTATTATTTATCTTTATTTGTATTGTTTTGTTTTTCAAATTAAGGACAATGTTGTTTAAGTGTGGAGATGTATATGCAATTGCATATCAATTGTGTATAAAATTTTCATTTATATCAATTACATTTGAATTTTGAATTTGTATATTGTTATTTTTTAATTTAGTTGACATAATGTAAACATTTTGTGCATTGTAATGTATGAATGTGTCAATGGCAAGAAATGAATGGAATTAGTTTAACTTCCAAAATGGTCATTCAAAATTTAAAGGCATAGTAACTTGTGAATTTTATGTTTTAGGTGTCTTAGGGATGAATATGTATGTTAATTATAATATGACACCTATTCTTCGCTTTAGGAAATTTATTGTATACATTCATAATTATAGCCGATTGAATTGGTTAGCATTATTAGTACCCTTTCATAAAGATGATTGACTAAAAAGAAATAAGGTAGGTGAAGAAATTAAAAAAGAATTAAATAAAATAACTTGTATGTTAGCCCTTTTTTAAGAAAATGGGGTTAAGAATAGAGTTAGTAGCTAGTTGAAAGTTGTCATATAAATGAGTAAGCAGGGGCATTCATAACAAAATGTTGTTCTTCGCTTAAAAGATCAACATAACCTAGTTGAGTAACCGTAGACCATTCATGATAAGGTGTTTGCCTTCACATAAAAAAACTATGTTATCATTAAAGAAAATCTAAAAAAGTGATGTCATAATAAATTAAACCTACCGATCTTTTAACAATAGCAAGAATTTTAATGAAAGGTTACTTAGAGATAGTTTGCATTTTTTATTGATTAATAATAATAAATGCATGCTTACAAGTGCCATGGGTTTATGAATTGGGTGTTAATATTTTGGTTGATATGTATACAAATTACTTAAACATGAAAGGAATAAGTTAGTATGTTGGCACATTTTGAGTTATTGATGTTTGAGGTTAAGTTCATTTCATAAGATTCAATGACATTGTAACATTATAGTAGTCTTGCATGATTGTGAGATTATTGTTAGGCAAGTTTTAATCTATTTACCCTCAAAATACTGCAAGCGCACAGGTTGTGGGCATAATATGGAGATATTGATCACTCGAGTTGTCAAAATAATCTAATTTTAAGTTATTTAAGGGCTAAAGAGTTCTTAAAATGAAAATAAAAACTGAACAGAAAAGTAAACATGTGAAGATGATAGATAGAAAGTTATTTTGTAAACTTAACACAAAAGAAATCAAATATTAAGCGCAACCAAATTCACAATGGAAGTTACCAAATTATGAGAAAGGGATTTATACTATCATCAATGATAACGTAATCACTTTTGTGTTAATATGTTGTCGGTTATAAACTATCGAAGAGTGAATTACTCTCTCTCGAGTCATAATTACTAAACCCTAATTAAAAAACCCTAATTAAGTCTAGTTATCGAAAATGTCATCTCTCGATTAACAATCAGCTCATAACCTAAGCAATTCTTAACCTTTTTAATAAACAACCGGGTCTCACATAAGATCTCTCTTCTTATAGTTAACGATTTGATTATTCGTATAGTCTATTGGATCATTTAACTATTATATACCAACCCAATTATTTTACATTTAATTCACTCTCTCGATTTAATACCGAAGCATGAAGTTACAACAATAATCACAACAACCAAATGAATTAACACAAAAACAACTAGATTAACATTAATCAAGTTTAAATCCCTAAAGAAAAGTTAGAACATCATCATCAATCCCAAATCAATCAACATCATCATATCCATCTTACACATTCAAAGAAAAAAAATAACAAGATGAAGAGAAAATGTCATTTGGATAGGATCGGGATGGCTCGGGAAAGTAGCAACAGTAGAAGCCTGCTCCTCTCTCATCTTCTTCCTCTTCTCTTTCTTCTTGAAGTTTTCCCAAAGTGGCAAAAGTTAGACCTCCCGTTAGGTTTCTTTCTCTTTCTTTATATAATCTTTTCTATTTTAGATAAATCCTAAGGTTTTCCCAGGTCCAAAAATCTCAAATGTCCCTCAATATGTCACATTTGGGAGACTGTTTGTGCTGTCTGTCGTGCAGACCATGATCTTGGCCCATAGTGTCATGTTCATGGAATTTCATTTAGCTATCTATCACGGTCTTGGCTCCACCCAACTAGTTCTGTCATGATCATGGCCTATAGCCACGATCGTGGGCCTGGGTTTGGCTCCAGACTTCCTCCGATTCTTTTTTGTTCTTTCATATGTGTTTTCAAATGCTAATAAATACATCAAGGCACCTCAAATACACAAATTTAAAGCTCAAGCATAATATAACCCATATAACACTCAAAACATAAAAATTTAACAAGATAACACAGTGCTAACCTAAACATGCACTAATCATTCAATTTAACAACGAAATACCTACTAAACTACCCAATAAAACATTATGCAACCTACCGCTATCAACATCCCCATACTTGCACTTTTGCTTGTCCTTAAGAAAAACAGCACAAGAAAAACACAAAACACAAAATACACCTAACAACAAAACACACATATGCAATAATGGTACAATCGCGTTGAACTTCACGAAACAAATTTAACTATAAACACGAACTTTCAAGTTGTTCTAACTTAGTAACTTATGAAATATGTTTTTAAGTACTTGGACTAAATATACATAATAATCAGGACTTAATGTCAATTTCATTCACTCTCATCACTTGCACACATACATTGATAATTTGATATTCAAATGAAATTGTAACTATCCCTAAGTAGCTTTTCATGAAAAATTAAGCTATGCAAAAAGATTGGTAGGATTTATTAAACAACAGACTATTTTTATTAATTTCAATTAATAAGAACCTAGCCTTTTGACACAAAGGCAAACATTTGTGAAGAATCTCCCGTGGTTACTCAACTAGGTTATGTTTTTATTAAGCGGCTTAGTTGAAATGTCAATATAGCCTTTTGACGTGAAGGCAAATATTTGTGATGAATGTCTCCTGGTTACTTAGCTACATCATATTTTCAACTAGCTATTAGCTCTATTCATAACCCAATTTGTTTCAAAAAGGGCTAGTAGAATAGTTATTTATTAAACACACACACACACACACACACACACACACACACACATGTATTTTTTTTCTTACCTACCTTATTTCTTTAGCTAATCATTCTCATGAAAAGATACTAACGATGTTAATTATTCGATTGACCAAAAATTATAAATGAATGTGTCAAAGTCCTAGGGTAAATGAACTAACTTCATATCCTTGCTAACATGCATATTTAATTGAAGCAACCTAAAACACTAATTTCACAAGCTAATAAATATTAGCAACCTAAAAGACTATGTTTAAAGCTAAATTGATTCTGTTAGGTCCTAACCATTAACACACTCACATGAATAACATCATGCAAACCTAAACAAAACTAACGTATAATATGAACAATTCACACTCAAAATAAAAACATATAATGCATATAGTGTAACCCTCCCTACACTTAGACAACATATTATACTTAATGTGAGAAGAACAAATAATAAACAGGGCGGGAATCAAAATAAATGAATACAAAAATATAAGAACAAAATAAAGCCAGAAATGAAAAGGTAAGGGTTAGAGCATACAACCTATTGTGGAGATTGAGGTGGGGATGGTGATGGTGATGGTGTTGGAGACCAAATCTACTTGGCACCTAAGATTGCTACCTGTCTTATAAATACTTTAAAAGAAATAAGAGAGTTAGCAGTCAAAACCATTCCAAATCATTATAAACTTATTTTTAGAATTTAAAATAAATCTAACTACACAAAACATTTAATCTAACTACTAAATGTGCTAAATTTATGGTCGTTAGCTTGACTTTGCATCCTTCAAAACTCAGTCAGGATCAATAATGAGTGGTTTGATTCCACCCTTGTTGCCCAATTCAGTTTTGTAGTTTATAAATAAACCACAAAATACAAGATAATCAGAATAAAAATACTGATAAAATTAAGGAAGCCAATTAAGTTTAATAATTTCCTTTTTATTAACAAACTGTCAATAAAATAGGGAATAACAAAACTCCCTAAATCTTTTGTTGAATCCAACAGTTTATCCTGTAGAAGGGTAAGTCGTTCTTGTTCTTCTTGAGTCACCTCGTCTCCTCTTATTCTTTCACTTCATGAACAAAGACTTTCGTATGTTCTTCATCCTCTATATCTTGTATACTATGTTCTTCATTCTCTTGTTTTTCAGTTTCTGGAGCAAAGACTTCTTTTTTACGTTAGTGCTTCTAGCTCTTTCCTACTCGTAAGTGTGATAACCTTACACTACTCTCTTGGATGTACTTCCATATTGCTCAAAAAAATTTTACACACTTTTCTTACAAAATTCATGGGAAAGATGTCTCATTTCAATCTCTAGGTTAGATGAAGCATGGTCTTATGTTACTTGCTCAAACTTCTCTTCAAGTCTCTTCTGGGCCTCTTCCATATTTATGAATTTATCATGATCATGTCCAATTTAAAATCCCATGAACTTGACTCATTTTGCTGAAATCCTAATAGGTCTTAATATCCCATATGAGTCCTTACATGGCTAGACTAGTAGAAATCTGGGTATTTCTGCTAACCCGAATCGTACATGTTTAAATAAGGATGATAATTTTTTGACCAAATTGAGCTTCATTAAAGTTCATAAAGGACCTTTGCCCCTATAATGTGTTTCCTCCATCATCGTTCTTTCTATCTCTTCTCGACATTTAACTTTTATGAATTCCTCATTGTTGCCTTGTGATGTCCAAATTGATGTGTCTTCTACTGTGCGCATATACTTCCTTCTCTTCTTTCTTTCTCTTTTTTTGTTTTTAATTAATTTCTTATGATTGGGTACAACAATCACAAGAGATGGTGAAAATTCCTTAGACTAAAAGAATTAAACTAATCCTGCTAACTCCTTGATAACAACACCAAAAACTTTTTGAGGCAAGTTTTAATCTATTTACCTTAATATACTACAAGCACAAAGCTCATAGGTGTAGTATATAAGGTATTGATCCCTCGAGGAGTTGTCGAACTAATCTAATTCTAAATTATCTAAAGCCTAAAGAATTATTAAAATGAAAATAAAAATTGAGCAAAAAATTAAACACTTTAAGATGATTGACAGAAAGTTATTTTGTAAAATTAACATAAAAGAAATCGAATATTAAGCACCACCAAAATCACAATGCAAATCACACAAGAAAAATTACTAAATTATAAAAAAGAGATTTATCCTATCATCAATGCTAACCTAATCACTTTTGTGTTAATGTGTTGTTACTTTCTCTCAAGTTATAATCACTAAGCCTTAATTAATAAACCCTAATTAAGTCGAGTTATCGACAATGTCATCTCTTGATTAACAATCAACCCCACAACCTAATTAGTTTTTAAGTCTTCTAATAAAAAACCAAGTATCACACGAGATCTCTCTCCATTTAATTACCGATTTGATTATTTACATAGTCTATTGGGTCGTTTAACTCTCATTAACCAACCCAATCATTTTGTATTTAGTTCAGTCTCTCAATTTATTACCGAAGAATGAAGTTGCAATAAATAATCATAGCATTTAAATGAATTAAAAATAAAATAATTAGATTAACATTGAATCAAGTTTAAACCCCTAAATAAAAGTTAGAACATGATCCTTAATCCCAAATCCAACAAAATCATCATATCCATCTTACACATTCAAAGAAAAAATAACAAAATGAAGAGAAAATGTCACTTAGACAGGATCGGGATGGCTTCGGAAAGTAGCAGCAGCAGAAGCCTGCTCCTCTGTCCTCTGTCCTCTTTTCTTTTATCTTTTTGTTTTTTCCTAGGGTTTTTATAGAAATTGGAGCTCCCCCTATGGTTCTTTCTTTTTCTTTATATAGTTTTTTCTATTTTAAATAAACTCTAGGGTTGTCTCAAGTCCAATAACTCTGAAATGTCCCTCAGTAAGTCACATTCAGGAAGTTGTCTGTTTTGTCTATCGCACAAGTCATGTCATGGCACTTCATTTAGCCCTTTGTCACCATCGTGGCTCCCCCCAGCTGGTTCCATCATGATTATGGCCTTAGTGTAACATCCCCTCACTTATGGGAAAGGGCAATTTGGTCATTTTGAATGGGTTAGAATAATTGAAAGTGTTTCTGAT
>JANZXR010000006.1:25179850-25191169 GCA_027575705.1 Erythroxylum echinodendron | reverse complement strand
ACTGTACATTTGCTGTATACACTGTTGATTATGAGTAATGAAAGAGGGAGGATTTTGATTTTAAAAATCGTGTAATTACCATTTACTGGTTTTATTATTTAAATGTATGTGATGCCATGTGGAGTTCTGTAGTGATTGCAGGTAGCGCTCCCTTATCTTAGGATACGTTTCGGAATGACCAACGGGCGTCCCGATGCGTACCCTAGGTTAATGAGGTGTTACACTTAGGGCAAGATCGTAGTCTTAGGTTCCTGCAATTCTCCTCCATTCTTCCATATATGTTCTCAAACACTAACAATACATTTAGGCACCTCAAATATAACACTCAAAACACAAACATTTAACTAGATAACACAATCCTAACCAAAACGTGTACTAATCATTCAATTTAACAACTAAACATATACTAAACTACGCCCTACAACATTATGAGACCTACCACTATCATTTATATGCAATTTGTGATTTTTTTTACTTAAGGACAAACAAAAGTTTAAGCATAGGGATGTTGATAAGTATGGTTTATACTATGTTTTTTCTAGGTTTTTTAGTGTGTTTTCAAGTGTTTCTAGGTGATTATCATGTGTATAGGCTTAGAATTGTGTTATTGTTAGTGTTCATTTATATTTTAAGTGTTTATGTGGTTTAAAACATGAATTCAATCTTAATTTTATTTTTTGTGAGGTGTTTGATGTGTTTGTGAGTGTTGAAAATCAGGAAATTAAATAATGAAGAAGATGGAGGAAGTTTGAGGAAAGGCACAATCGTGTATAAAGAGGATAATCGTGATTGATGTGTATGGAGTTATATGTCTCCTTAAGAAGGTCACGATCGTGACAGATGTTTTTCTAAGAGTGAGATTTTTTGTGTTTTTATGGTTTAGGGCTTTTTTTGGAACTGAACAAAGTGTAAAACCCCAAACATAACCTTATAATCCTAATGCACTATATAAGAACATGAAAAACATAAGAAAGAGGTAGCAGCCACTACATCAAAGAAGATTAACAGGATACATCAAGAAGAACTTCAGGCAAACTCCAAATTTCCAAATCAAGACTCCAACTAGTTTTTCTTTCTATCAAGACTCCAACTAGTTTTTCTTTCTTTCCCTTTGTTTCTTTCATTTTATTGTATGTTTATTTGGATTTCTAATATATTTAACATGATTATGGGTTTCTAGAACCCTGTGAGGGATTGTTTTTGAATTATTTTGTGAACTTTATTCCTTATTGAATTCAATACATTGATGAATGTTTGTGATAATTTTCATGCATATACTTGATAATAAATTGAGAGAGTGACTCAAGTCATTAGTTTTAAGGTGTGGAATGAGAGTTGGCAACTTACTAGACCCATAATTATCAGATTAATAATCAATTGAAGAGAGATCCTAATTATGAAATTAATTATTTATATGATTGTTCAAATTTAATTGAATAAGTTAGGAGTAGTTTTATTAATCAAGATATTACAAGTCTATAAATATCATATTCAATTAGGGTTAATTGATTATATTTTCAGAGAAAGTAATCAAAACTTTAGGAAATCTTGGATCAAACATAAATTGAATTAAAAAGATTAATGGAAACAAGATAAGGATAAAATAGTTCCTAAGACTTTAACCTTGATAAATCTCAATTTCAATAGCAGCTCACTTATTAATTCTTATTTGTTTTGTTTTATTATTTTTTTAAATTTCTATTTATTTATTTTATTCAAATCAATTTCTTAGTACCTTAGACAAAGTTCTTATTCAAATTGTATAAGTTTTTAATAGTCTTTATGGGAACGATACCTTTTGATATTACAAGATACAATTTGTATTCTTATGGCATTAAAAGTTTTATCATACATAAAACTTTCTCAACATCAACTTCTTTTATAAGTTGCACTTAAAAGTAAGTTACCACCAAATTAGTATGTTTAAAGTTAATATTTGAAAATTTTCTTTCAAAACTCCTGAGTGGCATTATGAATTTTTGGTTATACATTTTGGCTCAACCAATGATCTTACAATTTTCCAAAGTCTTATGAACTCTAACTTCAAACTATATTTAAGTAAGTTCATGTTAATATTTTTCAATGATATTATCATTCATAGTTCATCTTTAGATCATCTTCAATAAATGTCACATTTTTTTTAGTGATTAGTGTTTGATTGTTAAAGAAATCAAAATACTCATTTGGAGCAAGGAAAGTATAATACTTTAGATATTTTATTTCAATATAATGATTGCAATGAAATTTAAGAAAACTCTCAATAGTTTAACAATGGACAAATTCATTAACAATGAAATAACTTAGCGGATTCCTTGGGTTAGCTAATTTGTTAAAGGATCTAAAAAAATGCGCAAGCCATTGATAGAATTGCTAAAAAAATGCATTCAAATGGCATTAGTAAGCTGATTATGCCTTTAATACACTTAAAACTCCTTTAATCTCTTCTCTTATATTGGTTTTGTCCAACTTTGATAAAGTGATTGTTATAAAGGCAGATGCATGTTTTAGTGGAATGAGAGTAGTTCTTATACAAAAGGATCATCCATTTACGCATGAGAAGCAAAGCTTTGGTAGTAGCTATTTAACATTGGTCCTTTTATTTGAAAGGTAGAAAGTTTGTGGTTCAAACTAGCTATAAGAGCCTCAAATAATTACTTGAGTAGAAGATTACTAGTCATTTTTAGTAAACCTAGTTGCCAAAGGTACTTGGATTTGATTTTGAAATCAAATATAAAAAGGGAGTGGATAACACAACTAATATTTTGTATAGGATAGAAAATGGAGAGCTGTATACCATATCATTTTCACAAATTCAAAGTTCATTATTGAAAAAGTTTAAGAGGAGCTACGAGGTGTAATGTGGATTTATGTCAGTATGAATTTCATAAAAGGTTTTCCTAAATTTGGTTATTATATAGTCATATTTATAGTGATAGATTGATTTTTAAAATATGCTAGTTTCATTCTTTTAACACATCCATATTTAACTACTAAAGTTTCGTTTAAATGTGTCAATCATGTTTATAAATTGAATGGTATACCCATCACTAATGTTAGTGATAGAGACCCTATTTTTTGGTAATTTTCTAGAAAGAGTTCTTTAAAGTTTAAGGTTTTCGTTGGCTGTCTTATGCTTACCATCCTCAATCTAATGGTTAAAAAGAGGTGCTTAATTAGACTTTAGAGACATTTTTACATTATATGGAAATAAGTGTCCACAATAATGGAGTAAGAGACTATCTTTAGCTGAAAGGTGTATAATATTTTATACCACTTTTCATTCTCCCTTTTTTGAGACATTATTGATTTCCCTCCTTTAATTTGTATTCCTTATCTGGTTGATGACTTTAAGGTGTTAATGGTGGATTAAACTTTAAAAGATCATAGGCTACTCTTTAGTTAATCATATTTTATAGCATGTATGCTCAAAATTGGATAAAGCAATTAACAAATGAAAAGCCTTCTAACTATAGTTTTGAAGTGGATAACTGGATCTATGTCTAGTTATAACCATATCCTCAACTTAGTATGCAACTAATAAATGCATATTTGATAATATTTATACCTCATATTTGATGTATTTTTCTTGATATTTTATACTTTAATTATATATTTGGTAATAAATTTGCTCTAAGGGTGTTTATAGGTTACAATTGCCTTCATGGACCAAACGGAGAAGAATTTGGATGAAAAAGCAGCATAAAATGAAGACTTAAAACAAAGAAAGGATAAACAATTATATATCTGGCCATCTAAGTTCTCGAGCCTTGTAGAATTGCAAATTTTGGTGATTTTGGGTTATACATTTTCTAATGCACATCTATGTATCTCCTAGAATCCTAAAAGTTACTATAAAAAGACGTGATTAATAGTTGTAGATTGCATCATACTTTAGTGGGTAGTTTGGTGTGTGTTTAGTTGTTAATTTGATTGTTTAATGCGTGTTTAGGTTACAATTGTGTTATTTAGTTAGATATTTATATTTTGTCGGTTAAAGAACACTTTTGAGCTTCAATTTTATGTTTTTGAGGTGTCGTGATGAGTTTGCTAGTGTTTCAGCCCAAGTATTAAAGAACGGAAGAGATTCAGAGAAAATCCGAAGGTAAACACAGGCCCACGATCATGGCTAATAACAAAAGAAGAATGGGATAAGGCCACGATCATGTCTTTGTTTGCCATAATCGTGACACAGAGTAAATGAGGTGCCACGATCGTTTATAACCTAGACACTAATTCTTGATATTGATTATTTTCTAAGTAACTTCCTTTTTCTCTATGTTCAATATTGCTACCTACTGTTTTAATTTTCTTTACTAAAATTCAAAATCAATCCTTAAGCTACATAATAGAAGAAATGTAATTACTAGTAATCATTGTCTTCGTGAGATCAACTTGTACTTACCAGTACTAGCTACAGCTACATCATACACTTATGGTTAATTCAAAATTGGCACACTAAGAGAAGTAAATCCATAAAATCCTGTTATCCCATGTTAAGGGTTAGGACCCTATAATATGATACATGTGAGATTAATGAAAAGTTAGAAAGTACATTTCGTATTCGTGCATAATATAACATACACACACAAGTGAATATTAATGTTTGCACAATAAAATGATTGTACATGCATTCATTGACATTTTTTGGGTATAATAGAGTTATAAATGTGATTTTTGATATGAATTGTGTTTCATATGTATTGAAAATTGAATTGGTGTGAATAGGTATTGATATAGAAATTTTGGTGAAATTTAGAAAATTCCTGAATTTTTAGGTAAATTTTGAACTAGGAAAAGTGCCAAGTGGCAGGACATTTCATAAATAGAAGTAGAATTAAGAGTCAAATGAAAGTGGAAATTTTTATAAATGACAATTGGAGTTAATGACCTATGTCATTGAAATTTGGAGACAATTGGAGTAGAAATTGGAATTGATTGGACTAGCTAAATGAGAGAACCTAATTTGAACCTATAGGGATTTGACATGTGGCAAGTGACAGGTGTCACTTGCCAAGACATGTCTTAATCCCACGACCTTTAACTTATTCAAAGACCATTTAATTGTTTTTTTATCTTGCTTTTCTTCTTCTTCTTTGTCACTTTGTTCTTCTCCTCCTCCTTCACAAATTTTTTTCTCACCAATCTCCATTCACGTTGAACCCAGCCTTCTCATCTTTCAGTTGATGCTCTCATTTTACTCTCTCTTTCATTTTTCATTAAAGACCAAACCTTCTACCTTTGAAGGATGATGTACGTGGGTTATGTGGAAAGCTAGGGTTAACTGTGTCTTGAAGAGTTTGAAGATTAATCAAGTAAGTTATGCTTTAATCTTCATGGGTACTGTTAAATGGAATATGTATGATGAGAAATTTGAAGAATGATTATGAGTTTTTTATACGTGTTTTAATATGGGTGTAGTGTATTAATAAAGGGATCATGCTTTAAATTGTAGTGAGGTTATTCTGAATTGTTTGTTAAATAAAACATTTATGATGATAGAATCAAGAGATGAATGATGGTGAAATGAGGAAGTTGAAGTATTATGATATGTGTGTTTGTAAATGAAGAGAAAAATAGAGTTATATCTTACTTTATGTTAAGATGAATGAAAATTCATAAATTTAAAGTCAAAGAAAAGGCTAGTGTAATTTCTTGAAATAAGAAGAAATAGGATGATAGTTTGGAGATAAGGTACAGTTGAAAATGAAGTTAAATGTGTGCTGGAATATGTTAGATGGAGTACTTCACTGAACATGCATCTGTAGTTTGGCTATATCTCGTTCTTTAGATATCTAAATCGGATGTATTTTGATTTACAGTAAACTAGAAACATAAGGCTACATTTTTCATGAAGGAATCAAATTTGAAATATGTCCTTAAAAGTCTTGAATTTTGGCTTGAAGTTGAGCATTGTGTTCTGTCCAGGTATGAGAATAGTCTGTAGTGTTTTGAATATAACGTGCATGATACTGAATCAAAATGCATGAATTTGATGTCATTAGAAATACACAACATAGAGGAACATTTTATTAAAAGAAGGTGTGGCCTAAAAACCTTATTTTCTAGGTCATAATGGTCATAAAAAACGGACCTAAAAATCTATCTTGTGGAAAAACTGGAAAAACTGCAGGATAAGTGGGAGAATTGTTTCTGTCACGATCATGTTTCATGGAAATGTTTTGATTATGAAATGTTTGAACCAATTAAGGATGAGGTATATATATATATGATGCTTTTGGACTTAATTGGGGCTTAAAGGAACATAATTTTGATGTTTGAAAAGGTTGGTTAAATCTGTTATAAGTTTTGATTGTTTTGATGTTATACTTTAAGGAAAAGGTTGTTGATGGCAATGCATCTAAATATGAAGTGTTTAGAGTGTTAAATGAGGACATAACATAATGAATGAATTGCTTGATGCATTATGAATGAGATATCATATGGAAAGAGATAGGATTTCATGAATGATGAATTAAGTTGAAAATGATGAATCAAATGAGTTGATTTTTATAGAGCTAATGTAATCAATATGGTAGTGGAATTAGTACGAAAGGAGGTAGTATTATAATAGGTGAATTCAAGAAAATTGGTGTGAAATGGATGTGAAGAGATGTGTTGAATTCGTGCAAAAAAGATGGAAGAAAAGGCAAGGCATAATCGTGCCGATCGTGGCCTGATAGAGTACGTTTCTGTCACGATCATGGCCATTCCCCATGATCGTGGCCTAGGTAGAAAGAGTTTATGTCACAAATGTGGCAAAGGTGCCACGATCTTGGCTAGTTCCAAAGGTTTCTATCACGATCATGGCAGGGATACCACGATCGCGGCCAGACCTATAAAGAAAAATAATTATCTTTTGAGTATAGTATGAAACAATTAATGCTATGGTGTTCCCATAGAAGGTATTTAGGCTCAAATGAGTTCTTAAATGAACCCAGTTGATGTTGAATGTAGTGATTAAAGTGGACAAAGAGTATTAGAGATTAAAGAATGATTAAAAGGTGTTGTTAATTGACTATAAGATGTGTTTTAAGGAAAACGTACATGGAAATTTGTCATTGAACATGCACTACACATGACATATATACATGTGCTCATGATCAAGTATTCATATGAATATGCAAAGTGGTAATGGTAAATGTTTATGTTTGCATATTATAGAAGAGTATTGAGCGACCGTTTCTAGATGTTGCCGAGACTTCAAGGCAATAAGTTAACAAAAGTAAACTGTGAGTAACCTAGGATGGTCTCACTTTGATTGTTTGTTTCAATTCTGAATTGATTTGATATATGATGTTGTGTACTGAATTCAGAATATAAAATGTCTGAGGCGTTTGATGCATGAATAATACATTGGAAGTGTTCCTTGAATGTGAATATGATTGACTACATGTATTTTCAACTTATATGTGAATGCCGGACCAAGTTCGATGACCAATGCGAATGAGAAAGTAAAATGCAAATGCAATGGATTGAACATGATGTTTGAAAATGTGATATGCATTTATTCCATGAATCTATGAAATATAAAGGCAGTTGTGATCGAAGTTGCTAATGAAAAAGAGCGTAAAGCTCAGACATCTGTGGTAAGAGCCTATGGCTCAATTTGTATGATAGAGCTTAGTATTCACAACGGATACGGGACAGTATGATAGAGCCTGGTATCCACTACAGATACGAGATAGTGAAAAGGCACTCGGTCATAACAACTTAATAAATAAAGTTGAGTCTCATAAACATTGCATATATATATGATATGAATAAATTAAGGAATTGCAATGTTTGAGAACTTGTATTATATGAAATGTGTGAATGCTTATAGATGAATATGTCTTGCATGATTATAATGAAATGATGAAATGTACGGATTTTTGAAATGGGACAATTATGTACAAAGTATTTTATGATATTATATGATGAAAATTGAGATGATGTGAATTATATGATGACATAAATTGTGTGTTGTATGACAAGAGTGAACCATCGAGGATGGATACTCAACTGAGTTCGTAAAACTTAACCAAATTGCAACATTGACATTTTCAAGTTCGAAACAGGAACAACTTAGCTCCTAAGACTGCTTAGAAGAGTTTTTGGTACAAATTTTGGATAGAAGACATGGCTCAAAGGTCGATCAGCTGGACTGAAGGACTTAGACTAAAATTTTTGTATAATTCCTCATGTATGTAGCAGACTAAAATTTTTGTATAATTCCTCATTTATGTAGCATGTTTTAGGTTATTGATAGTATACATATATGGATCACCTGTAAAGCTACAATGTAAATATTGTTTATGAAATGAAATGAGGAATTTGGAGTTTAAATTATTATGATATTTATGGTTTTAATTTATGATGCCATGCGATATAGTGAAAGTGAAGTAGTTGTCGCACCGCTTCTGTCAACATGTGCCCGAATGTCCGAAGGATGTACGGGCAAGTGTCAGATGGGAACAGGTGCCACAAAATCAGTAACATTAAGGGAACAGTAAACTTTCTTCTTTACTTTTTGGTCCATTTACATTTTCACAATGTATCTATCTAGTAGCTTACAAACTTAAATTACTATAAGGGTCTAAGATTCATAACATTTTCAATGTTTTAAGAAACATATTGTAGATGTTTCAAAGATTCAGACTTCTCTTTATTCTTTTTTTTTATCACTCGATAACCTATTATTATAATTGCTAGATGAATGGTTAGTTCTTGTAATAAACATTATAAATAACAATAATCTAATAAAAATGTCGCTAATACGTGGGGTCTAGAGAGATCAAACAATACTAATGCTTATATGTAAATCTTGGTTTCGTGGCCACCAGATGATGTTATTGATGTTTTATGAGATTTTTTTCCATAATTTACAACAACTATATGTGAATATCAACCTTATGGACAAGGATACTGGGACGAGGAGCATTGATACAAATTGATAGTAAGTTGAAGAAGGTAGGATGATATAAGTAGGGAATAAAAGAATGAAGGAGTAGGATAACGTTAGCTTATAATGGTCGTTGACACCGAAATGTAGTTAATTTTTTCTACTAATAATAGTTTCAACTTTCTCCCTCCAATTCTTACTTCTTTCTACTCTCTTACTCTACATCTATACATCGCAATCAATGAGAAATTTTTTAAATATAAAACCTTAATTGAGTTTCAATTATTGTTTTATCATTATGATTTTAGATATCAGTGGCAAAAAATTTATAGGTATTAAAGATTTTTTCCAAGAAATGATATAGATGGAGATATAGATAACTAACCAACCTAGAAACACATCATCCAAAGAGACTGAGATTTCAAATAGAGTGAGATTGAAGATGAAAGAGGACATTAAAAATTCAAATTAGGGATTTTGATATAATAAAGAGGAGGAAAGACATCAATATGTGTGAGAAATTAAAGATTTTAAGGTTAATTATAATTTAATTTAATTTAAATAAAAATTAATTAGAGTTAAAGAGTCAAATCTATAGTGTCGTGCAAAACACACGAGATATCATGAATTTACATAGAAAATAAAAATAAAAATATTATGTTAGTAATAACATACCACTTAATTAACAGATTTTAAATTCATTAAAAATTTCATCAAGAGAAAGGGTAGGAGGGCCATTTTTTACCCTAACATTTACATTCTTCGACAAATTTAACCCTAAGGTTTAAGAGAGTATAAGTAAGATCCTAACATTTAGAAATGTTTAAATATAACCCCAAAATAATAAAGAAACTAACGATTATGTGACGTCATCAATTTTCTACAAATCATTTTTATTTTATTTTAATGATCAGGTGTGACAGTGTGAGACCCACTTTCTTAAAATAAAAATAAAAATTTTTATTTATTTTTTTACCTATGGGATCCACTATAACTAATTAACCCTGACAAATTAACTTAACTTTAACAAGTAACCTATTAACTTAACTAATAAGTAAAGTAATTAATTAACCTAACGAAACGAATTCCCTCATCCCTCACTTCTTTGTCGTTTGGAACCCCTAACTTTTCAATCACTGTCTGGAATCCCTAACTTCTTAATCACTAGCTGGAATCCCTAGATTCTTAATCACCGTCTGGAATCCCTTATTTTTCACTTTGTCTTTATGCATGGAATCCCACAGTTGCCCTCATTTGCTTATCTCTGTCACATCCCTCATTCGCTTCCCTACATCACTGTTGCCCATCACTCTTGTGACAATGAGTGGCAATGAAAATTGTTTTGCTTCTTTTTTCTTAGATATCTGTAGTTATGATTAATTGCATCTCTTGTAAGGATGTTTAACTTGTTCCAATTGTTGCAATATGATGTCATCTTTTTATAGTTCTCTTTAAGTGTCATAGAAGATGGTATAGTCATAATAAATCTTCTAAATTTTTTCTACTTTTGGTTGAATTCAAGTTGTTTTAATACGAATGAATTCAAATTTGTAGCCAAAGCATGTTCCTAGTTTGAGTTTGGTTGGTCAAAGGTCATTAGTAGCATTAGCATACGTAGAAAATTTGCAGAATCTTGGATCAAATCCAATTTATATAAATCTTTCTCATATGTAAAAGCATTATTATCAACCAAATACAATTAACTAATGTGAATTAGTATTGGTTTTATAGGTTCTTATGTACAATTATTTCAAAAGGAAAAAGTATAATAAATTATTGCATATTATGAATGACAAGTATTGAAACTCATAGCTATTTTGGATGCAAATACTACACTTCCTAAATTTATAATACTGAATCTGATATACATAAGAAGAAATGGTTGATAGTAGGTATGATTTAGTTCTATGAAACATGGATAGCTTACGTTATTCAATCCTCTATCCTTCCTCATAGTTTTCTAAAACTGGTTTCCTTCGCTTGTCTTTGTTTATTCTCTATATAATTTATTCCCAGTTTAAATATTGAAATAAGAATTAATAGTTATATTATTCTTTTCTCATCAAACTTTTAAAAGATCCTTATACATGACATAGTTTTTTTTTTGTATACATTCTTTTATGCTTTTGGCAGGTGTCACTACAAGAAAATAGTGAATTAGGGACGGAAATTACCAACGGAATAGAGAAATATTCCGTCGGTATACCAAATTACCGACGAAATAAACCGACGGTCAAAAACATCGGAGATTCGGTCGTAGCTAAATTCACCGACGGAAATTTTATCTACCATCGGTAAAATTACCGACAGAACAAGCAAATCGTCGGTAAAATCAACCAAAAAGTTACCGACCGTCCGATGTATTCCGTCGCTACATTTACCGACCGGTGGCTTACCCGTATGTAAATTTAGCATCGGAATGTTTCTAATACAGTCGG
>JANZXR010000006.1:25159249-25172431 GCA_027575705.1 Erythroxylum echinodendron | reverse complement strand
ATGTCACTATTCATTTATACACTCCTATTCATGGCAATTTACCAATATACCCTTCCTATTGGTGAGGGGATGTTACACTACTAGTTAGAGGTAAGGCTGTGTACTGTTGAACTTTTCTAGACCCCATGGTCTAACTGGATTTATACTAGGTGTTGTTGTTGTTGTAGTAACAAGTTTCTTTGGTAAATGGTCAGTTATAAGGTTAAAACAAAAGGTATGTTACACAAATTAGCACTTTGCTAGTATTTAAAATACTCGAAAGAGATAAAAGAGACTACTCCCTAGTAAAATGATATGACATTTACTAAAATTAAAAAACTCTTCCATCAATCAAGATATTTACTTTAGTTAGTATAAAAGACAACTTATTAATGTCATTCCTAAGAAACATCTCTATAATTACCTAAAACGTAACGTAAATTTGATAATTTAAGGTAATTTAGATGAAAATTTGGCCAAATTTTCATCTAAATTACCTTAAATTATCAAATTTACGTTACGTTGCCAAATTTGTATAAGCCTTTTCTTTGGATAGTGTTAAGTGATTTTTGTAGGCTTCTTTATTAGCCTTACTCTTTTTTTGGTCTTGAGACTGATAAAAATCGTGTTGATAAAACCCTCCTTAGGGCATATGGAAAAATGATTTGTCATGTGAATGCTTATACAAATTAAGATCTCAAGAATTGAATTAGTACAATGAGAATTGATCTTATGAAGATCATCAAAAGTTCTATATGAAGTTAATGTATTATTAAGAATAAAAATGTAAAAAAAGACCATTAGGATGAGAGCCTAAAGCATAGTTTAGGCCAAATCGAAGCAAGTACTACAATATGAGTTTAATTGAAATAGGGTAAACACATTATAATATTTTCTTAAAAGCATAATAGCATTAGCATTAACCCCTAAGTAAATATGAATCCCTCCAAATCACTGAATTGCTAGATAATAAAAGGTTAAAACTTTTTGATTATAGGAGATAAATATAAGCATATACACAAGTTAAAATAAAAATGCGATGAAATGATTATTAGATTCTAAAAACTAAGAAAAATAGATAATCCATATTATAAACTCTTGACTATATGCATTGGGTCACCACTTAAATTTTAAACTATAGTTATTAGTCAACCATTCTTACGAGATACATTTAAGTAAAAGTTAAAGCCAACATTAATGCGTTCTAAGATAAAGGTGACCAAAGCAAAATGGATAGACCATACAAAAATTTATTCAAATAAAGATAGACAAATATGAAGGCAAAAACCTTAGTATTGGACAAAAATAATAGAAATTTTTAAGATGAATAGAGAAATCAATCTTATCATAAAGCAAGTACTAAGAAAATGGACCACTAATTTTTAGAAGTAAACACAATTGCTACACTCACTATGGTAACAAAATCCTTAGCAAATAACTACAAAATGAGCCCCTATTTTCTTAACATAACTTTTAGATGGTACCATCATGTTATATGGAAAACATTTAAACAATCAATATAATTATATTAAAAGGTTCTTAATCTTTATAAGATAATAACATAAAAACCAAACAAGGTACTTAAGACAAAAGGAACTTTAAAAGACGAGACTAAATGTTATAAGATGATCTATAAACCAAACGAATTCACATAAAATGTTATGAGAGGATGTTATGAGAGGATCAGTATACCACGCAAATGAATCAAGATCATTGGTACTCGAAGCTATGAAACTAAAGATAAATCAAGATAGCAATCAAAACAAACGTCCCTATATAAGATAGCCTCCTATATATAGACCATAAGAAGAAAGCAGCCAAAACACATGACAGAATCTAACAGACAAAGTAGATAAATAAACTCAAGACGGGATGACATGAGAGGCAACCTAAAATACATATGTCCTAAACATGGGATTGCCTCCCATGTGCATAACACAAGAAAAAAGTAAGCAAAACACACGACAAAATCTAACAAACAAAGTAGATAGGAAATAATAAACTCATGACGATGTAAATTATTCACCATCGTAAACTCAACACTTTATTAAGTTGAAATTGGTGAAAACTTTGTAGGGCGATTGGTGATGACTTTGTCGATGAACAACAATTATTGTCATAGGGTAATTGGAGACGATGATGAAGGAGGGAAAGATTGGTGAAAATTAGAAATTTGACTCTGCTAAGGATTTTAACTCTGATAGTGAAAATTGGGAGTTAATTAGTTAACTTAGTAAATCTGTCATAGTTACTAATTCTAATTAGTTTACTTAATAAGTTATTTAGTTAATTTAATTGTTAGGTTAATAAAAGTTAAGGTTAACTTGTTTGTTAACTTAATCGGTGAATTAGTTAAGTTGTTAGGTGAAACATAATTAGGGTTAATTAATCACAGTAAGTCCCATATGTAAAAAAATAAATAAAATTTTTATTTTTATTTTAAGAGAGCGAGTCCTACATTATCATGTAGGTAAAATAATATAAAAATATGCCACGTCAATAGCTGAACAAAAACTTAATGATGTCATATAATCGTCAATTTTTTTGTTATTTTGAAGTTATATTTAAATGTTTTTCAAATATTGGGGTCGTTCTTGTCCTATGTGAAACTTTAGGATTAAATTTATGAGAGGATGTAAATGTTGGGGTAAAAAATGACCATTTTGCCCAACAAAAGTTAAAATTGAATGATTTTTGACAATAAACTCTTTTTTACAATCTAGTATTAGAGTTTGGCCTATGTTTAAATGAAAATATTAAGATTTTTTATTAATTTGAAACAATACTTTAAGAAAATAAAAGATATAAAAATAAAGAGATACAGTAGTGGTTTTAAAACAAATTGTTATATTACATGATTCTAAAAAAATATTTAAACTAGCAAATTAAATTATGATTAATTTGGTTAATTCATGAGATGTTTTAGAATTATCGGTGATACCTTTAAGTAATTATCAAGCCTAGATTGATCCCTGTTCGTGCCTTGTAAGATTTAGAAAGGTAACTCAATACTACCACCAAATATTTAATGTTGCTGCACTCAGAAGCGGAAGTCGAACTCCTAACTTTGCTTAAGTGAAGATGAGTGAATTTCAAATTGAGTATTTTATACAATTGTAAAATATTGCAATATAATAAATTTGTCTAAACTCAACTCCTGTTTGGGTATCACCAATTTTGCTAATGATATAAGATGAAGTGGAATCTAGCGTTCTCCCCAAATATGTTTCATTTTAGTTGATATAAACATAAAATAAAAGAAATATAAATGTAAATCTTAAATACTAAATACTAAATACTAGAAAATCACTTGAAATGGTAGATAACAACGGAACTGGATTTATCCATAAAAACCCCTCGCTAAGAGCATAGAACTGCAACTAGCCCTCTTTCTCCATCCGAATTCTAGGGTTTTGGTTAAGAGTTGGTTGAAATTTGGAAACAATGGCCACCAATCAATCAAATCTATGGGTGTTGCTGGGCCTTGGATTGGCGGGTATTTTTTTAGTGACAAGAAAGCTGAAGAAAGCTGTGAGAGAAGATTTTGGCGCTTTTGTTCAGAAGCTTCAGTTGCTTCCTCCTCCTCAGCCCGCCCCTCCCAAAGCTCCGCACCCCCTCACTGGCCTCACCTTTGCCGTCTCCGACATGTAAGTTCATGCTTTTATCACTTGTTCATATGATTATTGCTTCTAAGGTAGTTAAGCTGAGTTGGTTGGTTTTATTTTATAATTCCTTTAAATTGATGTTCTATTATTGTGAAAGTAAGTTTTCTATCTGTTCTTTTGGTTGATAAATTTGTGTTTAGTTCTATAGAAAGCTGAAGAAGAAAGGAAATTTAGCTTTTGGAACCTTTTTTTTTTGGGTATAATGTCCAAATTTTGAAATCTGAAATTGTAAGATAGTTTAATTGAACCTTTCTTGATTAGAAGATAAATTTATTGAATGAGAGAGTATAAATTAAAGCCAAAGAAAAGGATCTTTTGGTGTTATCTCTTCAAAGGTTTTTGGATGGAAGGGAATTGCATATTCAGAACTCTATTTGGATAAGAAATGTAAGCTATTAAGTGACTAAAGTTGTCATATTGTTAAAAGGGCCATGCGATTGTGAGTTTACAACAGAAAATGAACATTTTCTGAATTAGTTGTATATCTGTTTTACTAGATTGTGCGCAAAAAGTTAGTACTAACTGTGCAATGTTCAATGTCGTCTTTTATTTGTGATACTTTTTCATCTTCCCTCTAAAGTCTGAAATCTCATATTGTGATTATCAGTTTTGACATTGAAGGATATGTGACTGGATTTGGTCATCCAGACTGGGCAAGAACGCATGAAGCAGCTTCTCGAACATCTGTTGTGGTTTCTTCTCTGACAGAAGGAGGGGCAACTTGCATAGGGAAAACTGTCCTTGATGAACTTGCATATGGGTATGTTTTCTTTGTCTTTGAGCACAGGTAGCAAACAGGGTGATTGCTCCCAATTAACCAAAGTCACCTCTTGGGTCTCATAAATCATTTATTGACTTGGATCTCATAAATCATTTATTCTTTTTCTTTTTTGTTTTCTTCTATAAGTGGCCCATAAAGCACTTTAAGCTGTCTTGAGTATCTTCCTTTCCTATCCACATTGTAGTATGTGTAAAATAAACATAATTATTTGGTACGCTTCCATGTTCTTATTTTGGAAATCAGTCATGTTGGTTGTGCTTTATTTACAGAATTAATGGAGAAAATAAGCATTATGGTACACCTACCAATCCTGCAGCACCTTCGAATGTACCTGGTGGTTCTTCCAGTGGGGCTGCAGTGGCTGTCGCTGCTAATCTTGTTGATTTTTCTTTGGGTGAGCTTTTATTTAGTCGGTTACTTATTTCAAAACTTAATATTTGTAGCATTTTCATTGGTCTTGAATAACTGATTTTCCTCTTCCCTGCCATGACTCTTCATACCGTGAATTCATCACCATTTCATTTATCTTCAATATGCAACAAAGCATTTTTTAAATGTTGTCTGAAAGATCATGGTCTATTATAGACTGGCTCTCTTTCTAAAAATTTACCTGCATCCATCCTGGGAGGATTTTCAAACAACTGAAACCTCATTTGTATTGTGAGTTGAGCGTGCATGTGAGCTAATATATTTTTACTACATATTGTTAAAATGGATTATGGTTATTGGATTTTATTTGAATCTAATGTGTTTACTATGTTGGATTTGTGTTTTGGAGACTTGCGTGAAAGGAAGGTTTACTTCTGTTAACAACATCAATAATATTCTAAGATAGTAGTGCTGTTTTTTTCATTTAATTTCTGTTTTAGAGGTTCTTGATGAGTAATTTTTTTACTCCTCCCTCAATAGTTATTTTAGTGTTAGTTTTACGGTGTGTACTTTGCAAATAAATTTATTGCAGGTGTTGACTCTGTTGGTGGTGTGAGAGTACCTGCTGCTTATTGTGGTGTTTTAGGATTTCGGTTCTCGTATGGGGCTGTTCCTCACTCGGGGATTTTACCTGTTTCCACAAGCCTTGACACTGTTGGTATGTAGACTCCAGTTTTATATGCTGTGTATCCTTGTGTATTATATAACTGCCTCAATAAATGTCAAATGTTTTGCTGGATGTTTCCTTATTGGATTGTGATTATGTTTGAAATAGATCATAGTGTTCATTCACATGACATGGGCTCATAGTTCAATGTACTTTTATTGTTGAATTGATAACAAAATAATATGTTGATGCTGATTGTGATTGAAAATTCCTTTATTTCAAGGAATTTTTTATTTAGCTTAACGGAAAAAGGGATGAATTCAGATATCACTTTGTAAAATATGTCAGTTATATCATTGTTCATGAGGCACTTCTACTTTGCCTGGGAAAGTTAAAGCCTTCATTTACTCTTCCTTTACTATGAACCATAACTCCTTTGATGACAGGCTACTAGACTTGAATCAAGCTGAAAGAATCTCTCGACTTTAATTTGGCATTTTCTTATGCACTTCCATCTGGATCTGTTGAAGGCTGAAGCCTAGTATATGTCTTTTCAACTTTTTTTTTTTTATTTTACAGAATTTTCTTATAACAATTACATTTCTTTTGAATCAGTTTGTTGGTGTAACACTATAGTTGACTATGGTAACTGCAGTTTTACTCTGAATCCTAAGCTAAGCTAGTGGATGACCATGGTTACTTTTTATGGGCCAGCTATTCATAATGGAATCTTTATCTGATGTCATGCGTATATTTTGAGGGTGGATATTTGTCAATGTTTTTGTTACAGATAATGTTGCCCTCTGCTCCCATCTTCCTTCTGCTATTACTTTATGGTGATGGCCATATGAAAAAACTGTTGTAGGATTGTTTGCCAAGGATCCAAATATCTTGCGTCGTGTTGGACATGTGATGTTTCAACTTCCCTTTGGAGTTCATCGTAATCCCAGACAAATTATAATAGCTGATGACTGCTTTCAACTACTAAAGATACCAGTAGACAGGGTTGCTGAGCTGTTGATTAAATCTTCTCATAAGGTTTTTGGAAGTATGTGTATCGCACCTTGTCTATGCATTTACTGTCATGTTATTATATTGTCTTTTCTATTAATCCGTCAGATGTTTGTTTCTCCGATAAGATTTCTCTAAGATATCCTGGATATAATTTGTTCAGGACAAGTACTGAAGCACGAATACCTTGAGGAGTATATTGCTTCAAAAGTTCCAAGCTTGATAGAACTTAAACAGAAAGCAAATGGTGAAATCAAAACTTCATCAATTAGACTACTTGCAAAGGCCATGCATCTTCTTCACATGTAAGCTTTCATATTTTAGGGAGAATACTTTTAGTTATATTACCTTTATGGGTGTCTGAAGCAACAATGGTTTTCTATCCATTGCTTATTTAGCACTGTGGGAACATTCTTCTTTCTTTTGTTTTCTTTTGAGAAAAGATTGGAGCTAACTTCAATAACAGAAAGCCTTCTGTTAAGGTTTTATGACATGGAAAATAAAGGATTTTAAGTTGTGGTTTATTGAAGGATGTTTCTATGGTTGGTTGGCTGAAGTGGATGAGAGAATGCTATAGAAATTTTATGAAAGATTTCTGAATTTTATAGAACAAATATATGATTTCTCACAATGATTAGAGTAAAATGGTACTTAAATAGTATCTATGTCTAAGAGTTGATTTGAGATTTGGTTTAGTAGTCATAAGGATGGCTTTTTTACTTGTTTTTGTGATGTGGAGGGTTTATTTCTGAACTGAATTTTAAGATAGGTTGACATATGGTCAGCAGATTATGGTGCATATATATATATATATATATATATATATATATATGGAGAGAGAGAGAGAGAGAGAGAGAGAGAGAGAGAGAGAGAAGTGAAATGTGAGTCGCTTGTTGGTGCAGGAAGTTGTATTAGATGACTTTTCAATTTAATTGAATTGCATCAAGTGTGTGGTCTGTCATATTTTACAGAAAAAATCTTTGTTGGCTGTTACTGCTTTTAAATTTGTTTGTCTCAGTGAGGCATGATGGGCAGGCTTGAGAAGGTGATTTAAGTCTCTGATCTTGTTAGACAACTGGATTACAACCAGTTTTCTTTGTTTTGTAGAATGTGGGTGATAAGAACTTCTCTTTTTCCCTTAATTTTTCCCATGTTGGAAAACTTTTTCTTGGTGGTGTTTGTGGTTAGGATCTATGACGAGTTATAGTAATAAAAACTCAAGAACAAGGACATTATCTGGCCATGATTCTACTGAATGTGCTCACGGAATTTAAAGGATAACTTGAATGTTTTCCCTTTTTAAAGGCCTTATGATATGGAATATGCTTAAATGAATATGGTGATAGAATTTAAGGATAATTTGGACATTGTCATTTTTCTTAGGCCTTATGATATGAAGCAGCTGTTATTATGCTTTATTGAATCAGAAAGCTGTGTACTTGCTCTTGGCAGTGTAAGACCAGTTCTATTTGGCAAGGGTTATGGTGTACTCACCAACCAATGCTTAATCAGAGTCAGCTGATTGAAGAATTAACATCACTGTTATGAAAATGTCCCTACCATCCTCAGGTTTACATTTTGGAGTATGGATGCTTGGTTTAGCAATTGAAAGTTTTTGAATTTTTCTATTCCTTAAAATCTTGTTTTGCTTGATAAGGACACAGATGAGAGTTCTTGGGAGCTATTATCCTTGTGAAAGCTCTTGTCTTACCTGTTCTAAACAATATAGATCTTGATGGCTTTGGGAGTTGTATTTAGTATGACTATACTGCTATATAACATACATACATTCTTATTCCTTATTATATGCAAAAATGCTATATATGTTTTCCTTACTATTTCATCCATGTCAAGATTTGATATTTCTTTTATGCAAATGTAATTTCTTATCTTATGCACATTGATCAATTTGTATGTCTAATGTATTAATTAATTATGCCTTTGTTTGTCATTGTTTTCAATATTTACTCTTGGCAGTGTAAGAACACTTCTATTTGGCAAGGTTTATGGTGTACTCACCAACCAATGCTTAATCAGAGTCAGCTGATTAAAGAATTAACATCACTGTTATGAAAATGTCCCTATTATCCTCAGGTTTAAATTTTGGAGTATGGGTGCTTGGTTTAGCAATTGAATGTTTTTGAAATTTTCTATTCCTTAAAGTCTTGTTTTGCTAGATAAGGACACAGATGAGAGCTCTTGGGAGCTATTATCCGTGTCAAAGCTCTTGTCTTACCCGTTCTAAACAATATAGATCTTGATGGCTTTGGGAGTTGTACTTAGTATGACTATACTGCTATATAACATACATTCTTATTCCTTATTATATGCAAAAATGCTATATATGTTTTCCTTACTATTTCATCTATGTCAAGATTTGATATTTCTATTATGCAAATGTAATTTCTTATCTTATGCACATTGATCAATTTGTATATCTAATGTATTAATTAATTATGTCTTTGTTTGTCATTGTTTTCAATATTTACTCTTGGCAGTGTAAGACCACTTCTATATGGCAAGGTTTATGGTGTACTCACTAACCAATGCTTAATCAGAGTCAGCTGATTAAAGAATTAACATCACTGTTATGAAAATGTCCCTATTATCCTCAGGTTTAAATTTTGGAGTATGGGTGCTTGGTTTAGCAATTGAAAGTTTTTGAATTTTTCTATTCCTTAAAGTCTTGTTTTGCTTGATAATGACACGGATGAGAGCTCTTGGGAGCTATTATCCAGTGAAAGCTCTTGTCTTACCTGTTCTAAACAATATAGATCTTGATGGCTTTGGGAGTTGTATTTAGTATGACTATACTGCTGTATAGCATACTTACATTCTTATTCCTTATTATATGCAAAATGCTATATATTTTTTCCTTACTATTTCTTCTATGTCAAGATTTGATATTTCTATTATGTAAATGTAATTTCTTATCTTACGCACATTGATCAATTTGTATATCTAATGTATTAATTAATTATGTCTTTGTTTGTCATTGTTTTCAATATTTATAGGCATTGATCAAATTTATGAAAAAGCATTTTGGTGGCAGTTGTCAGTTTTCCACCAATAGCTATTGGTTATTATCTATCTGTTGATATAATATCTCTGATAAGCTGTACCGAATGCTCATCAATGTTTTAAGGGTTTTGTTTTTTGGTCATATACTTCTTCAGTAATCATTTTTGGTGTTGTGTTTAGTTGTGTTATCCGTAGTTTTATGTCTGCTCATCCTCAATTTTAGATTTGACTAATTTATTGGTTCTTGTAACAGACATGAGTTCAAATATAATCACGAGGAATGGATTAACATAGAAAAGCCTATCCTTGACTCTGTTATCTCAGCTCAAATAAATGAAGTTCAGAAGACATCAGATTCAGAGATTGAAATATGCAGGTCCATTAGAAATGAAATGCGTTCAGCCATCAACTCACTTTTGAAGGTAGTTTTTTAGTCAGTTATGGTCATGTATATACTGATTGACTCATGATTTGTTTGGATTCCTGGAAGTATAATGTCCATTCTGCTTCTAAAAGCATTCTGCTATACTTGGAGCTTGGTTTTTGGTGAATGCTTTCCTGAATGCATGAGGACATAACTGTAACTTAAGAAATTAGTTTAAATCACTTAAGCAAATTGAATGTGGAACTTAGTTGAGTTGGATTTGAGTTTGATGATTGTTTACTGCTGGTACAATGCATTTTACTTCTTCTCACATTTTTGCTCACCTCATACTGATTGATCTGTCAAGAATTATTGTTTAAAATAACTTCTTGGCCAGGATGGTGGAATTCTGGTGATCCCCACATCTGCTCATCTGCCACCCAAACTTGGTGGAAAGGAGATGTTATCGGAGAACTACCAGGCTTGCTCATTTGGTCTGTCCAGTATAGCAAGCCTCTCAGGTTGTTGTCAGGTCTCTCTCTCTCTCTCTCTCTCTCTCTAATACACCATAAGCACATGATTCTACTTGCATGAATGTTTTTAGGTGATATATTAATCGGTTATTCTAGTGATTTCTTATAGTTATACGCTGGCATTGTATAATTCAGTTTTAAGTCATACTCTTTATAGTTCATGAGGCTTTTCTTGGTGTTTCAGGTAACAATACCACTTGGAAAATATGACAAATGCCCTGTCTCGGTGTCATTGATAGCCAGGCATGGAGAAGACCGATTTTTGCTTGATACACTCCAGAACATGTATCCTAGTCTACAGGAAGAGGTTGATATGTTAGCAAAGTCAAAATTATCACGTAGTACTGACGGCCAGGAGAGATCTGCTGAGACGGCTAAGGAAAAGGTAGATTGCTCATTTTTATTGTCTTCATTATTTTGAATATTCTGAGGTAATTCAATTAACTGGCTTGAGGTAGAGCAACTGTTTCCCTCCTAAGGATGGTTAAAAGTATTCTGATTTGAATGCATTGCATGCCCTTAGTGAGTGGTTAACTTCAATTTACATATGAGCAGTGTTTTGTCAGGCCAGTTAGTTTCAATCTGTTAATTTTGGAACTTATTGTATTGGGTTATTGTGATTGGTTTATCAAAACATATTGCTGATGACCTTACATTTCTATTGTTTATCCTGAGCATTAGTGAGTATCATAATAACTCTGTTCAGCTAAAACAAATGCTTCACAATTAAATATACTCTCACTTAGTAATTCTACTGTTTAGGGCAACCAAGCATATAAAGATAAACAATGGAAGAAGGCAATTGGCTACTACACGGAAGCTATCAAGCTTAATGAGAAGAATGCAACATATTACAGTAACAGAGCTGCAGCATACCTTGAACTTGGGAGGTATATTATAATCTTGCTATTATGCAGTATCTTTATGTACATTCTTGATAGACTCTCTTTTTGTTTTATTAATTACTTACTTTTGGGCTCTCTCTAGTTTCCATCAAGCTGAGGCAGATTGTACAAGTGCCATTAACATTGATAAAAAGGTAAGCTTTCTGACTGAAGGACATTTTGTTTATATATGGAAACCAAATAACCCTATTATTTATGGACATCTAAAGCTGTCAGTGTTTTTCTAGTTGCTTCACTGTTAAGATGAATACCAGAAAATCATGGTAGTTTTGAATGTTTACTAGTTCAGAATGTATTTCAATGTGTAATAGTTTGGTTTTAGTAGAGCAGTTTTTAAAGCACCATTCTGGATGTTCTGGAATTTCTTAGGAATGATGCCTGCTTTCCGGAACTAGCTACTTTACATCATTTTGTTGAATGATATCAGAATAAAAGAAGTCAATCAAGCATTGACTAGGGCTTGCAGGATGACATTTTCTTACTTCCTGTCGTGGAATAAAATTGTCTACTTTTTTATTTTTCTCCTAGAATGTTAAGTGCGTAGTTTGAAAGTCTCATTGAACACATTTCTCATTTATTCTTTGTTTTTGTAATCCTGTCCTAGAACATAAAAGCCTTTCTGAGGAGAGGCACAGCTAGAGAGATGCTTGGTTATTATAAGGAGGCAATTGAAGGTATCTTTCTACTCATTTTGACATGCATTTTATGCCTCTAGCATTCATTTCTTATTGCTTCATGTGTTTTCATTTGTTGGGCATTCACTGCTTTTGGTTAAATTTTAGAACGCTTAGTAGTTAGGGTGGCTAAAATCAGGCCTGAAATTCTCATTGCCCATTATTTGACGGGTAGTTAGATGTTTTCTGCAGTAAAATTCGGTGTTTGTCAAATTTTGTTAAAATTTGGCGTTTATGTGTCAAATTATGTTGTACCAACAGTCGACGGATCATCATCGTTTTCACAAAAATTAATGATTAATCAAGATTTTAACTTACTGACGTAAGCAAAGTTAATCTTGATATGGTGGAAGAGTTACCAAGTGGTAGACATTTAAGTCTTTTGTGGGTAGGAAACCAGTTGGGCTTTAGATGGCTCATACATTCAGGCCAGCTGCTTTTGGGTGTTTATTTTCTCAATTTCAGTGAGAAAAACATATTTCATTATCTCAGTAGTTATATGGGTGATAAACTATGAAACTATCGTCAATTTTTTTCTTCTGATGGTTAATTCCAAGTATTTGAATGGTGATAAACTACGAGAATATACTCAAATTCTTTGTTCTGTTGGTTAGCTCCAAATAGTTGAATGGGTTGCTTTTTAAATATTTGGTAAAGACCTTTTATTTGTTTGTTTAATGTTCATATGGAAAACCAGCCTTGGAGAGAATCTTCTGCTTGGTCTGAATCTATTAAAAATTCAAAATTGAGTAGGCTGTCTAAAGCTGACCACTATAGTTCTCTCCTTTTTTTTTTTGTGTGTGGTATTTTCCATTGATCAAGCACGTGAACATATAATAGAATACTGAATAGTTATATGCCAATGTATTTGCATTTGAATATAAAAATATGTTATTTGTTTTGATTGGATAGGGAGTATGGTATCATCAAATTAGTGATATATTTAAAACTTGCAGATTTTCAATATGCTTTGGTTCTGGAGCCTACCAATAAAAGAGCAGCTGCTTCGGCCGAAAAATTGAGGAAGGTATTTCAGTAGGCAATTAAATGGAAAAGAAGGCCATGTGAAGGTCAAATTTTGTAACACTTAGGATCCAGCTAGAGATTCATTCATTTGGCGGTTGATTATACACAATTGATAGGGGTGTCTGTACTGGTGGAGATGGAAGGTTTTCCTTGTGAAGTTACATCTGAAAAGTGATCGTTTCATCTA
>JANZXR010000006.1:25144214-25159149 GCA_027575705.1 Erythroxylum echinodendron | reverse complement strand
TATATTTCATTTAGTGGCTCACTCAGAAGGTTAATTTATGAGGTGTGTAGTACGATTTTGTTTGCTGTATCATCGTATTCATCTATATATTTCATTTAGTGGCTCACTCAGAAGGTTAATTTATGAGGTGTGTAGTACGATTTTGTTTGCTGTATCATCGTAAAGCATTGCAGTTCTAGCTTTTACCCTTTTCTATTTTATAATGCAAGTTTTCCAAAGTACCAGAGCCATCGATAGTTCACGATATAACCACGAGTATCTGAAAGTAGGTATAGTTACATTTTTTATAACCGGTGATAATTATATGTTAGGTGAAATTAAAGAGAAATTATTTTTAATTAATTAAATTTATTTGAATATCTTATATAATATTTATTAATAAATTAAAATTAAAATCTTATTAAATTTTATTTACAAATTAATATTTATTTTAAATATATTTAAATTATTAAATCAAAATTTTATTGAAATTTTTATGTTTTAAAGACATTTTAAAATTTAATTATATTTATTAATAATTACTGGAAAAACTAAATTTATAAATTCAAATAAATAAATTTTTTTACTAAATTAAAAAAATCAAAATTAAAAAATAAATAGAAATAAACAGCCTTAATTTCGTGGATTACTTTTCTTGACAAGATGGAAGATGATTAATTAGATCAAGATGTATGGGCTACCTAAGCTCCTAGTTGATAGCCTTCGTCCAAAATGCAACGTGGAGGAAAATAAGTCTTTGACATATGGGGTTTGAGTTTGTATGAAATGAAGTGAATCGATCAAGTTTCCGTACATGAAACCTTGGAAACTAACGTATCGTCAATGAATAATTCTGCAAATCTGTTACGAATATCCTATTGGATTTACTATCGGATTGAGTTCTGGTACGGTAATATACTGGTACCGATTAATACTAAATACCATTTCGGTTAATTTTTTAAATTTATAAAATAGTTCCTGAATTTTTTTAAAATTGTAAAATATTTTATTATCATATTGTACATAGTACAGTTGTACTGGATATTTTTAACCCTGTCTCTAAAAATTAAAATAATAAATAATAATCACAATTAATATAAAATAACAATCATTTTCAGATATTTCAAATATAAATAATAACCACAATTTATATGAAAAAAGACAATCATTATCATACAAATATAAAATTAAAAACAATATAAAGTATTTAAAATATTAAAAATTTAATTTTCATTATATAATAAATAATAATTAAATCAAAACATCAAATAATAAAATATATGATTAACTATAGAACTTGAACGGTTCAAAATTGGTCACCAGAAAGATCATTGAGTCAGCTTCAATTTGAGCTTGGATCGCAGCAATCCAACGGTTGGATTTTAGATATGAATTGTTTGAATCACAAGAGGTCAGACTGAACGTCTCCAACTTTACCGCAGTCTTCAAATATTTACTGCTCTCAAATGACAGCTCCAAAAATTCTGAAACTTGGTGGAAACATTCTTCAATGAGTCAAGATTATGACTGCAAAATCTTAGAATTTTATGATGCACAAATTCCGAAATACAAATTCTCAAACGTCCAAAGGTCAAATCTGCCAGAAATTGAAAAACAGTGTTAATTTTAACCTATTAAGGACTTTTTGTATTTTATGTGTCTAAAGCTCTAATAATTATAAAACATGATAAATAGACCATAGATATCATAAAACACGTGCAAGATACTAAATATAAGGTACTAAAAATATATACAAATATGATTGCATCACCCAACTAACCAAATTCATTCATTTTATTTTAAAGGTCTAGTACATCAATCCTTCCCAAATTTTAGTCTTTTGTATCAATGTTCATTTCCAATTGGATCATTTGCTTTTATTTCATTAAGAATTTGCTTTGATACTTTCATTATTATTTTGTTAAATTTTAGCTTTCTTACAAGACAAAAGTTACTTCTTTAACAAATTAAAATTCAAGTTTAGTTTTATTAAAAAAAGCTAAGAAATATTCTAGGCATCTTCATAAGTTTTATTTTTGATTCTTAGGCAAAACCATAAACTTTTAAGCAGTCATCCATATGTCTTAAATTTTTGTTTAACTTTCAAACATCAATCTGGCTATTTGATTTTGAGCCCTGAGTAAAACTATGAACTTCTAGGCATTTAACTATATATTTTATTTTGTTACATCAACCTATTTTAATTTACCTTACACATCAAGTCTTTTTTCTTTTAAAAATCCACAAAATTTTTAAACTTATTTTAGACCTACGTAACCAATTAGGTGAGTAAAATAGGGTGACTAACAATTTCGTATTTTATAATTAGAATTCAAACTCATTTCTTTGGTTATGACATTTCCTTAAAATTTTCTTGATCTTTTCTTAATAAGGTAGAGTGGTGACTCCATCGAATGTTTGTTTAACATTTGTTCCCATCTTTACTTAAGGATGTCCAAAAAATGCAAATTACATTCACCATTTATAAGAAATTTTATATAAAAACTTTTAAGAAAATAAAATAATTCTTTTGTAAAGTTATAAATAAACAAATTCTGTCCACCTTTACTCTTCTCACCTCTTATAGGATGTTGCTTTTATTCTTAAACTTAGGCTATGTTTAATTGGGTGGTTATTAATGGAATGGAAAGAAATGTAATATTATTCCATCATTTAGAAAGAGAGTTTATAATAAAATGGAATGGAATAGGATGGAAGATGAGGGTTTCACATTACACCTTATTTTATCCTAAACAGTAAAAATAAGAAACCTGGGAGGTTTAGGATGGAATATAAAATGATAAATAACATTTCACTATATTACATTATGAACCCTTCTTCTAAACAATATTTTACTATATTACATTATAGACCCTTCTGTCCCTCCCAAATAACAATTTTCTAATATTATATCCATTTACATTCCATTCCATTCCATTATAAACCATTTTATTTCATTATAAAACTTACGTCTAACCAAACATAGCCTTAGAGCTCTGATACTATAAAATTTATCATGTTTTGAACCTGGGTTCATCTTGTAAGTCCATCACTAAGTTAAGGTTAGGCACATGTTATCAATTCTTTATAATTTTATAAATAACTAAAATTCTCAACAAAACATCTGTCTCTTATCCACAAAATAAAACCTACTTCCTATAACACAAATTTAAGGTAATACAAAAATAAGTAATTCTCAAAGTCTATTAAAAACAAAGAAAATGTCTATCTAATAAAGTAATAGGATTTATTTAAATAAACATAACTTAATCCCTTTTTATGTCCCTGAGCTCTTACTCTAATGAATTCTTACCTAAAGTACACAAAGTTAGGTAGCATTTTACTAAATAAGACTAAGAGGAAACAACTTAATCAAAACTATATTTATAAATCATTATAAAAGGATTGCCCCAGTGTACAAGACTTTCCGTTTTGCCAAAGTCAAGGAGGGTCATCAATTGCACACAACCTTTCCTTTGTATTTTACAAAGAGGCTATTTCTGTTACTCGAATTTGTGATCTTCCGATCCCAAAGGAATAGCTTTATTAGTTGCTCCAAGGCTTACTCTTATCTTTGTCAATCATTATATGTATGCAAAAAGAACTATAACACTATGCCTAAATGAAACTAATAATCTCTCTAATATACCTATCAAGGAAATAATTAAGGCCAATGCACTAGCTGTAGGCTTAGTAAAAAAGCTTAGGCCTACATGATTCGAACCAAAGTTAAAAGCCTCATCCTAAGTTGATTGAGTTTTAAAATAAAATCAATTATTTTTTTAAAATTTTAGGCTTCATATTGGGTTTGGGCTTGAGCTTGAAAGTCCAACCTGGCCCAAATATCGTCATATATATAATTAAATACAACTAACTTACTACTTCATTTTTTTCTTCATTTAACATATCTAACATTTCTTCATTTTCTTCTTCATTTATTGAAACCAAAGGCCCTTCTTTTCTTATTTCAACTTACAAATCTCTTTTTCTTCGTTTCTTTAGATAAAAGGCCCTCCTTTTCTTGTTTCATCTCACAGATCTAGAACAAGCTATTTTGTGATTGTCTTCATAACAACTTATTTCTTTCATATATAAGGATGGGAATAGGTTAGGCTGGTTTAAGCTAATCAATGAATCGATGTGACCCAACATCCCAAAGGCACAGTCCGAGCTTGGCTTAGAACCTAATAAGGCCTTGCTTATATTGCTCGATCTTGAGTCTAGTCAATATATTGCTCGATTTTGAGTCTAGTTGGACTTCAACCATCCCAAAACCCACCTATAACTCTAATCATCTGACATTTAACACCTAACCGTTTCGAGCAAATTTGAAGCATACTTGTAACTCAAACCATCTAACATCTAACACCCAACTCTAATTCAACCTAGCTTAGATATACCAAGCCCTCACTCTCCATTTTGAACCCGAACATCTAACCCCAATCTTAAACCCAGAAATCATGATGTTTAAAAATTAGGTTTAAATTAAAAAATGGTCCCTATAATAAGAAGATAATAACACTAGTTATGGAAGAGGAGCATAGAAGAGAAGAAAGATGATGAAAATTAAGGTGAAAGATGAAGGAGCCTTTGAAAGGTGATCGAAGAAAGATTTCTAAAAATGCTATGGTGAAAGTTAAAAAGGGCTTTCCATATTCTTCTATTAATTGGGCTTTCAATCTTCTTCTACTAATTCTTCTAAAACATTTGTTATGCGTTAAGCTTCCAATCCTAGCTAGCAGTTGCAAAGACTTTGATGAATAAACTTCTAAAGAAGAACATAAATCATATAAAAAAGACATCACTTTTAGTTTTAGTGAAAAAGCTAGCAATTATATGTTAAGAGGAAGCTAGAGATAAAAGCAAAGATGATAGATTAAGAGAAACAAAGATGAATAAAGAGAAATCTAGAAGAAGCCATAAATTATGCTTTTTCATATATATATAGTTCGACATTAGGTTGGGTTAGGCTATAGAGCTTAAGCTCAAGTTTGACCTAAAGAGTAGAAATTAAAAAACAAAAATATGAGACTAACTTAAAGCCCAGTCAACTCAGGCCAAACGTGTTCATTTTAGGCTGACCTAGGCTAATCTTAAGCTTATTTGTCATTCTTATTCTTAAAAATTGTCTCATATTTGTCGGTGAAAGCAATGCGTGAGTTGAAAAAATGAGAGGAGATCAATCCAATTACCTATCATCAAGAGATAAGATGGAGTTCTTTACAAGTCCAATAATTTGCTTGGCTTCATTATTAATAATAGTAAGCGTTTGAGTTTAAGAAGTTAGGTAATAATGATTGGGTTTTGTTTTGTTCGAATTGATTGTGTTCAATTTGGTGAGTGAGGTTCATTTTGTCAAATCGATGTTTAGAACTTTGCCTAGTTAGGTTGGATCGAATAGGAGTAAGGGGTCAGTTTGAGCTTTATTTGAACTTTGAACAGTCCAAATTTTGATTAGATTCAGGTTCAGACAATATGACGTAGATCTAATTGACCTTTAAGCTTAGCTTGTTTCTATCCCTAAATATTTTAATGAAACTCATACCAAATTCAAATAAGTGGTGCCAACTATCGCACAGACCTATATTTGTCTAAGGTAGGCACTAACTAATTCTCTTCAACTAATAAAATATTACCTATTAGGAAAAAAGTATAAATTATCCTCTAATGTTTCCTAAAAGGTCTTAGTCTATACCCTTATCTGTGATATAACGTTACACCTTAATATTTTCAAAATGATACTAATGGCACCCTAAGTCCTAAAAAAGTTAAGTTTTTGTCAATTTCTAGTATATGGGTCATCAATTTAGTCTATGTGATGTTACAATTAGGCAATGTGGACTAACTAGATGTTGATGTAATCTTAAATATGATTTCATGAAATATTTGTTAAAGGTGTAAATTTTACCTTTATATTTCTTAAAACGTCTAAATAGTCCCTTACTATATCTCTACTACAATTTTTCCCTATTCAAGACGTAATGAGTACTATTTTAGTTTTATAAGGTGCAAAGTAGAACCAAAGATAATAGTAAGGGGCTTATCTAGATCTTTTGTGAAATATTAAGTTGCAAATCACACCTTTGGCCTTACCTACCACAATCTCAGTGTTTGCTAATTTAAGTATATTAATTATCAAACGGATAATTTTTTCAAAAACTATCAAGTAAATAACTAATTTGTACCTACCCTAGATTATCAAATATTATGTCTCCCATTTTAATACAAAATAATAAGCTATTGTAAGTTGTAGTTATCACAAAATAATATAAATTGCATAACATTATCTTTTGAAGTCTCAAACTTGTATAGCAAATGCATAATGAGGCATTCAATTATAAAAGCACATCCATAATTAATTACAAGTAGTTAAAAGCATATACTGATATCTAAAGTTATATTTCACATGCCTGTTTAATTTGATATGTCCAAAAATCATGCAAAACATATACTTTAAATAACCCAACCCTAAATACCCTTAATTGAATAAATGACTAATTAATTTATTACTACGAATTAGGGGTCTTTATTAACGTTCCTTAAACCAATTATTATAAACAATCATACTATACTAAACAACATAATGAATATGCAAAAATAACAAACTAATGAATCTAAAAAGTCCTAAATAACATATACTACCAACTTTTATATGATAGTAGCTTAGAACTTTCTATAAACTATAAATACTGGCTAGACACTCTGATAGATTAATTTCCTTATTGCTATTAAAATGTTTCTGATATATTAATATGGTCATTAATTTTAGACATCAATAGATATTTCATTTTAAGATCCTCTTTATTTTATATATTATCATTATTATGGAGTCCAAAATTTTGAAGTTGTAATATATAATTGAAATAAATAGAGGTAATATTTCATGTATCTTATGATATTAACTCTATTTGTTTTAATTATATAAGAACAAGAAATCTAGTTTTTAATTTATCAAAATTAACCAAAATTAAATCTTTATTCTCAATCAGTCTAAAGTTATCATATATCCCATCATAAAAATAATATATCATAATATTATAGGACTAATTCTTTTGTAATTTTTTAAATTTTAATATAATACTAAATGCTTACAGGAAAAAACATATTTTTGCTGAGGTTTTCTCCGCCCCTTTACACCTTAAAAAAAACGTAAAGTCTTTTTATTTACATAAAAACATTGCTAAGTTTGTGTGTACAGTGTACTCTTCAAGAAATTTCACCTAATCCCAAATTTGATTTATAATGCTAAAGAGCGTGGACCTTTTCAATTGTGAGGCACCAGTTGGACTAGGTCAACGATCGAATTTGTCTAAATCCCAAAAATTTTATAGTTTAGGACATGTCCCTACAACCACCCTCTGCATTCAAAAGCGCCGTTCACGCCCACCCTGGACGTGGCCCCACACGCGTTCGGCCAAATTCAACGGTCAACGTCAAGTAAACCCACGATCCAGTATTCTCGTCCATTCACATGTTACCGAATCTCCCGGTCACCTTCCGTTCCTTATATCACACAACCCCACGTTTCTCTTCCATCCTTTTCTTTTCTTATTTTGGTGTTGCGAAACAATTACCTAAGCTTAGCCCCCACCTTAAGCCTTAGTTAGAGCACAAAATACCCGAATCCATAAAAACTAAGAATTGGTTGACAAACAGACAGGGCAAGGATAGGTAACAAAATTATTGAACTGAGCCACTTGATTGCTCAGACCCTCCTGAGCAAGTCCAGAAGTGTGCCCCCGGTGTTATTCTCCTGGATTTACCTGGTACCGTTTCACTCAGTTGCTAACGTCATACTGATTTTTCTTTTCTTTTTATTGCTGGTGATGCTTGTGGTTTCTATAAATAGGTCAAGAAGGTAGCGTTGAAAATGACGGACATACCGGAAACAGCAACGCCAACACCAAAATCGTCGTCTCTGATGGAGAACCTTCTTGGCCTGCTCAGGATTCGTGTCAAGCGCGGTGTTAACCTCGCCGTACGCGACGTCCGTAGCAGTGACCCTTATGTCGTCGTTAAGATGGGCAGACAGGTCTAGTCTCCGTTTTTTCCTTCTTATTGTTTCCGTTTCTTTTCTGCCATGATGTTTCTATTTATGATCTGTGGTCGATTGCTGCTTCAGTTTCAATTACTGGTCTTAGTTTCTGTATAAAGTTTTCTACTTTCTTGGAGGGAGATCATTTTTTTTTAATGTAAGCATTTTTTCTCATAGAGTCAGAGCCGACTAGTTTTGTCTCTGCTGTGATTCATTAAGACATATTGGAAATCCGCGTGCAAGGGAGATGATTAAATTATTTTGACCATTTTGTATTATAGTTGCGATTCATATATGTGAATCGTACGAAAGGAAGCTACATGTTTGCTTAGTTTTCTTGGACCTGCCTACAGCTCAATTCGTGAATTAGTTCCTTGAGACACTGGAATTTAGCTTTTCAATTATATCTCAAAGTTGTTCTTAGTTTTGTTTTGTTGGATTTAACTCGTCATCAAGTTGATGAAGAGCTTAACAATTATTACGCTTCTTTTGTTTCTTTCAATACAACATTCATCCTATTGTAATGGGCAGTCATATGGAGTCATAGTTCCAAATATCGTTAAATTATAGGCTTTCTCAACTGTTTTTGTTCATTTCCTTTAACTATTCGTCTGGAAATTTAATGCAGAAGTTGAAGACTCGTGTAATTAAAAAGGATGTTAATCCTGAATGGAATGAAGACTTAACACTCTCTGTTACAGATCCTGATCTTCCCGTCAAGTTGGTAAGGGGTTGTTTCTTCTTTGTTCACTTATCTACTTCTATGTTTAGTTGCCTACAATTAAGATAACTAAGCCAATCAGGTAATTCTGATCTTTCAAAGAGAACACTATTGTTCTAAATATTCATCGCTGTGCTTATACCAAAGCAAGATTAACTTGAGAATAAGAATATAATAGATGATGGTTGACCTGTCCGACACAACTTATCTTCCTACAAGCACATTGCCTTAAGCAAAGTACTCCTTGAGGAAAACGGAGAAAGAAAAAGAAACAAATATAATGGGGTGCATGTGGTGCCACACATTATGAAGCCTATTTAGTTAATTGTTGTAACATCTCTTATTTTACTTTGCAAAACATCTCTTTTTTCTAAAATAAGCTTGTTAGAAACTTGAATGCTTAATCTAGAGCTGAAAGCAACTGAAATACATAATTTTATCCATGTCAAGGATTTCTAATATCAAACTGATAACGAGATTTTGTTGAGTTGGTTGATGGTAAACCACGCATTTATGCAAATTTGATTCTTCTATACCAGATTCAAAAATCTTATTCATAGAGTATAGGTGCGAAGGTAGGAGTTTGTGGTTTTTGCAGTGTAACATACATAGCATTATGTAGTTACTCTTCCATCAGCTAAAGAAGTAGGATTGTGTAGATTGTAGTCAGAGTTTCAGTGTTTGATGAGGTTAAGATTTGTACTTCAATATGAATTTTATATTTAGGTTGCATCTACCCACTACTTCAGGTTTTGCTATCCAAATATTTTAGCTTGCGCACAAGTTCTCTCAGCCCTTTTTGACAGTTGCCTTGTTGAACTTTTCAATGTAAGCAATTGAAGTATTATTGTTGAGAGCTCCTATATTTAAGGTTTATGGCATAAAATGCCTTGACTGAAACTTCCTTAAATATATCATCTGATCCCAACCTCATATTTTCTTGAAAAATCACGACCATTTTTCTGGGAGCTACATCAAGCGGTTTCCTGACATTGTCATTCACTATTCTTTTGTGTCAATCCAGACTGTATATGATCATGACACATTTAGCAAAGATGACAAAATGGGAGATGCAGAGTTCGACATAAAGCCATTTATAGAGGCCTTAAGGATGAGATTGGCAGGCCTCCCAACTGGCACCATAGTGACAAGAGTACTACCTAGCAGACAAAACTGTTTGTCTGAGGAGAGCTGTATTGTTTGCAGTGAAAGCAAGATTACTCAAGATCTCTGCCTGAGACTCAGAAATGTTGAGTGTGGTGAAGTGGAAATCCAACTGCAGTGGATTGACCTCCCTGGTTCCAAGGGTTTATGAAGCTTTTGCACTGTTGAGCATCTTCTCTTGCATGGGGCGAATAGACTTGGTTGCAGTCTTTCACCATCTTCTGCGACTTCCTGGCTGGGTTGCTTTGTCCATATGAATATGAATTCTGATCGTGTGTGTATCAGTTCCCTACTTGTATGAGGCTCATCACCCGGAATGAATGATGTTAGCCTCTTGTATGTTATGACAGAATACTAGTTTAATGCGATCTTGAAGAATTGACTTGAAGCATTTGAAACTTTTACATGGTTGAAGGCTACAAGCTTTTTGTGCGTCTAAATGTATGGAGACTTGTGAATGGGAGGAAACGTTTGCTAGTTACGGGCAGGAGAAATGGATGTGCTTCCGTGAGCAATGCATGTAATTAGTTGATTAACTTTGCATTTGGGTTCAGGCAAAAATCTAATAGTTATAGCGACCAATGTATCACGACATAAATTCATGTTGTACTTCAAACTATTGGGCCCGTTCAAGCTGGTTCGTAACATTTCATGAAAGCTCTAATTTAGTTATTTAAAGGATACCAAAATATAGTTATGTGCCATTAACTTTAGAGAATTGAAAGGTGCATGAACATAAACACTGGGGCAATCTCATAACGATTGCACTAAAATGCTAGCAAGTGTTTGTTTAGATGACCTTTGTTTAGATGTGTTTTTTTGAAAGAGCTTCATACAATAGACTGTTTGACAATATAAAAATAAAAAGTAATTTTAATTTTAAATATATTTTATTTTGTAATAAAAATTATTTATTCATGTATTAAATAATATGCAAAGCACAATATATTAATTATTATATAATTTTAAATCATATGAAACATAAATGAAAATATATCTAACCAAATCTTTTGTATTAATTATAGCATAAGTAAAACTAATATAAAAATAAATATTAAAACATATAAAAAAGTCAAATAATATTATATAAATCTCAAAATAAACGTGAAGATGTATTTGTCGCTATTGTGAGAATTATGTGTAAAATAAAAGGATAAAAGAGATTAAAAATAAGCTCATTAATTGATCTGAAAAATCTACCTTAAAAAGTATTTTTTTTGAGAAGTTCTAAATTTGAGCTTCTTAAAAAGTTATATCTTAGTTGTCAGAAAAGCTATATATACTAAAAAAGTGAATTTTCATTTTAGAACCAAACACTTATTTTTCTTTAAAAAAGCTTTTGTGGTGGAAAAAAACTTGTTCACTCTCCAAAAGTTCAACCAAACCGGCACTAAGTCTCCAACGTTTTTCTAGATCAATATGGCTCTTTAACATTAATAAGTGTTAAGAATGCACTTGAGGTCTCTTTGTTACCTGCAGTCCATCCAGAGGTAATGTGGACTAAGGGACTTACATGGACACATGGGATTTCTTTGTGGATCCATATGTATCACTGCTGAATATTAGTTGAATTAAAAAATAAAATAGTCATTTTCTATAAAAATATCCTAACACCCTTATACTAATCCATTACGAGTTTAGATCATATTATGGTTTTATTTTTTTTTAAAGAAAATAGTTATAAGCTTTCATGATTAAGTTAATTTCAATTTGATTCATTAATTTTTAAGAATGATGACACTTTTTTAATGTAACTTGTACATATATTGAGTTAAATGTGATATATTTTTGATCATTTTCATAATCCTATATAATAAAACAAAAAATTGCGAATAAATGAGCATTGAATAAATTTATTATATTGGTTTATACCAGTAAAAAGGTTGAAGTTAAAAAGTGATGTTAGTAACCATTTGAAAGAATAACCTAGTTAAATAGTATTCATGAAAAGGTATTTACTCTCATATAAAAAGATTAGGTAGCTTTTTAGATAAGCTTTAAATGCTCTCGTGATGTTTAACTTTGGTGTTCTATTTTTCTTTAAATAGAAGGTATGACAATGTTTAAAAGTTACAACAACTGAAAGTTATAAAATATTTTCTTATATATGTTTTTTATACATTAAATTAAATGGATTGAATTGGGTTGAATTTTGAAGTATTATGGAGTGAATTAGATTGATTTATGATTTGACGTAAGTCGCTAAATGCCTAATAATTCAATAAACTTTGTAATTATAAGAGTAATAGGAAATCTTTATTTATGTTTGAGTTGTTTAAATGTTTTCCATGAGTTGGTTCTTATTTAATTAAGAGTAATGAGATTGATTTACTTGAGGATAAGAAATTGCTTAAGTGAGAGGAAATTTGATGTATGCTAATATGTATTAATTACACCATGTTTTTAGCATAATTTTAAGAGTATATAGTTTATATTTTGAGGATTTTTATACGATTACTATAGTTTATATTTCTTTACAAGACTTTTTCTAACTCTTTAATAAATAATGAATGAATTTAGAAAAGTTTTAATTGAGTTGGAGTGATTTTGGATGTCTTTAGAGGAGGGAATATAGTACTAATAGGGGACTATGTTGTGAATATAAGGGAAAAAGAGAGCCATATTGCTGAATATGAGGTAATAGGGACTAGTGTTCTAGAACAAGGGACCAACATATACCTGTGTTCAACTCATGCTAGATATTTTTTCATTATGTATCTTCCTATTTTGGGCTAGAGTAATACGACACCAATATGCAGCTATGATAGACTTATATTGGTGATATTTTTTATAAAAAAGATTTTAAGAGGAGTGTAAATCTACCTTGTTCTTTGTTTGACATGTGCATGGTATATAACTGTTGGACCCCGTTTTTGGAGCCCAACATCGAACATGGAACCATGAAGTTTGACTGTGGAGGACGGCTTAAAATTTGAAAATTTAAAAGAAAACTCCTTCGGAAGCAAAGGCGGGCTTCGCCATGGTGAACTGTGGGTTTCGCTGCGGCGAACATATTGGAAAATCCCTGGACCCTTCAGGAATTTTACGCAGTGGCGAGGGATTTAACTTTTGCCGTGGCAAGCCTGAAATTTTATTTTCTCCGCGGCGAACATAAGAGAGTAAACCTCCTTGACCTTTCAGGTGAATTACGCTACGACGAACTCTTGGCTTCGCCGCAGCGAAAACCCCTATGACAGAACCCTCTACCCACAATCAACATTAACTCTACTACTAAATGCAACCATAAATTTCCAAACAACATCCTTAATTTATTCCCAAAACAAAATGAACTTATACATAAACCAATGCAATTTCCAAAATTCGAATACTTTGTGAAAACATGAAAAATAATGAACATCTCTAATCATACATTTCATTGATATTTAAAGGTAGAGTTTTACAAAGCTTTAATAGGCATTTCAAGCCACATTACAACATAATCCCAAAAATACATACTTTGCAAAAAGTAGAATTTCTCAAAATGCAACTAAAGCTTTGTTTTACAAAAGCTAACTTCAAAAGCAAAAATAAAACTAGTTGGAGTGATGCCTTGGCTCTTGACTACTCAATCTCTTGCTCTTCACCTGTAGATGGGACAGAATGGGAGGGGGTGAACTTAAAGCTCGTGGGTAACAGGTTTATAATAGAGGATTAAGCAAAACTATTGAAAATGTTTGTTCATCAAAGACAAATTCTTATTAAAATCATGAAATGCATAGTTCCCAAATTCACAACCAAGTCACAAAAACACAAATCATGTATGCATCAACTTATTCACAAAATCATAAACACATACGCACATCATAATGGTTTGGGTGGATCCAAAACAGAATGTACTACACATTCCCATATAATAGTCCTGTGTATCTGTGAACAGAACGTACTAACGCAATCTCACTTAGTGGTCTTGCGTAGCCGTGAACTTATGAGAGTCCATGAAGGAGCTCCATGCCACTAGCGGGTAGGTGGGAGAAGCCTTTTGTTAACGTGCACTTTACTTTACTTAGGGGATCACCACAAACCCACATAACATATATTTCATGACTTGCAAAGTATATTGCCTAAAAGGCACTTTTCAGGAATATGATTTTCATAAGCATCATATATTTCAAAACCATTTCCATCTTCATCTCATCATCATCAATAATTCAAGTATCAAACATGTAACAATTTCTTAGATCAATCAAAAGAAATATGCAACAAGTATGAAGCAATTTGAAATCATTTTATTTTCTTACTTTGAAAGAGAAATATTCATGTCTTAGTAACTCTATTATAAACATGAAACCCACCTTGAATTCCTTGCTTAAACCTTGCTCAAAGATGTCTTTTTTCTTGCTCCTCTTGCCTCTTTTTCCCCACTTGATTTCCTTAAACAATAACCAAAATTACATTCAATTTGGTTCAAAAATCGTAAAGTTACTACCTAAACAATTGCGGACTATCCTTATGCATGAAACAAAATTCTATGGTCGACTTCCATCCAAAAATTGAGATTCTTAGAGACTGAATTTAGACTTGATTACTTCACACAATTTGTAGCCCTATGTCTCTAGTTTACACCAAATCAAAAATAATCTTTCTTGGACATCTACAAAAAAATTTAAGCCTAAAATACCGAAACATGTCTCTGTAGGAAAAATGGAGTTCGCAGCGGCGAAGTCAAAAGTTCGCCGCAGTGAACTTCTCTAGAAACTCATTCCGAAGCCCCTTTTTGCTACATTTTCCATCTTTTCACTTCCTCCCTTTCATATATAACCCTTCTTAACACTAAACCACCTCTTCTACTTCATTTTCAACACAATTCCAATCCAATATCCCTCAAAACAAAATCATAATCATTGACCATAAAAACTAAACATATGCATTTACCCATTCTCAACAACTTCCCACACATATTCATCTCTTAACTATCATCAAAACATGTCTCATTTATCTAATCAAGAAGAATGATGCTTCTACTTACCTTGATTTAGCTTCAAAATCTTCAAAGCCCTAATTTTCCTTCTTTTTCTCTTCTTTTCTTCTCTTCTTCT
>JANZXR010000006.1:25080095-25123168 GCA_027575705.1 Erythroxylum echinodendron | reverse complement strand
CTATCAAGTCACATACTTGATGACATAAGCCTAATACTATTCATGGAATGTAAATCACATTACATAAACAATATACACGCATATTTAAAAGAATACCTCATAATATATTATTAATAAGTCAAAATGTAAGTACAAAAGTCATATATGACTATTAGCATAGGGCACACTACTAACATCAACTTACCCAATGACTTTACGGATTTAATTAGTTATTAAACTATCCTATAGGTGATCAATTGCATTCGCTGGGATCTCTCTTCTAGCTAATCAATTAATGTGATTATTATACGTCTATAGGTTGCCAACTCTCATTGTACAATCCTACACAAATAATCTTACTCTCTCTCTCGATTTGTTGCAAGATAACAAATAAAATCAACAATCATTGAAGACACTTTCATTCAATTCAATAAAATAGAAGTTTTAACAAAATAGTTCAAAAGCAATCCTTAAAACTAAATCAATCACTCATGGTATCCATAACATCATCAACATTCAATAAACCATTTTACAAAGATTAGAAGAAAGAAAAATACAAAAAATTGAATAAAAGGAACTTCTTATCTTCTTTGCTAAAATATGGAATTTTGGATGTTGATGTGCTATTTTCCCCAATCTTGATGATAATCATTGACTTCTTCTCTTTTTTGATAAAATTTCGAATTTTGGATGTTGATGTGCTATTTTTCCCAATCTTGATGATAATCATTGACTTCAATCCTTCTTTAAGGCTCCAAACTTGTGTTCTTCACTTAAGGATGGTGTTTCTATAGAAGGGGTTTCGTCTATCTTCATGATGGAGGCTTAGTTATCCTTTAATAGTCTAAAAATCCTAAGTTTAATAAAGCCCCGCTTTATGACTCAGAGCATAATTCCCATGATCATGGGAATAGGCATGATTCCTATGATCATGGGAATTTGCAACAGATGGACTCCTTCTTTCTTTCCTCTTTGATCTATACCTCAATCTCCAAGTTGCTCCATATTTCTTCCTATATAAAAAATACTCAATTCTTATCCTAATTTAACATCAAACATAAAAGAACAACAATGGAAATCAAAGTAAATGAAAACATGCAAAATGAATCCCAAACTACAAAAATAATCAACAATTATGTAAAAAAACACATGCCAATTACTTAGAAAAATATAGCCTAATGCACAACTATCAGTAGCCGCTATTGCCTCTATCCTTGTTGAAAACTTAAGAGAAATGGTGAAAAATGGAGGTGTTTTCATTTCTATTTGCTCTCCCCCTGTCCGTCGTTACAACTTATTCCATTTTATAGTAAAATCTAGGGATAGGTGGTACCTCTCATGGCTGTGCATGGCCATGCATGGTTGTGTAGGGACCCTCACGGGACAACCCAGTATAGGCATGGGAGTGGTCTCACACCCATGCAATTGGTTGCACGGTCATGAGATTGCTCACAGCTGTGCAACTTAATCTGCTGGCCGTGAGCAACTTTCTTGCTTTGTCCTTCACTTTTACACTCTATCTTGTCTCTTCTTCTTTTAATCCTCTTCTTCTTCTTGCTTTATGAATCAATAGAGTATAAATATTGAGAAGATGACTCAATGAATATGCTTTTAGGTAATTTTATCTCCTTCACTTCTGAAATGTACCTAAAATCAAATATGAGCTAAAGTGAATATCCTAAGCATTTTTAAGGCATTAATCACTAAGTGTAGCAGATTAAATGAATCAACACTTAAGCACAGGTTCCCCTATACTTAGCTTTTTAGCATCCTAGGGCAAATCGTCAAAACCAAAATCATAATCCAAAGCTCTTATTCATTTTCCATATTTCCTAAAAATAGATAATCATAAGTAAAGATGAATGAATTTCAAAAAATATAGCCAGGACTCAACATTCAAAGCTTTTACTCATGATCAATCAACATTCATCACCCTTAAAAACTGAGCAATCTAGAGGTAGACTTGGAAGAAATGTATTTAAACAAGATATATCTATAGGTACACTGAAACACCATTCACGATCATAACTATCCACAACTTTGCATATCATTTCATTTCTCCACTACCAAAAGTCATATGCATAATCATGAATCAAAGAACTTTTATAGGGTTATAATGTGGGCAAAGGCAAGGTGAGATGTATTTTGGGTAATTTAGCATAAAAGCCATCAAGCTAGTGAAGTAAAAATAACACTCAATGAGATATCAAGTGCACAAGTTAACATTCATTCAAAACTGGGTATTATCAGCTATGTTGAATGCAACAATTATATTTCACAACTCAATTAAGATCTGACACCATACTACATGAACATATCCAAAACAACATTTACCTTCTATGTAATATAGTTAAACCAACCATTCAATACAACTTTAGGAGGAAAGATTAATGATAAATAACTTTGCAAAAATATACATTTCCTCCTTATCATTTTTATTTAAACATTTTTTTCTTTCTTTTCTTTTTCTTTTTCTTTTTCTTTTTTATTTTCATTTAAAAATTTAAAGAAGCTACATCAGCACGGGAATTCCATTGACAAGAAATAAAATAGGATCCTAACAATAATAACCATCCTACATATATGCACACCCCCACACTTATACTTTTGTACATCTTCAATCATCAACAATCAATAAATGCTCTGTTAGCTTTAAGGCTTGTGTAGGACATTTGGCTAGGTTTAAAAGCATGTAATGTGGTTTATACAAAAGGAAAAGCTAATAAAGCTCAAAGGGGGTTAATAAAGAAAATTCATATAAACGGGTAGACTATTTAGCTAATGTAGCTTGTAAACAACAAAGAACGGTTAATCATTTTCATGACAGTGCATGTGATAAAAATATGGTCTTGAATAGAAAATCAAAGCAAAGTCAATATGTACACATCATGGAGGTCACTTATAACAAAAGACAGTGAGACTAATATGGATGTGTCAGTCTAATACGACTCAAAATCTCCCTGATTTTTTCTATCTACCACTAGTCACAACTTTTTTAAAGATAATGCACTTTAACCAATCACAAGAGCAAAAGTACATGATAAAGTTTCCATGGACATTTCTAGTCAATTCACACTTTAATTGTGGCTATGTGATCTTAAAAGCAATAGAAAACAAGAAATTTTTTGATTTTGTTTGTTTGATTTTGAAAACTGCCTAAGAAGCCACGTAAGCAACAATTAAGCTCAACACATACATAAAAACTAAGATCCCCACTCTCACACTTAAAACTTACATTGCCACCAATGTAACATCAAATGTAAGAAATGGAACATTTAACAAAAACAACTAATGTAAGAATGTAAATCAAAAGAAATCAACTTCCTTTGGGTTGCCTCCCAAGTAGTGCCTCTATTTATTGTCATTGGCTCGACGCCATGTTGCTCTCATCAAGCAATGAAATTGTGATCCCCAAGAATCACAACTTCGTCATTTTCTAGTTGAACTTTATGAAAACAAAGTTTGAGTCAATGACCACCTATATGTAATGTCTTCCTTGTTTTTAAACTTTTAATCTCTACTACACCATAAGGAAAAGCATTAGTTATCACAAAAGGATCGACCCGATAAGGATGACATTTATACGGAAATAATTTATATTTAGCAGAATAAAGAAGCCATTTTTGAATAATGGTAAAGCATTTTGGAAAGACATTAAAAGCTTTACTCATCTCTTTTACGGAAATTGGTCCTTGTTTATTTGTATGTTTCTACTTACAATCTTCCTGCACTGAAAGGTCAATCACATTAATTGTAAAAATAGAGTGGTCATTACGGAAGTGGTTATTAATATCAAAAATATTGAAACGAGTAATTTCCCCATTAAATTCCATCGTGAGGGTACCATCACAAGCATCTATCTTAGTTTGGGTCGTGTTGAGAAATGACGTCCCTAGTAAGATAGGTAATAGGTTATAAGAAGTTTCATCATTCATATCAACCACATAAAATTCAGCAAGAAATATTATCTAATTTACCTACACAAGCACATCCTTAATCACCTTGATAGATGTGATTTGCATGATATTTGAAGGTTCAATTTGTTAAGTATTTAATGTTATTTTGAGTTTTTAGTGTGTATTTATGTTTTAATTGTGTTAGTTTATGTGTTTAAGTGTTTTTATGTGTTACTATGAGTCTTTGAGCTTAAATGTTATAATTGTGAGGTACCTTGAAGTGCTTGTTAGTGTTTCAGGTTAAACAGTGAATAACGAAGAAGTTTTGAAGAAGTTTTGAGGACAATGTGTTGTTCAAGTGTGGGGAGAGTTGTGTGCTTTTACCTTGAGTGTGAATTTTGCATATTGTATGATATTGTGTTTAGGTTATATGATGATGTTTCAACCAAGTTGTTTAATAAAAACATGACTTAGTCGAGTAACTAGATCAACATTCATTACAAATGTTTACCTTTGTGTAAAACGACTAAGCCTATGTTTAAGAAGGAAAAAATGTGTGTGTTTCATTAATAAACCTACCGGACTTGTAATAAGCTTGATTTTTTGTAAAAATACACTTAGGAACAGTTACAGAGTCTGAAAGGCCAAAGAATTATTAATATGTGTGTCTAATTAAAAAGGGTAAATAAATTAACACTTAGATCTCGATTAAATTAAATTATGTATTTAGTTCAAAGCCCCTAGATATAGATTTTGCATGTTAATGATTAGATATAACTTATATGATTGTGTTTAAAATTAAATTGATTTCATAAAGTCAAAGGCGTTACCTCATTATTACGCTGTGTGTTGTGTGTTTGTTTTTTTGTTTGCTTAAGGACAAGCAAACGTTTAAGTGTAGTGATGTTGATAGTTGTGATTTGTATGATATTTTAGGGTTCAATTTGTTAAGTATTTAATGTTAATTTGAGTGATTAGTGCGTATTTATGATTTAATTGTGTTATTTTATGTGTTTAAGTATTTTTATGGGTTAGTATAAGTCTTTGAGCTTAAATGTTATATTTTTAAGGTACCTTGATGTGTTTGTTAGTGTTGTAGGGTAAACGGCAAAGAACGGAGAAGTTTTGAAGAGTTTGAGCCAAAATCATGGCCCACAATCATGGCACAACAGGCCACAATCGTGTCAGAAAGAGGTGAGTTGATAGGACCCAGGCCACAATCATGACAGAGAGCTCCGTGCCAAGTCACAATCGTGTACTTTGGGCTATGATCATGATGAAGAGGGCTAGGCGCTGGCTATGATCATGGTAGGCAGAGTCAAGATCATGGTGTGTCGAGCTGACATAAAAACTCGAGTTTCACAAGACTTTTCAGACCGTTTCAACCCCGAATAAACCCTAGGGCTTCCAAATTATAAATACAACATTAAGGGACAAATAAAGCAGACTATAAAGAACTTCTGATGCCTTTTTGCACCAGTCAATTCCAAAACCCTAGAGAGCATATTGAGAGATTTGAGGAAGGAGACGAAGGAAGAGAGACAAGGAGAAAAAGCTTGATGCAAAGCACTTTTCAGAACAGGTGGTGCAGTCACTGCCTCCATGAGTCCGTTCTGATAGTATTTTCTATTTTTATTTCAATTTTATTAATGTATAGAATTGGGATAATCGTTGAGAATATTTAGAGTTGAATGTTGATTTTTTATAAACTCACCTTCGGGATTTTGATCTTTAAGATTAATGAAGTTTTATTTATTGTGTTTTCATTGAATTATTTGTGATTCAATATATGTGCTTAATAATTCGGTAATAAATTGAGACTATGATTTAGGTTTTGGGTAAATTGGCAATCAAGAGATTACAATTCCATAATTTAAATTAGGGATGATAAATTAGGGTTAAAGATTATAACTCGAGAGAGAGTAATCCACCGTAGGATTTCTAGACCCGATAATTCGATAATTCGATAATTGATTAGATTTTCATTAATTTCTGATAAAAACTCCCTTTCTCTTAATTAGTAGTTTCTAGGTTAAGTATGGATTTGGATGCACAAAATTGCTATTTTCTCTATATTTTATGAGTTAAATTCTTAATATTGACGGTTTGATTGGTTAATTTCTGTATTAGTTGTTTATTTTGAATTGTTGTGATTTAGTTCAGCCTTAGATTTAGTATTAGATTAACTCTCCTTGTGGGATCGATACCATATGTACTACACAAAAGACTCGGGCTCTTGCAGTATTATCGAGGTTAAAAATAGTAAAAAAAAATTTCATAGCGTAACACCCCTATCACACCTCATCTAGGTAAGCATTAGAATGATTAACCAATTGTATAGTAACACTAGTTTCTTTTAATGGCCGTAAAATTAAAGAAGCATACATGGAACGAGGCATAACATTAATCAATGCTCCTAAATCTAGCATGGCTTGTTTAATCTTAATGTTACCAATTTTGCAAGGAATAGTAAATATGTTTGGGTTACATTTAGGAGGTATTTTCTTTTTGAAAACTGCAGAACTAGTTTTACTCTTCCTAATCCTTTCATTACCATTTAACTTTTGCTTGTTCGTAACAATTCCTTAAGGAATGTCACATACCTCGACACTTGCTTGATTGTTTCTAAAACTGGGATGTTCACCTCAACCTTTTGAAAGATATCTCAGATCTCTTTATCCCTATCCTCTTTATTTGGCTTTGATAACCTGCTAGGAAAAGATGAAAGATTAGTCTTTTCAATAATTAGGAATTCAAATTTTACCTTTGATCTTGATGGTATATCCCTTTCTTCTTCGAGCTCTCTCTCAATGTGTTCCTTATCAGCCATCCCTTGAGTAATTTTTTAATGGTCCTCCAGCTTCCTACCACTCCTCAAGGTGATTGCACTAACATTCTTGACATTCTTCTTCAATTTTTATGATAGTTTTCCTCCACTTTGGGACTCTAGACGATCGATCCTTACTACCATCTAATCCATTTGGTGTTTCAAGTTTTGGAAGCTCGATTTTACTTCCAGCTAAAATTGTAGAGTGTTATTAACAATGGACTTAATCAAATCTTCCACAGATGTACTTTAATCATAGGAAGAAGCTCGTGGTCTTAGTTGGAATTGTTGCGTTCCTTGTGGTCGATTTGGAAAGTAGTTTTACTCCTATTGCCCCTGTAATTCAAGTTGGGATGATCCCTCCAGCCTAATTTAGACTTCTGGGAGTACGAGTTGTACTAGTTAGGAAAATTTCCTCCTACAACATTCACGTAGTCAATATTTCCTTCTTGTAATGTCAGGCACTTATCAGTCGAATGGCTTATGATTGAACATATTCCACATGCCTTGACTTGTGCCTGTCTAATTGCAAGTTTTCTAACAAAATCAATGAGCTCATCTAAATGTTGTTTGATGGATGAAGTGTTTAACTCTTTCACAAGATGAACATCATTGTAAGTGCCGAATTGTTGAGTGTTAACGATCATTCTCTCAATCAAAATATGAGCCTCTATAGGATTCTTTTTACACAATGCTCTGCTGCATCAACCAACCTTCTCTCCATAGGCAACAATCTCTTGTAGAAATACTAGATAAGGAATTTTCTGGATATGTTATGATGGGGACAACCAGTGCATAACTTCTTAAAACACTCCCAGTACTTATAAAGATATTCTCTATTATGTTGCTTTATAATATAGATTTCCTTCCAGATACTCATTTTCTTTGATACTGGAAAATAATTTCCAAGAATAGTTCCTTCATCTCTATCTATATGTTTACATTCCCAGTAGGTAAATGAAATAACCAGCCTTTTATTGCATCTTTAAGTAAAAATGAAAATCTCTCAATATGATTTTCTCATCTATCACCTCTAAAGGCTTTATACTTAGACAAACCAAATCTAGCTCCTTGAGATGCTTATGCACATCCTCATTTGAAAGGCCATGAAAATTAGGCAGAAAATATATCAATCAAGACTTAAGTTCAAAGGTAACATGCTCAACAAAATTAAGAAATGTAATGCATAAGGGCCTTTGTACTGAGTCTGGGGCAGCCAACTCCTGTAGTGTTCTTAGATTTGACATTGTTTCTTCAAATTCAAATACTTGTTCTACTCTCGAAGTTTATCTTGCTTTCCTTTAGAACCTTCGCAATGTCCTTTTAATCTTCAAATCAAGTTGCTCAAGTTCTCTATAAGGAGATCTAGTCACTACTATACACTGACACTAACGTTTAAAATTTAACAAATATTGAAAATAGACAATAATAAAGAAATATATACACAAAACAAAAACTAAATAAAAATTAAATCACCACACTCCTCATCAACAGTGCTAAAATTCGTCAGTGCATGTTGAGTGCACTGTAAAATTAACCTAACTCTAGACACTAAATCCTTGTAGATGTACTGAGTCAAGATCGTATTAATAGGGCAGGTTTGGTTAATTCTTATAATGAAAATAATTGATGCAAAGGAAATAAAAACAGGGTTTTGGGTTTAATGCAATTGAGAAAATAAGTAAACTTAAACTAATAAGAATAAATTATAGAAAATAGTCGAAAAGGATAAAAGTGATGAATATGTATGAAACCTGGTTCTCGGATCAATCTCAGCCTACACATGGTTAAACATCTTTCATTGTTATAATGCTTTCACATCTCTCCTGGACTCTGTTAATCCTGGTTTTCCCTTAGGTTGTGTTTAATTAAGTTACGATCATTAATTATACCTCACCATTGAATAACCTAGAATACACTTTCTAGATTTAACTGGGCAGCTGTATTATTGTAACGTTGAATTTTTTAGCCCTTTTGTATTGGTCTATACTTAGAGACACTACTGTATATTGATATCTACATGGTTGTGTATGAGTTCAAAAATGTATTTGAATCCTTTCAGTATATATGCTAGTGATATATAATGTTATATGCCCTTACATGAACTTAGAGTTCATTGGTATACAAAATCTTGGAGATTTCTCACATATAAGCTTTTAATTTTGTAAACCTGAGTCCATTGGATGGATATGGCCATAGTGGCCAAGTTAAATGTGTTCTAATGCCTTAGAGATGGTTATATATGATTTATAGACTAATTGGACACTTAGAAAGCTTAATTGGAAGGGTTGATGTATATAAGGGATTTAAAAGTAATTTTTCAGTTTTTGGAGGACCAATATGTAAATTTATAAATTTGAGGGGCTTAATTGTAATTTTCAAAAGTCCAAGGGTCAAAATGAAAACAATTTTTTTCTTTCTTAAATTTTTGGGGTAATTGCAAATTTAGGAAAAATTTGAAGGGTATAATGATAATTTCACGTAAGCTAAGAGCAAAAAGGTAAATTTACCATTTTTAGTCAAAGAAAAGTCAATATTCTAAACCCTTCTTGCTTATGCCATGCACCCCACCATTTAGCATTAAAACACTTTGTTTTAATTAAAAGAAAGGAGAAGAGAGGAGAAGAGAGGAGAAGAAGAATACTTTCAACCATCACCCAAATTCTACCATTTATTTTGATTCTCTAACCCAAACCAAGTTGTTCTAAGATAATTTAGGATCAAGAAAGTCAAATCTATCATTGGATTAGGGAAATTCTCAAAGGATTTTAAGATAACACTAAAGAAAACTTTAGGTAAATTTTGCCTCATCTCTCTCTACATTATGATTTTGAGTTTGGTGTTAAGATATGTTGTTCTCCATTCTTGAATATGCATGAAATATGGTTTAGATGAATGAAATGAGTTAGGGAGAAGTCTGCTTAAGCCAAAATTGAGATGCCCTCTCTTTGGTGAAAGTTTGTAAAATTTTGAATATCTTTTGAAGTTGATGGTTTAAATGAAGGGAATTGGATTTAATGGAGTGGTGAAATGTGTTGTTGTTTGGAACTACTTGTTATATAACAAGATAGGAGCATGAATTACTATGATAAAGTCTTGAAAATATGAGTCGAAAGTTATGCACATTAGGTGTTTGATAAAATGCCTAAGTGAACTTGACTTAGGATTTAAGGATTGTAATGGTGTGCAATGGAAAGAGGTTTTCATGTTTACTTAGAGTAAACTTGAATTTATACATAGATTGATGAGTGGTGACCTAATGTGCTTAGATAAAAATGTGTTTAGTTATGATTTGAAATGTGTAAGTATTGGATCAAAGGTAATAAATGCCTTGGAAAATGCAAAAGAAAATGTATGCGAATAATAAGGGAAGTAATCATATAAGAAGCTTAATGGTCAAATCCTATAGCTTAAAAATAGTGATATTGTGTTTTATACACTTCTTCGATGGTGTATAAATATAAGAAACATGTTTAAGTACTAAATACATTGCATATTATATGTATAAAGATTCGGGAGCTACGGATTAAGGAGCTTATACCGAGGATTGTTGAAGTCAAGGGAGTGTACACCTTCTTTTGAGGTGAGTTGGGGAAAACATATCTTTCAAATTGGACTAGGACAACCTAAGACATGCATAATAACTTGTATGTGAATTTTGAACCTAGGTAATGTATAATAGAATTAAATCTCAAATAGAATCTAGTATACTCATATATTTAATAAACAAAAATGATTTGAATAACTTTTCACTGCAAAAGATTATTTTCACTGCATGAAATAATGTTTTGAAACTTACATATGCATAACTGAGTCATGTATGCTATGTGTATGTATTCTCTTTTGGCTTAGAGCCATGGCAAGGTTCCGTTTTATCGGTTGGACCTATAAATAAGGCATGGTACTTACTTGATTTTAGCATTAAATATTTGTATATGATTTTTTTTATGATTGGTGAGGTAACAATTGGCCATTCTTGTGCTAGGCACAACATATTCAGCGACCCTCGTACCCTTAACACTAGTATATAAATATCGAGTCCTCATATCGACACATTTCTACGAGACTTGCGGGTGATTTCACACTTAGAGGTCTAGTCACCGATGAGGTCATAACTTAGGGTCATGATGCTCTTGTCGACCATAGTCTGGACTCACCACAGATGAAAGTCGAGCCAACACCGTAAATCGGTGATGTGCACACTAGTTTGGCCGACTAGTGGTGACACACATAGCTATTTAACTTCCTAACGAGATTTGATTTTACATATGATACTTTTCTGCTCTTATATACTAGAACTGGAACCTATGTTCACTGAATAAGTGATTAATAGGCTAGCCCAATGTGTTTCCTAATCAGTATGGGATAAGTCATAGACTAGGCCTATATGTTTTTATGTCATGTATGTTCACTTCATACATGTTTATATGTATATTGGATGCGTAAAACCATCCTTAGGTTATTTAGACCATCTTGATGTGTACCAGGTTCTATTTGCGATATACATTTTTTCCTGCTCAATGAGTATATAATGTACTCAGCCCCTCCGCTTCCCAACCATGCAAGTTAATTTAGTAAGCTTGAAGCTTTGAGTGGTTCGTGCAGTTTTTTGACATTTTAGGGGCACTACCGCACGTGGGTAGCTTCTGTTTTGTACTTTTATTGTATAGTGGCTCATGATTATGTTGATATGCTTTATAATTTTGTAAATTAACTCTTGACTATCTTATGATTTGTAAATGCCCTTATGTATGAATCTTTCGTATTGTTGTTGAGATTGCTCTTGAGTGGACTTAAAAGTCCAGAAGTTATGGTAAAGTTTTAATGTGAATATAGAAGTGCGTTTAAAACTGATTTACAGGTGTTTTAATTAAGTTTTGGGATTTTTAAAATACAGTCATTGTGCTCTCCAAATGTTTTTAAAGATATTCAGTTAGCCTTATATAGTTAGGTTAAGGGTACCGTAAGTATCCTTAGCCCAGGTATGGGGTGGTTGTTATGTGCCTAATGTGGTGCTGGTTCATAACAATTACGATATGGAAAATAAACCAATCTAAGAAATAATTTCATAAGCTCAGGTCATTCAACCTAAGTTAAGCTATCCCTAATGATTTGAAACTATTAGTTGCCACAAATGAATCTCAACATAATAATTACAGATTATATTGAGTATTCTAGCAATGAATCCAAATACAACGATTACAGATTTTATTATTGATTCTACCAATGGGTTCACAATATAAACAATCTAATGACAATGATAGTAAGATTATCCATATATGAATACCCAAATCGATTAAATAAAGGATAACCTAAACAATTTCAATAGATAGATCCAATATTAAACAAAGATAAGATAAGCTTAACGATGTATCCTATGATTCGATTTCACCTTCAAATTGGTATTGGGAAGTTAGCCTTCCTTCTTCTCCATCAAGCTCTAAGGATTAGCCTCTGTCACCTCCATCCTTGTTGAAAACCGAAGAGAAATGGTGAATAATTGAGGTGTTTTTGTTTCTATCGGCTCTCCCTACTATCCACCGTCACAACTTATTCCTTTTTATAATAAAATCTAAGTTAACGATCGTGTATAGCCATGCGTGGGCTGTCACAGGTGTGAGTGGTGTCTCAAACCCTCCCTGTATGGGTGTGAGAGTGGTCTCACACCCATGTAGTTGGTTGCACGGTTGTGAGATTGCTCACTGTTGTGCAACTTCACCGGCTAGTCATGAGCTACTTCCTTGCTTTGTCTTTACTTTCACACTCTATCTTATCTCTTCTTTTTTTAATCCTCATCTTCCTCTTTCTCCATGAATCAATAGAGTATGAACATTAAGAATATGACTCAATGAATATGCTTTCGAGTCACTTTAGCTCCTTCACTTCTGAAATGCACCTAAAATCAAATATAACCTATAGTAAGTATCCTAAGAATGTTTAAGGAATTAATCACTAAGTGTAGTAGATTAAATGAATTAACATTTAAGCACATATAAAAAATATTGTACCCTATAAAACTCTTTTATAAAAAAGATCCATGATAATTACTAATAAGAGGTTCTACAACTTTCTTTAGCCTTGTGGCATCTAGTTTTGTAATGATCTTATACAAGTTATTATGATAAGAAATCAGTCATAGCCTAGGATGGAATTAGTTTTAGGAATTTTAGGAATAAGGCTTATAAAAGTTTTATTGATTTATTTAAGTATTTTTTTCTTTTTAAAGAAGTCAAGCACTACATCTAAAACCACTTTCTTAATTAGAGTATAAGATTATTTAAAAAAATGAGCGTCTAGTCCATTAGGGCCTAAAGCTTTACATATATTGAGATTAAAGACAACCTTCTCTATATCTTCTTCGATAAAAGTTTTTCTTAAGTTCATAGCTTCCTCATTTGAGAAGTAGTTTGAAATAAAAGATTTGACTATATGCACAAAAGAGGCATAGTCTTAGTAAGTACTGATTATATTATGAAAATATTTAAGAACTTCTTGTTTGATCTTCTCTTGGATGATAGTAGATCCTCTACTTAGCGTATTGAATAAAGAGATACTATTTAAGTTATTCTTAGTATTGATGGATCTGTGGAAAAATTTTATGTTTTTATTACCCTCCTTGAGCCATTAAATTCTAACCTCTACCTTACCAAAGAATTATGGAATTTAATATATTTATAGTAATAATTTAAATCTCCTTTACTTCTATGATTGGTTTTGAATATTGCTGAAATAGCTCTTGTTTAAGGATTTAAGCTTTATTTACCATAGTCAGGTTCTTGATGTATATGTAAGCTTTGTGGCCTTGAAATTATAAGGATAAACCTATTATTGAAGCTTATTAAAATCCCTTAACCTCTATTAAGAAGCTATTGAAACAATAAGGGATCATTCTAGGCAGAATAAGGACCAAGTTTTAAATGATCAAGTAACTTTATTAGCCATTCTTCATTCAACCAATTCCCTATCTAGTTTTTTTTCTTATAAGCTAATTCATATTTTATTTAGTGCTCTAATTGAAGTAGTTTCCTTTAAGCCAATGAACTCAATTTCATTGACATACTTTTTGAATTCACCATTAAATTTCCCTAACCAAGTATTTTTATTATATTTAGACATATGTATAGTGATATTAAAATCACTAAGAATGATCTATAGAGAGTTAATAGAAAGATGAATGTCTTTCGGCCTATTCCATAAATAGTTCATTTGGAAAACAAAGTTAGAACCTTATATAAAGGAGACAAAGAAATTTGTTTGGTCATGCAATATGGTGAAAAATAAGGGTTCAAAATATGGTATTGAGATAATATCAGTGAAGCATCAATCTTGTAGGGACCCTAAGTAATAATTAGTTTCCTTGTATAATGAAATTGATGATTATAGAGCACCAACAAATGCTTCCCTAAGAAATTTAGTTTGCTACACTTGTCAATCTTGATTTTGGATTCCAAAACACCTATTAAAATAGGTTTTATTTATAAAAGAAAGTATTTTAATAAATTTTTTAACTTTTTGGGACAATTTGTACCCCTCACATTCTAAGAAATAATAGACATTAATAGGGGCTTAGACTGTTTTATGGAACTACCATTAGAGTTAAAGTTGATTTAGTTCAGTTCCTCACTAAATAAGGGAGGAGAAGGGATAAGGATCAGATCCTTAACTATTATACTAAGGATAAAAAAGGAAGTGTTTTATATAGTAGGCTAACTTGTAAGTTCTTCAGTAGTTTCCGCTCGTATTAACTTAGAGAAATCTCCTCTTTTAAGGCTCTTCTTATGGCTTTCCATTACTCCTTTGATGAAATAAAGAGGATCTCCATTTTCATAAGATCAATATAGAGTCTTTAATAATAGTCTCATTCATTCCAGGCCACACAAAAGTAACTATATTAGGAAGTCTTACTTTAATTCCACTACAATATATATTTTGGTATAACTAGTCCTCTTCCTTGAAGCTTTTACTTCATCCATACATATTATCCTACCTATAAAGTTGCTCAAGAGACTTAACCTTTATACATAAATAATATTACGATATATTATAGATGTTAATCCAAATCAAAAGGTTATACTTAACACTTTCCAAGTTAAGACTTGGTTTCTAAAGTTAAAGGAAGAGTAGTATATTGTTATAATGTCAACGACCAGTTTTAATGAATTTTTGAGCTAAGGCTTTAGATTGATACGTGAAAAGAAAACATGTTGTCCTTATTTATAAGGACTATTATTAAGCCTTAAATTTTCCAATTTTAAGTAGCCTAGGAATTAAAAAGAGGGAAGGTAGTTATTTTCCTAGGAAGAATCCTATTAAGGATGAAGACCAAGAATTTGTATGTACTTTTAAAATGTTTAAAGAAATAATAAAATAGCGAAACAGTTTGAGAATGAAAGAGGGTAGTGGCGCAGGTTAGTTAGAGAAGGATTTCTAACTACTTCTTTCTAATTGAGTTTAGAATTAATGCTATCATGAGGATGAACTAGTTAAGGAGAAGAACTAGAAGTTAGATGTAGTAGAGGTAAGAAGTCTCCAAAGGTAGCGAGCCTCTTAAAGCTTGATCTAGAGAAATAAAAATAGAGGGAGAAGGTTAGGAAATGAAGAGAGTGATAGGAGGAAGGGTCGTAGTGGATTTCTGTGTTGTAGAAGAATTAGAAGGAGGGAGGGGACCAAAGGAGCTGCTCAAAAGAAGAGGGAAGGGGGATAGGTTTAGAATGTTAATCTAGTCAAGATTTAATATGGAGAAGGGGGAATAGTGCTAAAAAGGAGAAAAGAACTAAAACAGTAATAGGGATGTTTGAAAAATATTTTTAAAATGGTAACAATACCTAGTGTAAAGAAAAAAGACAAAGATACACATGAGACAAAATAAGGAAGTAGGATGACAAATAGGGAGAGAGTTCCCATAGAAGAAGAGATATAAGGAGCACCCAAAAGAAGATTAGACAAGAAAAGGGGAAAGAAAGACAAGAGGAAAGAGTGTGATAAAAGAGGTAAAAGTGAACCATAAGGAAAATCTAAACAAAAATGAGGAAGAAGTAAGTTGAAAGTGAAATATGTAATGTCGGACTCTCTGAGCTTTTTGTATTCTGCTATATTTGGAGATACTACTGTATATTAATATATACATGGTTGTGATGAGTTCAAAGATGTATTTGAATCCTTTTGGTATGTATGCCAGTGATATAAAATGTTATATGCCCATACATGAACTTAGACTTCATCGGTATGCAAAATCTTGGAGATTTCTGGCATATAAGTTTTTAAGTGTCAAAAACTGAGTCCATTGGATGGATATGACCATGGTGGTCAAATTAAATGTGTTATGATGCCTTAGAGGTGATTAGACATAATTTATAGACTTATTGGACACTTAAAAAGCTTAATTGGAAAAGCTGATGCACATAAGGGCCTATTTGCAAATTGTTAAAAGTTAAAGGACTTAAATGTAACTTTTCAATTCTCAGAGAGCCAATATGTAATTTTGAAAATTTAAGGGGCTTATTTATAATTTGAAAAAGTCCAAGGACTAAAATAAAAATAAAATTTTTGGTCATTCTCAAATTTTGGGCTTAATTGCAAATTTAGGAAAGTTTGGAGGGTATAATGGTAATTTAACATAAACTAAGGGCAAATAGGTAAATTCACCATGTTTTCTCAAAGAAGAGTCAAATTCTAGACTCTTCTTCATGGTGTGGCCGTGAACCTCTTCATTAGACATTAAAACACTTTGTTTTAATTAAAAGAAAAGAGAAGAGAGGAGGAGAAGATGAAGCATTCGGCCATCACCTATCTTTCACCATTTGTTTTTATTCTTTAACCCAAACCTAGGTGTTCTAAGGTAATTTAGGGTCAAGAAACTCAAATCTATCATTAGATTTGAGAAATTATCAAAGGATTTGTAGATATCACTAAAGGAAAGTATAGGTAAATTTTGTCTCATCTCTCTATTAGGATTTTGAGTTTGGTGTTAAGATATGTTGTTCTCCATGCTTGAATATGCATGAATCATGGTTTAGGTGAATGAAATGTTTCATGGAGAGGTTTCTTTAATTCAAAACTGAAAATACCCCCTTTTGGTGAAAGTTGTAAATTTTTGGATACCTTTTGAAATCGATGATTTAAACGAATGTGAATTGTTGATGAAGAATGAAGAAGATGTATGTTGGTTAAGGTTAGGCCGAAATGATGAAGAAGAAGTGGATTAATGTAATGAGTTGTGTAATTGATAAATGTGGCTTAAATAAAGGGAGTTGGTTTGAATGGAGTGGTGGAATGTGTCATTGAGTTGAAGTGTTACTATATAACGTGATAGGAGAATGGATTATTATGATAAAGTCTTGAAAATGTGACTTGAAAGTTATTCACATTAGGTGTTTGATAAAATGCCTAAGTGAACTTGGCTTACGGGTTAAGAATTTTGATGGTATGTATTGGAAAGAGACTTTCATGTTTACTTAGAGTAAACTTGAATTGTTGCTTAGATTGATGAGTAATGGCCTAATGTGTACAGATAAATATGTGCTTAAGTATGTTTCAAAATGAGCAAGTATTGGGTTAAAGGCATTATATGCCTTAGAAAATGCAAAAGAGAAGCTAATATGAATGGTAAGGAAGTAACCATGTGAGAAGCTTAACGGTCGAATGTTATAGGTTAAAGGGAATGATATTGTGTTTTACACACTTATATGATGGTATAAAATTATAAAAAAATGTTTAAGTAGTAATTTCATTGTATGTCTTTTTATATATAAAGGCTTAGGAGCTTGGAATCAAGGAGCTCGTACCGAGGATTTTTGAAGGTAAGGTAGTGCACATCTTCTTTTAAGGTGAGTTGGGGAAACCATATTTCTCATATGGGGTTAGATCACCCTAAGACATGTATGATGACCTGTATGTGAATTCTAAACCTAAGTAATGCTTACTAGAATTGAATCTCAATTGGATACTAATACGTTTATGTATTTATGAAATAACATTGTTTTGAACAACTACGCATTTGAAGCACAAAAATTGGCTTTTCTTTCATGAGATAATGTTTTGGAAATTTTCATATGCATAACTAAGTCATATATACTACTTGCAAGTATTCTCTTTTATCTTAGAGCCTTGACACAGTTCCATTTTCTTGGTTGGACCGATAAATAAAGGCATGACGTTTTAATTCTAGTATTCAACGTTTGTATATGATTTTTTGATGATTGGTGAGGAAACAATTGGCCAATCATGTGTTAGGCATAGTTGATTAAGCGACCCCTGTACTCTTGACGCTGGACATAAAAGTCGAGTCCCTGTATTGACACCTTTCTATGGGACCTCCAGGTGATTCTACACCTAGGGTCTGGACACCGAGAAATTCATCACCTAGGGTCATGATTCTCTTATCGACTGTAGTCTGGACTCACCACGGATGAAGTCGAGCCAACACCGAGGATCGGCGGATATGTGCATTAGTCTGGCCGACTAGTGGTGTCACATATGATTATTTTGGCTTACCCTAATTTTTTTCGGATGAGATTTAACATGCACGTGTGATGTTTTATGCTTTTGTGTATTATAACTGGAATCTATGTTCACCGGATGAGTAAATTAATAGGCTAGGCCTATAAGGTTCCTAACCAATATACGTTGAGTCATAAACTAGGCCTATATGTCTTATGAGTTATCTATGTCGTCTTGGTGTGTATCGAGTTCTATTCATTAGTTTGAACTTACCCCCTCCACTTCTAACCATGCAAGTTAAGTTGGTGAGTTAGAAGTTCTGAGTGAATCGTGCATCTTTTGACATTTTCGAGATATTACTGCACGTGGGTAGTCTCTGTTTTGTACTTTGTTGTGTAGTGGCTCATGATTATGTTGATATGCTTTATAATTTTGTAAAATAACTCTTATCTTTCTTGTGGTTTGTAAATGACGTTATGTATGAACATTTTGTATCCTAGCATAGTTGGGTTAAGGATACTGTGAGTATCTTTAGCCTGAGTATGCAGTGGTTGTAATGTGCCCGATGTGATTCTGGTTCGTGACAATTAAATTGATCTCAGAGAAAAGGTTTTATATTTTCAAAAGCGTTATTTCCGTTTTCAAAAGATTCATAAGCCTTAGGAGTTAAGTCTGGGTGTCGACAATCTTTGGTTGAGAAGTTGAGTCTCGGATCGTTAAATTGACGTCGTTAACGGTCGGATGATTTCGACCTCGTCTAAAGTACTTGTCGACATTCCTTGAGGTGTAAGGGACATCAAATAAGATAGGCTTAGTCTGCTTTATTTTATTAAATAATGTCTCCTTTTCTGTGATTTTATATTGTTAGCATGGTTGTACAAATAAGGGGAAGTTGTTGCAAGGTTAGACCTTTGTGACCTGAGCTAGAGGAACACATCACTGAAGTAGTCACAGAACCAGCGGTTGCTAACTCGTAGTTTATAAGGTGTTCTGCATGTTCTCGATAGAGACGCTAAAGTTTTGATCGATATTGCACGCAAAGGTCCTTTGATAGTGTGTCCTTCGTCAAGGACGTTAGTTTTCCCCTAAAGCCGATAGATTTCCCCCTCATTATATTCACTCCTCTAGGAGAGCAAGTGGCTTGTGATAAAGCATATAAGGCCTGTGAGCTAAAGGTCGATGATGGTGAGTTAGAGGCAGATCTTATTCCCCTCGATCTCTAAGATTTCGAGGTGATATTGGGGATTAACTGGCTAGAGAGGCATCACGCCAGGGTTGATTATTATAAGAAAGAGATGGAGTTCGACATTTAGGGTGAAGTACTAATTAAATTTAACGGTGACTGACGGTGTTCTCTAGTTGTTTGATATCGGTGGTCAAGGATACGAAATTGATTCATCGGGGAAGCCAGGAATACCTCACATATGTGATTGACACTTAGGAATAGAGGATCGAACCTAGAGATATCCCTATTGTATGCGAGTTCCCCGATTTCTTTCCGAAGGAGTTATCTAGATTACCACCTAATCGGGAGTTTGATTTTACTATTAACTTGGTCCACACTGATATCTTTACCACCGTATCAAATAGCACCAGCTGAATTGAAAGAGCTAAAGGAGCAGTTGCAAAAGCTATTAGACAAGGGCTTCATCAGACCAAGTCATTTACCGTGGGGAGCACCAGTATTGTTTGTCAAGAAGAAGGACGGAACCCTCTACTTATGTGTTGATTATCTACAGTTAAATAGGGTTACCATCTAAAATAAATATCCACTCCCCAGGATTGATGACTTATTTGATTAGTTGAGAGTAGTTTCAGTATTCTAAAGGATAGATATGAGGTCTCGTTACCATTAGTTGAAGATTGTTAAAAGTGATGTGCATAAGATTGCTTTCTGGACAATGTATGGATACTATAAATTTTTATTTGAATCGTTCGGATTGGCAAATACACCTGCAACATTTATGGATCTCATGAATAGGGTGTTCCATCCTTATGTAGATCAGTTTGTCATAGTCTTCGTTGATGACCTTCTGATTTATTCTAAGGATGGGGAGGAGCATGTTAAACATCTCTGGATTGTGCTGCAAATATTTCACGAAAGACAGTTGTACACGAAATTTTCAAAGTGTTTGAAGAAGATAGGATTTCTTGGGCATGTGGTATCAGGAGAAGGTATTTATGTAGACTCAGAAAAGGTAGAAGCCATACTTGAGTGGGAATAGCCCAAGAATGTGATAGAAGTTCGCAGCTTTCTTGGGTTAGCTGGCTATTATTGGAGATTTGTTAAGGATTTCTCAGTACTTGCAGCCCCTTTAACAAGGTTTACCCAGAAGAGGGTAAAAATTTTAGTGGGATGACAAATGTTAGGCAAGTTTTCAGGAATTGAAGAAGCAATTGTCTTCTGTACAAGTAACCCATTTATTGTGTCCTCAACTTAGGAGTTTCGAGGATTTAACTTTTTTTAGGGGAGGAGAACTTGTAGCGCCGGACTCTCTGAGCTTTTTGTATTGTGCTATATTTGGAGATACTACTGTATATTAATATATACATGGTTGTGATGAGTTCAAAGATGTATTTGAATCCTTTTGGTACGTATGCTAGTGACATAAAATGTTATATGCCCTTACATGAACTTAGAGTTCATCGGTATGTGAAATCTTGGAGATTTCAGACATATAAGCTTTTAAGTATGAAAAAATAACTACATTAGATGGATATGACCATGGTGGTCGAATTAACTGTGTTCTAATGCCTTAGAGGTGATTAGACATGATTTATAGACTTATTAGACATTTAGATAGCTTAATTGGAAAAGTTGATGCACATAAGGGCCTATTTGCAAATTGTATAAAGTTAAAGGAATTAAATGTATTTTTTCAATTCTTGGAGGACTAATAAGTAATTTTGTAAAGTCAAGGGGCTTATTTATAATTTTCAAAAGTCTAAGGACCAAAATAAAAATAAAAGTTTTGGTCATTCTCAAATTTTGAGCTTAATTGCAAATTTAGGAAAGTTTGGAGGGTACAATGGTAATTTCACATAAACTAAGGACAAAAAGGTGAATTCACCATGTTTGCTCAAAGAAGAGTCAAATTCTAGACTCTTCTTCATGGTGTGGCCATGCACCTCTTCATTAAACATTAAAACACTTTGTTTTAATTAAAAGAAAAAAGAGAGGAGGAGAAGATGAAGCACTCAGCCATCACCTATCTTTCACCATTTTTTATTTATTCTTTAACCCAAACCTAGGTGTTCTAAGGTAATTTGGGGTCAAGGAACTCAAATCTATCATTATATTTGAGAAATTCTCAAAGGATTTGAAGATATCACCAAAGGAAAGTAGAGGTAAATTTTGTCTCATCTCTCTATTAGGATTCTGAGTTTGGTGTTAAGATATGTTGTTCTCCATGGTTGAATATGCATGAATCATGGTTTAGGTGAATGAAATGTGTCATGGAAAGGGTTATTTAAGTCAAAACCGAAAATACCCCCTTTTGGTGAAAGCTGTAAATTTTTGGATACCTTTTGAAATCGATGATTTAAACGAATTCTATGGTGATAATTGTGCATGTATAATGTCAATTGGTGATGAAGAATGAAGAAGATGTATGTTGGTTAAGGTTGGGCCGAAATGATGAAGAAGAAGTGGATTAATGTAATGAGTTGTGTAATTGATAAATGTGGCTTAAATGATGGGAGTTGGTTTGAATGGAGTAGTGGAATGTGTCATTGAGTGGAAGTGTTACTATATGACGTGATAGGAGCATGAATTATTATGATAAAGTCCTGAAATGTGACTTGAAAGTTATGCACATTAGATGTTTGATAAAATACCTAAGTGAACTTGGCTTAGGATTTAAGAATTTTGATGGTGTGTATTCGAAAGAGGTTTTTGATGTTTACTTAGAGTAAACTTGAATTGTTTCTTAGATTGATGAGTGATGGCCTAATGTGCATGGATAAAGATGTGCTTAAGTATGTTTTGAATTGAGCAAGTATTAGGTCAAAGGCATTAAATGCCTTAGTAAATGCAAAAGATAAGCTAATGTGAATGGTAAGGAAGTAACCATGTGAGAAGCTTAATGGTTGAATCCTATAGCTTAAAGGTAATGATATTGTGTTTTACACACTTATATAATGGTGTACAACTATAAAAAAAAATATGTTAAAGTAGCAATTTCATTGTATGTCTTTTTATGTATAAAGGCTTGTAAGCTAGGAATCAAAGAGCTCGTACCGAGGATTTTTGAAGGCAAGGTAGTGAACATCTTCTTTTGAGGTGAGTTAAGGAAACTATAGTTCTCATATGGGATTAGATCACCCTAAGATATGTATGATGACTTGTATGTGAATTTTGAACCTAGGTAATGCTTAGTAGAATTAAATCTCAAATGGATACTAATACGTTTATGTATTTATGAAATGACTTTGTTTTGAACAACTATGTATTTAAAGAAGAAAATTTGGTTTTTATTTCATGAGATAATGTTTTGGAAATTTTCATATGCATAACCAAGTCATATATACTGCTTGCATGTATTCTCTTCTAGTTTAGAGCTTTGGCACAGTTCCATTTTATCGGTTGGACCGATAAATAAAGGCATGGTGCCTTACTTGATTTTAGTATTCAACATTTGCATATGATTTTTTGATGATTTGTGAGGAAACGATTGGCCAATCGTGTGTTAGGCACAACTGATTAAGCGACCCTGATACCCTTGACACTGGTGCATAGAAGTCGAGTCCTCGTATTGATACCTTTCTACAGGACTTGCGGGTGATTCTACACTTAGGGTCTGGACACCGATGAGGTCATCACCTAGGGCCATGATGCTCTTGTCAACTGTATTCCGGACTCCCCATGGATGAAGTCGAGCCAACATCGAGGAACGATGGGTGGGCGTACTAGTTTGGCCAACTAGTGGTGTCACACATAATTGTTTTGACTTACCCTAATATTTGTTTTTCTAACGAGATTTGATTTACATATGTGATGTTTTTATGTTTTTGTGTATTGGAACTGGAACCTATGTTCACTGGATGAGTGAATTAATAGGCTAGGCCTATATGGTTCCTAACCAATTTATATTGAGTCCTAACCTATATTCACCTTATGGGTTATCATTACCATCTTGGTGTATATCAAGTTCTATTCATGACATATGTTTTTTTCTACTCACTAAGTACGTAGTGTACTTACCCCCCTCCACTTCCCAACCATGCAGGTTAATTTGGTGAGTTTGAAGTTCTGAGTGGATCGTGTGGTCTTTTGACATTTTTGGGATATTACTGCACGTGGGTAGCCTTTGTTTTGTTCTTTGTTATATAGTGGCTTATGATTATGTCAATATGCTTTATAATTTTGTAAATTAACTCTTGTCTGTCTTATAGTTTGTAAATGAGTTTATGTATGAACATTTTGTATTGTCGTGGAGATTAATATTCAGTTAGCCTATCATCGTCAGGTTAAAGGTACCGTGAGTATCCTTAGCCCAGGAATGCGGCGGTTGTCATATGCCCGATGTGGTTCCAGGTCATGAAAGAATAAGATTGAGAGACAAGGAACCTTATTTTAGCATAAAGGAGAAGTAGAAAAATGTTAGAAGTAACGGAAGACTAGCCGAAGAGCAGTCATAGGGTAAGAGAGAAGATGGTTTGAAAATATCAATTTTAAAAAATTCTTATGAAATATCTTTTTTCAGATGATGGACTATTTCTTTAACTTAAGAGACATTAGGGAATACCCTTTGACCTTATAAAGGAAAAATAAAACTAGATGTTTATATTTCATTGATCTATTATTATCTCCATGTGAAGGAATAAATATTCTAATGTTATGAAAAACATATAGAAATATAAGTCCTTACTTTAAAAAATCCTTAAAATTGGTCATAAAAATGAGTCATAAAAGGGTATATTGTTATGAGCATATATAATTTAAAAAAAAACAACTTACAAAAGCCTGAACTTTATCATGCTTACACTAAAAAGAAACTAGAGATGAGAATTTCAAAAGAAAAATACTTTTTCCTTCTTTTAATAAAAAGAGACCCAAATTGACGCATGACCTTACAGTTTATTTATTAGCATAAGAGACTGGAAGTAGAAAAATCAATATTATAAAAGTAAAAGAATGAGAAAAAACAAAAATTTCTTATAAGGAGTCAATAGGATGATTTTATCGAGTAGTTATGAAACTGATCTTCAATTCCTTGAATTTAAAAAGCAGAGATATTTTAGTTGACTATAATTAAAGAAACTAATGGATTGATTTTTTCTTTTGATCAACGAATGAATTTTATTAAAAGAAATACCTTGAAAGGTTAGTCTAAGAATTTGAAATACTAATAAAAAAAGAAAGGGGAGAGAATCACCTAATTACAACTTATATTAGCATCGCTAGGTCTTAAAGGAAACAACTTGCTTTGCTATTCTAAAAGGTTTTAAATAAAAGTGAGATTTGTGCTTAATTTTAGTTGAAAAGTTTTTGAATAAATTATTCTATGTTCTTTTGCTTGTTTTTTAATATTACATAATTTCTTTCTCTCCAACAAACATAGATAATATAGCTAAATGCTAAATTAAAGAGTATGGAGTTTTCTTTATTATAAAACTATATTGTTTGGAAAGAAATATGAGCATTCATGGCCATTTATTCAAATGCTGAGACATAGTTTAATTGTTTACCCTTTTTTCAAAATGTAGATAAGAAATGGTTTTTGATTTGATAATTGGACTTCTCAAAGTCCACTGATCAGGAGAGAGATTTGACAACACTTATTTATAGATTGCTTATTAACATAAAACTTTCCAATGCTATAACTCAAAATGCTTGACAAACCACAGGTAGAGTAGTAGATAGATTACAGTATCACTTTCCAAGCTACGGTAGAGTAGTAGATAGATTACAGTATCACTTTCCAAGCTACATGTCTAATTCCTCCATTAAGGATAAAATTAATTGGTCTATCAGTAGCAATGGAGGGTACTCCATTTCTGCACGCCTAAATGATATAAAACCTCAATTCTTAATCATTACTTAGTACAACATTATGTGGAAAGGCTCCTTGATGGCTAAAGCATCCTTTGTTACTTAGTTGGTAGCTAGAGGGAGATTGAAGACTAAAGATAGACTAAAGAGAAAAAACGATCAGATTTTTGTTTTATGTAACATGTTGATGAAATCTATAAATAATATATTATTCAAATGCAATTTCTTAGCTACATTATAGGCTAGAATGCAACACAATATGAATTTATTTTTCCCTACAACTAATTAGGAGAGCATTTTAGTTTTGGCAAAGAATCAATATAAACTTAGAAAAGATAAAAAGTGTTTAAACCTCAATCTAATATGCTCAGTTTATTCAATTTGGAATGAGATAAGCCAAAGATTTTTCAAGAATACTCATATTGAGAAACATACAATCGCATACAGAACTTATTGCTGTATTAAAGAGATATTTATTGCTCAACAAGTCACTGAGGATATGAGCTATCATATCAAAAGTAGATGGAGATTGGAGTAATATAGATTTATTCTTAACTAGCAGTTGTATAGATGATAGACTATTTTATTACCTAATTACGTCTTATTTTTTACTTTACATCCTTATACATTTTCCTATGTTTACCTTTCTAGGCTTACTAGTAAATTACTTTATTTTTAAAAATAAAAACTATACCTTGCTTTCCCAATCGAATATGCCCTTCAATTCAACTAAATTATAAATTAAACTGGAAAGAATTTGTAACTTGTGCCGGATTTTTAAGGAGTAATGATGTTTGAATAAGAGTATATTATTCATTTTATTAGTTGCATAATGCACAAGACAGATAAAATATAAAACAAAAATTGAAATATCTTTAATCTTAACCCTTTATTTGATTGCTATCCACAAAAATGAAGGAATAATTAAAAGATTGTTGTAAAACCAAATTAACTTTTTCTAAAAAAATTTATTAATTATTGATAGGGAAAATTTATGCATAGAATTTGTTTTTAGAATTCCTAAAATTATGCCTTAAACAAATTACAATATCCTCCTTATTATGATTGGGTCTTCTCTTAAGAAATTTACTTGATAGTAGTAAACCTTCCAAAATTATTGACTAGTTAGCTCTGGGTATTGTTTTGAATATAAAATATATTTTAGTAAATTAAGGTAGACTAGTCATTTTTGCTTTGACACTTAAAATTTTACAAAAAGGCCTTGTAGATGCTAATTATCAAACTAGAACTAAGTCCTACTTATTATTGCTTATAATTCTCTTCATTCATTATAAAGGATGTCTTTTAGACTTAAAATCCACTTGAGAGCCCAAAAGGTTTTAACCTTAGGTTTCACCTACTAGAAGTTAGTTCCATTTAAGCATGAATGTGTACATATTCAACCTATAGTGATATATGGTTTATATAAAGCTTCCATATTCTTTTAGTTTGAAATTTTTTTTCATAGTTCTAATATAATGAAAATTTAGTCCTCCTTTATCCTTAGACATACATATTCAAACCACACATTTCTTTAATAACTTTTGTTGCACTCTCTATCTAAATGAACTAATGAATTGAAATTGAAGCTTCACAAAAAACTAATTCTCAATTTATATAACGTAATTTTTACCTTTGCTTTTTTATTTTGTTTCAATTTCTCTTTTGATCGACTATTGTTAATGCTTTCTTTATTAAGACAAAAGTGATGCCTTCTCTTTTCATTTAATGAACTTATACGTATATGTAAAAGTGAAAAAGAAAACATTCCTAAAAATTTTATAATGTAAGATAGAAGAAAATAAAATAAAATGCATCTTGTTATTTGGTTCCTTTTATAATATGAATTCATATAATAAGCAAATAAATAAAAAGAAAGAGAATTCATGAGATTATTTTAGAGAGAGAAAGGTTGCGGCTAATGATATATATATATATATATATATATATAGAGCGATAGATAGATAGATAGATAGATAGATAGATAGATAGATAGATAGATAGATAGATGGATAGATAGATAGATAGATAGATAGATAGATATAGTAATTTATCAAAAAAATGGTTTTCTTTCGTTATTATTTGTAAGAATATTTTTTCAGAATTAAGAACCACAACGAATGAAGGAAGAAGAAGTAAAAGACCTAAAAAGTTCTTTTAAAGCTATTTCTCCTCACTACATCTTAGAGATGCCACTGTGTTTTCTTTTTAAAGGACAATTTTTTATTGGTCATCTTTTTCTTGTTTTCCTTTTTAACTTTTTGGGTTATGGATATGGGTAGACAATAGACACATTTATTCTCTTTAATTAGAAGTCATTAACCTAATTTTAATATTTATTTTTACCTTAATTGAAATAAAAGTGTTCTTAGTTATTATTTTATGGCTTTCTCTTAATTGAAATAATACATCCAAATATTTTTAGCTACTTGTTTCTATTAGGAAAATCAAACTTCATAGAGTAAGACCCCAACTTAATAATATTATAATAATTGAAGAATTAAAAGTGAAAATAGGAATTTCATTCAAACTTTCTATTTCATCACTCACTTACTATATGTCACAAATAATATGCGATTTATTATAAGCTCGCAACTCTTAGATGCTTGAGAACTTTGATGCTTGAAACAAAAAGTTTCATGGCTATTTAATTGAACCAAAATATCTATTTTCAAATTAAAATTAGTTCTAGTTAAGCCACCTTGCATATGTCTCCACCATATACCTTCTTCCCTTAATCACCATATAAAACTTATTGCTATGATTTATTTCCTTTTATTAAAATTCAAATATATGATTCTAATCAATTTGATTGCATCAATATCCTAATTAAATATTTGATTAAGAATCAATTAATCTTCACACATGATTTCTATTTTGTCCTTACCGTGTTGCTTACATTTCCAACAAACTGAGAAGGATCGATATCAAATGAACATGTAAACATTAACTACCATTTTCATAAAATATATCATATTTTTCTTCAGTATGAATTATTTTTCATAACCATAATTCATTCCTACTATTTCTCATGAATTAAGTGAAATTAAACTCATATGTGCTTGATTTTGAATGAAAGGTTATATTCCTCCCTTGATACAAGGCATTTTTGTTATCACAAACTAAGGAAAATTTATCTTATTTATTCATGAATTATTCCAATACTGAACTTAACCATACTAATTTTTTACTTTCTTGTGTAGCGACTACACATTTCACTTATTTTTGTGGAATGAATTTCATAAATACTACATACATAATCAAAGTTAACATATCCATTAATAATATAATCTAATCATTCATATTGTAATGTAACATTGAAGTTCCCTTTAGTGTATCTTACAAATCTTCTTTTTGGAGTTCCAATGCTCTTTACCAGGACTTGCCATAAATTAACCAACACTTCTATAATGTATAGTCTTATACAAGTCATGTTGAACATCAAACTTCCCCCTAATGATACAATAATAATTGAAACATCTCCATCTTTTCATTTTCATTATTAGGGTTTGTAATAGAGAATAACTTGAAATTAATGGGAATAAGGGTAAAAAATTTCCTTACAGTTTTTCATGTTAAAGTATCTTGAATTCTTCTTCAAATAATTTTCTAAGAAATCCAAATATTCTCATATCTCTTTCTTAGTGAATTAGCAACTATGGAATCTTGTTTTTAATCCCAAGTCCTTCATATGAAATTTCCTAGCTAATTATTTCCTTAATTCTTTAAGATGAACTTTGTTGGGGCGTATAATTAGTATGTCATCTATATACAAAGATAACAAAATTTAATCAACATTAACAAACCTGCTAAAATATGTAAAAGGATCTGCATTGGGTCTGTTGCATCTAAATCACATAATAAAGGAATCAAATCTCTTGTACCAATACCTAGGAACTTATTTAATACCTTAGATATATCTGTTCAACCTACAAATTATATTTCCTTTTTTCTTCAAAAATTTTTAATGATGCATATAAAACTCTTATTTAATATCTCCTTTAAGAAATGTAGTTTTTTACATTTAACTATTCTAAAAGGAAGCCAAGTATCATAGATATTGCTAAGACTTCTCTAACTATAGTAAATCAAGCTAGATGAAACTTTTTTGTTAAAATTGATATCTTCTTTTTGAGCACATATTTACATTACCAATCTTGTATGATATCTCTCTACTTTATCATCACCATTTCAATTGATTTGTAAAACCCCTTTATTACTAATCTTCCTTCCATATGGTAATTAAAAGAGTTCCCAAGTTTTGATTTTATAAAGATTTTTAAGTTCCTATTTTATTGCTTCCAATAAATGAGAGGCATTAGAATTATGTAATGCTTTTTGGAGTGCTGAAGACACCTCATTCTTTATTAAAAGAAAATATGCTATATTAACTTCATTATATAATCTCTATACCAATTTTAACAATGTTTTCATGTGATCTTATATATAAACTTCTGGAGGTTTAGACTCTATTGATTTTTAGATATTTAGCTCTATTGCTATTTTATAATAAACCTTTTATTGAAATTCATTTTTCACTCATATTGTAATTTATAAACTTCTTTGTGAAATGTTATTTTCTTCTTCTTCCCTTTGTAACTTATAATTTACAAAGGTGAAATCTATGCTGATTATACTTATATGCCATAATATCTTATAGATTATACCCTTTTCTTCTACTAGTATATAATAAGAACAAGCATTTTACATCATGTAAACAAGACCTCCAAAGTTAGAAAAATCTACCAGCTTCCCATTCTGTATCTACATCAATGTGTTCAAATCAACTATAGTTGATAAAATCAAAGTCACCATATAACAAATAGTTTTGATTTCTTTTGACTAGAAAGCGTTATCGATGCTTGGAGCTCTTAACAATGTTGTTGTTCTTTCGATGGAATTTCTGTTCATTTGCTTTGCCACTTTATTTTCATAAGGAGTGTATGCCATAATAAATTATGTTTTGATCTCTTTTTAGTTGTAGAGTGCTTCAAATTCAATATATTTATACTTTCCTCCATTGTCCTTCCTAATATAGTTAATCTTTTCACCATAATCAAGTTCAGATCACACTGTAAAAAATGACGACACATATGCTTTTCTTTTAGAAAGGCTTAGTCAATACCTCGTGGAATAATGATTAATGAAAGATATAAAGTACTTTTCTCTACTTAGGAATGGAACTAGTGCTACACATCAGAGCACAAATCATTTCCATAATAGCTTTGCTTCACAATTTTGATGTGTTAGAATTCATATAATATTGCTGCTTGTTTAGCACACAATGCTTATAAAGAATAATGATGTCTTTTTTTAAGTCAAGTAGCTTATTCTTACTAAAGATCTTCATTCCATATTTTGATATATATTCAAGTTTTTTATGACATAATATTGTAGATCTTTCATTTATACTAATTAAATCAATTGATGCCTTTTCTTTTGTAATGGTCTCCCTTTTAATTTGTAAAAGTTTGTAGTTATATATATATAAGGTCTATATATTTTAAAATATATAGACCTAATCAAGCTAAGGATGATCAATCTATATAGACTTTGGAAAATTCTCATAGATTCTCCAACAAATCCTACCTAGAAATTTTTATACCTAGCCCCCCAAAGTAAGCTGGTCTAGTCTCCTTTAATCAAACTTTATAATGCCTAAAGATGCTATTACTTGTTAGCTTGCTATTAAAGCTAAAATGAACCAAAGACAAAATTTAGGCTACTAATCCTTTTTGTGGCTTATGCAAAACTAAACCAATGTCAATTTCTCACTTATTCTTTCCCATATGCTCAAGCCATTTGGTTAAGAATCCAACACACCTTGAATCTATGTTGTGATGTAAGAAACTAGGAACAAATCATTGAATGGACCTGTGTATAGGATAGGAAGCTAGAAAATGATTCAGTGGTGACTCACCTACTATATTTATTTCATTTAGAGGGGAAAAAACAATCAAGTCGATAACAAACTAGAGCTGGATAAGCGTATCTTAGCTTATAGCCTAATCCATTAGATAAGGGAGCTTCTTATAATTGCTATAGGAACTTAAATGACAATGCTAAGAATTCTTGATGCTTAAAGTAGCTCTTTAAACCATTATCTATGTATCCTATAATGCATTCTAGTTCTTTATCTTTAGCATCTTGTTACTCTTACTTGTACATAAGCTTGGCTTATAGGCTATAAAATTAAATATTTTTAAGGCTTTCTAAACCAGTCTGATTTTTAGAAAAATATATCTATTTAACTTCTAAAAAAACTACTAACCATAATTTTAAAAACACGAAAGAATGTAAAAGTCTCTTACTACTAGGTTTTACACATATATTTATATTAAATTATAGTGACAAAACATGGTCTTAGACATGAGCATATCTCATGATATATTATTAACTACTTACAATCTTGAAAATTACTTGAGCAATGACACACTTGCGCCTTCAGTTATGTCATCCATTTTCTACATTTCAAACTAGAACATGAGCACTGACATGCTTGTGTTGCCAATCATGTTTTACATTATTTTAAAATCTAAATTCTAGGCAATTAAACATGCACAGATATACTTATATGATTATTTTTTCACTAGTTACTCATTATTATGCAAAAATTCCTTCATCCAAATATGTACTTTGGTCGTGTTTTAACTCTAAATTTTAAAAAGAATATGGATTAGCACAAGCTTGTGGTCATTCAAATTTGATGTATTTTTTCATGTTTTCACTTATAATATTATCTAACCTTAGATTATGTCATTCTTTATGAAATTCTTCCATAATTACTTAAATCAAGAAAAATCTAATTAAATTAAGGTCAATTTAATATAAAAACAGCAAAATATTAAGAAAAATATATGCATATTTCATATACATTAAATACCCTTATATTTAGAATTTTGATTTTTCTCAAAGCAAATCAATATCAATTACTTTCAAACTTAGTAAGTTTCAACTTTAGGAATGTTTAATATATACATCAAATTAATGAAAACTACTTATTATTTGTCTAACTACATCAGTCATTGAATATTTAGGTTCCTAAATACTTAAGATTAACTTATAATTTAGTTTAATCAAAGTTAATTATTCTTTCAAAATAGGTTAATTTAAATAATTTAATATTGTTTATAATATCAATATAAATGAGTAAAAAAATTTAACTCATAAGCACTTAACAAACCACATAAAAATTTAAATAATTATTTTTGGCATAAGTGACTAGTTTAAAACATTTTATTAACCTTCTGATGTGAACATAAACACCATTTTATGAATATCATTGATTGCTCAGTTAGTTCATAATTTTAAATGGTTAGTAGCTCTATTCTTAGCTTAGACCATTTATTTATATCAAATTAGTGGAGTGAATTTATTTATGCTCCCTTTATTCATATATGTTTTTTATATGATGGTGCTAATTAAATTATATTTTTAACATGATTTTTAGAGTATTTTTATTTTTTATGTTTTTCTATAAAATCTGTTTCTCAATTTAAATTATATTTTATTTTCAGACCTGGTTTAAGCTCCCAAATGAAGTAAGAAGGAATTCAGGAAATTTAAGATAAGTTAGAGTAAATATTAGCATGATTTGAGAAAAAGGATTTAGAATATGGTTCAAAACACATAACTATATCCAAATTGTATTTGTTAAGAAGTATGAGTTCAACACAAATTCATGTTTGAGATCCATTTTAGTGATGATGAAGTTTGAGCTTTTTGCATATTATGACTCACTTAAAGACCGTTAGGCCAACACAAATTTGTGTTGGGACCTATTTTGATGGTATTTCTTGTTAATTGTTAGGGTTTTTAGATAATAAAAGAAAAGGGTGTTGTTATGAATGAAACAAATAGCTAATAAGATGAAACTAGATGAACAAGAGCATGTTGTGATTTGAAGTAGCAACTTTAGGGGCAAAAGGAAGGGATTTCCATCAAGAATTAATTGAATAACTTCAAGATTCCTAGATCTATAAGAATGAGTTCTTTTATTTTGCATTCTTTCTTAATTATTGTTTTTTTGGTATTTAAAAAATTCATTCCAAAAACTAAAAATGGTACAATATTCCTTATAAGGAAGTTCATAGTGAGCCTTTAAAACCCTTAATTAAACTAATATATATTCTTAATAATGTGGTTAAGGCGTTCCTATGTTTTTGATACAATCAGATGCAAATGGAATAAAATAGTTGGAGTCTAGGGTTCGTTTAGTTTTTCCTTTGCGTCGGTTAAGATTCCATTTTTTGTTATTCCATTGTTGCAAGCACTTTGGATTTGATTTACTAGTATCTTTTCTTTAACCTAATATAATATTTCATGTATAAGTTCATTGCTATTCTTTTCTTTTCCTTATAATACTCTAAAATCCTTAGAATACCGTATACAATGTATTGCCACATGTTATAATGCAAACCATTTTGTATCTCTCTAGTAAGTTATTTCCTAGCTCCCATATGATGTTCCATATTTTGGTAAAAAATTCACACCTAAAAAAGGGTGCAAAGTTGTTTCATGATCCTTCTTTCATAGGATGTAAATTATTAATTGTTTGTAGTATTCTTTGTCTTACTATAAATTAAATTGGGATAGATCTAGATAGGAAGAAACCTTAAACTAATTCATTGGATTGATCCTATGATTTAATGAAAGATCCAAATTTTCTTATGATTTATTTCATGATTACTTCAATTAAAATTCGATAGCATTTTAATTCAAATTTATATTTCATATATATGGATTGAGAATCATATGTATGAATATATCATGGCATGAATAATAAGAGCTTCATGGAATCCTATAAAGAGGATCATATAAATCATTTGAGTTAAAGTCAAATCTGAAAAATGAATTTATAAAACAAGTAATGTGTTCCTAAGAGTTATAGTTAGAAAGAGATTTCAATCAATCAAATTAAGGATATGAAATGTATTTCTTTAGGAAGAATATACTTATAACTTTAAAATTTCTAATGGTCCAAGAATCTCATAACTGAATAAAGATAAATTTAAACATAAATATGCTTTAGTGAATTTCTACATCTAGATCTTATTTATCGATTGATTGCTTCGTTCTTGTTTTATTTTAAATTAGTAAATTTTCTTTAGCTTATCACTGTTTTTAATTCAATCATTTGTTTTGTTAGATTTGATAATAGAAAGATAGTTATTACTAGTAATTGTGGCCCTTATGGGAATACTATTCGTATTTATTTGATTATACTATAAGAACTAAAAGTGCAATTATCTATTTAATCTTTAGTAATGTTTAGATCATATATATCTAATTTTTGGCACTATTTTTTAGGGACTAGTATATACAGAGCACTTTATTATTAATCTTATATTTGTGTTTCTGAATGTTAGGTTTTAGGACATTGATGTATGACTAGGAGTAGTCTTGAACTATTACTTTAGGTCAAATCTAAAAATCAAAAGGATCTTACTTCAGAATTTAAGAGATAGGAACCTAAGAATTTAAAGGTTACTATAATTTATAAGGTTACATCTACCAAATTCAATGCCATCATAGGAAGGACAACATATTATGTACGATTATGCTAAACCGTCACTTACAAGGGAAAAATGTAGCATTACTATGGTAAGAGTATGGTTTCACATTTTTCAGATCAAGCTTAACATGATTAAGATGGTTCAATAACTTGTAAAATTTGATAGCTTACTGAATAAGGATCCAAATGCACATATTTCCAAATTTTTGGAGAATTGTAATACTTTTAAGATTAATGGAGATTCGGAGGATGATCTTTAATCTCTTGTGTTAGTGCAAAAATTTGCATAGTAAGTTTAAACATATAATATTCCAACTTATTTTTCCTTGAAAGACTAATTAATTACAAAGTTTATAAATCATAATAAAGCAATGAAATTAAATTAACCAATATTTTATAAAAGAGTAATAGCAAATAAAATATTAGGGTTTCACGGTTCAATTATGAGGAATTTTAACTATTGAGTAATATCAAAAATTAAGATTGAAATAATGATAAATTTAAGATATCTATGTCACCGTCACTTATGGGGACAAAATCTAGCATTACTATAGTAAAATTAGAGATTAAAATTTTTAAAATCAAGCTTAATATGACTAAGATAGTTTAACAACTTATCAAATTTGATGGCTTATTGAATAAGGATCCAAATACATCTGTTTCTAACTTTTTAGAGATTAATGATACTTTTAAGATTAATGGAGATAAGAAGGATGGTATTTGATTTTCTAAATCTATGTCGAACAAATTATATAGTAAGTTTAATCCTATAGTATTCCAAGTTATTATTCCCTTGAAGACTAATTAATTACAAAATATATAAATCATAGTAAAGCAATGAAATTAAATTAACCAATATTTTGTAAAAGAGTAGTAGTACATAAAATGTTAGGGTTTTAGAGCTCACTTATAAGGAACTTTAACTATTAAGCATCATAAAAAATCAAGGTTGAAATAACAATTAATCTAAGATATCTATGTCCTCTCTCAAAGTTTCAAATTTATGTCTAATTAAACAATTACTATCTCTAGATGAAAAATTATCCTAACCAACTTTATTAAGAACATTTAATCCTTTAATTATCAAAATAGTCTAGGATAATTCTTTCACTAGGTTTAAAGTGTTTATTATCCTAATGTATGGATTATACTTCTCTTTTTATTCATTCATGCAATTACGAACATTGAATTTTATACTTCTCTTTTCATTCATTCATAAAATCACCAAGATTGAAATTTTGATGGTTGGACATAAATTCAAGCATTAAGTTGAAAGAGAATCAATTCAACCTAAGCAATAACTAATCATACATTAATAATTGAAAAATCAAATACAAACCACATCCCTAAACCTAACTAGGATTTTACTTGCTAAACATTATGTAATTAAAAAAACAAAATAATCTTCTATTATCACCAAAGAAGGTAAAAAGGGAAGAATTGGGAAAACATATCCTGAAATTGCTTACAAGTTAAGATGAATCTTCACCCATTCTTGCTCCTTACCTTTCCTTGATATTAAGAAAGATTAAATAATAATTAATAAAGAAGACGAATCTAAAAAGCTCCCTCAATTAACCTAATTATGGTATTTATAGTTTAATGTTATGTAATATTTTAAGAAGGTTTGTGTAATTATATTTTTTAAATTCATCAAATTATATGTCACAAGACTAATGCTTGACACACTTTTGACAACGTGCTAATTTTATTTTATCTTCTTAGCTTATGTCTCCATTCAAGTCCCCTGCTGATGTAAGTTCTTCACTACTTACAATAACTAATTCTTTAATTTTTGACATCTTCAAGCTTGAGTTAATCGTAGATGCCTTCTACAATGTGGCTTTTCAACCATGTTAGCTTCAATTGACTTTGATTTTTCCTTGATCAAAAATCTATGTAGAATGTTACATTAAAATATGGAATTTTGCCTCCAATTATAAATTATAAGTGAATGAATCAAATATGAAAAAATATGTTATATAATTCACATAAAACATGTTATATAATTAAAGAACTAGAAGCTAATTTATCCACTAAAAATGTGTAAAATATCGAATTATCAAATTCCGCTACACTTAGATCATTGCTTTTCCTTAAGCAATTCATAAAAAGAAATAACTAACTAGACTAGAAAAATTAAAATAAGAAATAGTTTAAGTTCATAAGTTTACGATGGCATTTAGAATATGCCACAAGAATTTTAACTCCCATATCCCTAGTAAAGGATTTATAGTTTCCTAAGGGTTTACCAGAATGAAACCAACAACTATTAACCTATAGTTTTTAGTTCAGTTAATAGTTAATAATATAAGTTATATAAATATTCCATCCTTCAACTGAATCACATAACTTAAACACATAATATTTTTAAAGTTGATCACTATGTAATCATTATAATGCAAACAACATTCCACCTCCTAAATACTTCGAAATGACATTTTCTTTATCAGGCGTCACTCACACACATATTTGCTAGAAATTTTGGGTGAGGTCCAGCCAAATCTTCTTATGAAATCAATATTACCATAGGCTTAAAAGTCATCTAATCGCCACTACACCAATATATACATATAAGAAAATATGAAAAGGACTTTGAATTAGCTGTAAGAGGGACCGAAGGACAATTAGGTTAACAAAGGAAAGGTACAAGGAAAAGAAAAACATTCATAATTAGTAGGGTAAGATCAAGTAAATCAAAAGAATAATCCTTAAAATTACTTTACCAAACTTATTATTTCTTTGAAAAGGTCTCTTCTTCCTTTATTATTTACAAGTGTGAGAAAACCAAGCCAATCAATTTTTGATAATTTTTCTTTCATTTTCATTTTTATTTTATGTTTTTAACCCATTTGTATGAGTTCCCCTATTTTCCTTTCTTACATTTTCGTCTCATAATTAATTATTTTCTCACCATATCCAATAACATCAAATCATAAGGAAAAAAACTCTACTAATCATGAAAAGGGTGCAATTACTTGTTTTCATTTTTAGGCTCAAGATTATTTGGGAAAGGTTACCAAGAAAAAGGCTATAATTTTGTATTAAGCTCAAAGGGTTCACTAATAATTCAATGTACAAAGGGGTAAGTAATTTAGTTCAATTGTAAATCTTAAGTGGATTTATCATTTTATTACTTGCATAAATTTTGTATGTAATCTCAAAGAGATGAAATGAAAGTTTTAGAATCCCAAGCCAAATAAGATATCCACATTTAAAAGAAGAAATTTTTATGTTGGCTCAATTTCTCACGAGGTAAATTAATTCAAATTAAAGTATCATCACTGAATTAATTTGGTATCCTAGCATTCATAAAGTCAATTTTTCATAACAACCACTAAATTATACACCTAATTTTTAACAAATAATCATAAATAAGATTTATGTATAAATTTTTTTTAATTAAAATTGTATTGGAAAGAAAAAATAAAGAGGATTCTCGAAGAGGTTCCAATCTCTCCTTAAGTCTTTTACAACAAAAGCCAACTTAAATCGACAACATACATCAGCTCTTATTAGAACGACATCGTCACACCAAAAGCACACTCATTTACCAGAGAATGTCATTTGATACTGAGGTAAGGATCTTCCCTTTCTATGCATCGAATGTTCTAGTATTACCAAATTAGGGTTGTGAGAAAGGAGACGGTATGATCAAAGGTAGTTTCCTTTCACGAATTCGTTCCATATAACCAGAGTTAAGGACTTAATCTTTGTTTATCATCCCTCTTTTCATCCTTCTCACAACTCCGATTGTAATCTCACAGTTATGTGTTTATCTTCACAGGGGAAATCGGCAAGTGACAAGGAATTCATGGAGATCTGGTGGTTTTGACTGAGTTAGGTCAGCTGATTAGGTATTTTAACTTCCTTTTTACTGCTTTTCTATATTGTATTTCCTCTGCATCTCTTTCCTATACATATGTTTAAATTCCGAATGTAGTTTCAAGTTATAATTTTAGTGAACGTAGTTTCAAGTTATATATAAACTTACGCTATCAACCTAAAGTAAATTGGTAGCTATGTATACTAAATCTGAAAAGAAAGGAATGTTAGGCTCTTCCAAAGACATGAAAGATAAAATGAGCTAATTTTAAAGGATATTATTTGTGGGATTAAAGAACAACTCATAGCTAACTATCTACATATAGATTACACCCCTAAACTTGCTTTAAATTGGAACTTATAAAAAAAATAAAGTCTATCTCCCTCACTACCAAATTTACTGGAAGTTATACCCATATATGTTAAATATATAATCTTAATTAAGAAGGAGCTCCAAACTCAATTAACTCCTAAACTCATAGTCTTCTCTATGTATTACATCACTTCTAGTTAAGCTATAAGCTACTTTATTAGTGAAAGTATTAAACGTTTAGAATTAGGTTCAACACTATAGTAACTTCTATTTTATCTGATACTAATTCCAATTGATGTATTGAATTTTGTATAGCTTAGCCAATTCTTTTTAGAAAATATTATTTAAATTCTAAAAAATAAGTAACAATTATTCTTAAACACAAAATAAGAGGAAAGTCAAGAAAAGAAAAAAAATTTGAGAAATCAAAATGCAATTAAACAAATATCAATTCCACCCCCACACTTAAGCATGAAATTGTACTCAATAGTGTACAAGTAAGATAATACAAATAATTATAAAAGATAATTAAAGTAGAGAAATATCCCCTAAGTCCATAAAAGAGTAATAAGGTAAAATCCATGACAATAAAATAACTTATAAAAGAGATTAAATAAAAATTAGTAAAAATCTAGAACTAATAAATTAAAATGAAAGAAAACTAGAGTTAGATTATTACATTGGCTCCAACAAGCATTAAATTTAATGTTTATAGCTAGACATGATCATTAAGTGGAGCTACTCATTAGAGGAAGTTATATAGATGTGCTCCCCACTATCACTCTAAAAGTAGTTCTTTAATCACTACCTATTAACCATAAAGGGTTTCTTATCCTTTCATTCAACTTCAAATGGTATCATAAAATTAAATTATCATCTTTTTCCTTTTATAAAACCTTAATAAGCTTATATTTATGCACAAAACTCAGCAAGGAAGAAGTAATAATAGGATCGGTACTGATTTCTCCTAAATATGCAACCGAGAATGCCATTGTTTCAAATCAAGCCCAAATGCATCATGGGTAGATAGTAAAGGTTTAGGCCTTTCTTCTCTTAAGTCCTAAAAAACTTAAAATAATCTAGGTTTGTATCCCTCTCCTTCCAAACAAAAAAAAATTAACAAGGTTAAAGTCCTCTTAGTTTTCGTTAAGTACTAAAGCAAAATGTGCTTTAAAAATGTTAATTTAAGTAAGTGAGTCGTCACACACAATAAGATCAATAATATCAATCCTATAATAAGTATTATCAAGTGTAGGCCATTTCAAGGCCTTGAAGATGGTGAATTCCTCCTTATTGCTCACACTCAATATTAACCTACCCTTATCCACATCACTTAATAGACCTATCATCAAGTTCTAGTAACATTATTATAAACTTGAGTTCTTATAGTTCAAGCTTTCTAAAAAAGAGATAAATAAAAGTATAAAAATTAATACTTGCACTAAATCATATAAGTATTTATAAATACTAGAAGAAATAAAATGATATGTATTAAGAAAAATCCTTTGATCCTTTAACTTTGTACGTAGTTTGTTTTATTAAATTGCAGTACACTCCTCGATTAAAGATATTGTATCATACTTCTCAAGTTTGTTTTTATAGGAGATGATTGTAAGGACTATTGACAGTGTGTGCATTGGCTAAGAAAAAATATACGTCTTTCCCAAGTTTTATGGAATCTTTCTCCCTCATTTTATAAAAAAAACTTTGAATTTGCATCCTAAACTCAATTTTCTTATATGGAGGAAAGAATTGTAGTACACAGATATCATATTCATAGTCTCAAGTCTCAAAAAAGTCGACATTGTTCTTAAGAAATGTTCTCCTTGATTAGTCTCTCATGTAATAAGGGAAACATCCAATATGTAGCTCATATTTAGCAATAACCATTTAAAAGAAATGTTTGTATCATGGATTATAAATCCTTAATGAAAATGTTTGTTTCTTCCACAGGTATTCCACTAAAAGTTAGTAGCAAATAAAGATGGACTTGTTTGAGCTTGTAATTTCTTACCCTCTAAATCAACCTAATACATAAAGTACTAGCACTAATGATAAAATTATATTTTCTGCCAATGAAGTCAATGTTTCCATAATTTTTCTTATTTACAATATTCTCTCATCTCCTTCCTGCATTATTCATCTAAATATTTGCTCGATTCCAGGTTTACTAGGAAGTGGAATATATAAGTTTGCACTTTTAGATCTCTTATATCTCGTAAACTACCCCAAAAAAAAAGGGAAGACAACATTAAAAGAAAGGTAAACTTTAAAAAATATTTATTAAAATAGCCCCTATTTATGGCATAAAAACTTAATTTTTTTGTAGTTTTATATAAAAACTTTCGTACTATAGGAATATAATTGTAACTTGTAGTATAAAAGGTATCATTCCCATAAGGATTGATTAATTAGCTAACAACTTGAATGCAATTTGTCTAAAATAATAGAGGATTGAATGAATTTAATTAAAATAAATTAATTGAAATCGAAATAAACTAATAAAACTAAACAATTGAACAATGGAAGATAGCTATAAGAATAAAGTTAATCAATAATGGAAACTTAAGGTTATTCTATCCTTATTTTGTCTTCCCTTTTTCTTATTAATTTAATTATACTTAATCTTAGATATCATAAGGTTTTGATTACCCTCTCTCAAGATATAATCACGTAATCTCAATTGAAATAGATAATAATAGAATTGCAACCTCTCGATTCACAAAACTAATTTTAACTACTCAATTATATTTGAAGCAATGCTAAGGATAATTAATTCACAATTAAGATCTCTCTTCAATTGTTTACTAATATGATATTTGTAGTTCTATTAAGTTGTCAACTTTTGATGCACATCTTAACACATGTAAATTAATTCAGTCTCTATATTTCTTACAAATATAAGCATAACAAACACCACAAAGCATTAATATATATTGAATTGAACAAGAATAAAGTTAATCAAAACAATTCAGGAATAATCCTTAATTTGGATTTAGAAGTCCATAATCATATTCGACATCCTACTAGTCAAAATTAACGTCCAAGATAATGAAATATAAGAGGAGAAAAGAAAGAAACAATTTTGTCTTAATCTGGAAATTCTGGAGAACCTGGAGTTGATCTTGATCTCTCCACTTTGATCCCCCTGTTTATGATGTGTAGCCTCTTTTTTTGTGCTTTTCTTTGCCTTAAATATTTTTCAGGCATCTAGGGTTTTCCCACTTAATTTTTGTCCAAAAATAGCCCTAAAACATCATGAATACAAAAAATTTTACTACTAAAAAAGTAGTGAATGATCATGCATTCTCATGATAGACACTCATCCCATATAGCTGCTTCAATTCGACAATTGTGCATATTCCTATTCTTCAAGTTTTTCATCCTTTCTTCAAATTTTGCTATTTCCACTCACTAACAATCAGTTCAAACAACCTTTGAAACCTAAAATTAAGATTAAATTCTTGTTTTAAAATAATCAAACAATTAAAACACTAACAAGAACATAAGTCTAAGTCCTAAACATAAGATTATCATCTAGCAAAACACTTTAAAATAAATTTAAACCTCTAGAATAAATAATATAATATATACCTATCAACATCCCCACACTTAAATCTTTGCTTATCCCTAACAAAAACTAAAACCATAAACAAGAAAAAATATAAACACAAAATCACAAAATCATTCAAGAATGCAATAATATTACAGTGGCATCAAATCTCATGGAATTAACTTAACCTAACCACCTAAAAAGTGCAAACATACTAACTTATTTCGTTTATGTTTAAGTGTTTTGATTTGAATATACATGTCAATCAAAATATTGACATCCTATTCATGCACCTATGACACTTATAATCATGCACTTATTATTATTGACCAACTAAAAATGTTAACTATCACTAAGTAACCTTTCATGAAAATTTTTGTCACTTTTAAAAGTTTAATAGGTTTAATTTTATTATACGCACTGATTTTTTAGGTTTCCTTAAACAATCACCTAGTCTTTTGTCGTTAAGGCAAACACTTTATCATAAGCCACCCCAGTTACGTATGTAACATCCCGTCTCCAGATAACGGGTTGAATTATACAAACAGGTATACGAGAGATTAATCGGAGAAACTAGGAAAACACATGCTCATGCTCATGCATTTGTGAACAGTGATTGTTGCACATGAAAAATGTTTGTACATGCATTCATGACATTTCCCGGTATAGGTGTGAATAAGTGTGATTTTTTGAAAAATAGGCTTTGTGAGTGATAATTTGAATTGGAGAGGAT
>JANZXR010000006.1:25035298-25071812 GCA_027575705.1 Erythroxylum echinodendron | reverse complement strand
ACTATTAGGAGTAAAGAGATTGAACATTAAAACTCATCAATGTCGTAAGCGCCCTTCAAAAACCAGAAGACCATTTGCCAACTTTCGTATTTTTTACAGTTGAATCTCATATTTGAATAGTAGGTAGAAGATGAAAAAGCACGCAATACGAATGCCTCAGGGTTGAATTAAAAGAAGATTTTAGGAGATTCATAAATAATCAAACAAAAGAGAGAGATATGGGAACAGAAAAATGAAAGAGACGCAAAAAATTGGAAAGAGCATTTCGGAGATTCGTAAAAAATCAAACATCGATAGCGACTCTAGAGGCAAACAAGGGGAGATTCATAAATAGAGCAAACCATTACCTGTGGAGATTACGAAGCAAAGGGAAGAAGGAAGGAGAGCTACGAAGCAGAGGAAAGAAGGAAGGAGAGCTGCGCAGACGTTGCTCGTCATTTGGCTTCAGACAACACAGCGTTTTGGAGTGAAGGGAGGGTATTTCGGACTTTTCATTTTTGTGATCTGTTGTTGTCCTCAGGACAAAAATTTTTGTACCACAGTCTTGGATGAAACAAAATTTTTTGTCTTTGTCCTCTGATGATAGAACAAAAATGGGCGAAGACTGCAAGCAAACACCACAGAGGACAGAACTTTTATGTCCTTGTCCTCCGTCCTCGTGTCTGAGGACGCTAATCAAACGCTACTTAAGCTCATGGCCTGACCGTGCCCACTGTCATCCTTACGAGCAACGTATTTGAGCATGTCGTTCAGTTTGTTAATTTTATTTTCCAAATTACTAAAAACATATATTCAGTTGATTTTCATTTTTTAAGTTTTATTTTTATAACATATAAAAATTATATATTTCATTTTATTTTTGTTTTCATTCCTTTTGATTTAATTTTATTATTACAAATAAGAATTATGACTTATATAATTTAATTATTTCATTTAATTTATAATTAAATTTATATAAATTAAAATTAAAATTAATAAAATTTTAAATACTTATTTATAAAATATTTTTATTTGAGTTAGGACATGAAAAAACACCTATAAATTTGTAAGTTGATTCGAACATTATGCTTTGTTTGTCTAAAATTAGATAGAATATTATCTTAACTTTCATGTTTACGATTATTTTAATCTTTTAAATATTTAACGATATTAAGATGTGTCGATTTACTAGTAGACAGAAAATTTATAGAGCATTTGATTTTACTTTTATTTTTATTGTGAATTTTATTTTTTGTTTATATTTTGAAAATAATATAACAACACTTTTTCTTACATATAATTTTTAAAAAAATGTAAATGAATATCATTCTATGAAAGGCAGGTTTGGAACAAAATATAACTGATCACTCACAGTTAACACGTTGCTATCTCACTTAATTACAATCATTGAAAACGATGAGAATTATATATGACTTATGTCTAACCAACTATAGTATGTTCTATTGAGATGGGGTGTTGGAGTTGAATTTGTGATTGTCTTTTAATAAAAGACGACGTAGCCTGATTTGACTTTATAGTGTTCTTATAAATTGGCATTCATTTAGGATAGCATTGGAGGATATTCTATGATTGCTTTCATCCTATATGCAATGTACAAAATAGGATAATGTACTGTAGAAAACTTATCAATCTCCTTCATCTTTGAATTTTGAGGTCATGGACCAATCAAGAGTGTATTGCCAAGTAATAGGAGAGTTCTCAATACTACACAAGCTCAATATGCTTCTCCACGCAGTGTTTAGGACAATGAAAGAAGAGGTGATCATGACACTCTAAGTTGCTTTTGCATTGAGAACATCAGTTAGGGATACAGGCGAATCTTCCTATCCTGTCTAAGGTGGGCAATTTGTGATGTGCAATGATCCACAAAATAATGTGCAGATATGGAATGATGATCTTTGTGCCATACTAGTTTTACCATAACACATGATTGTTGGTCGTATGAAATAGTGATCTACATAAGGAGTTGGAGAATTCTCCATTACTGGACAGTTTCCATACTATCTTATCATGTATTTGCTCCTAAATGTTGAAGCTCCCTAAAAATGTAGTCACATTTGTGATTGGAAATGTGTTTATTAGTAGTTTTAGCCTAGGAAATGCTTATGTCACCTTCTTATTTGGGTGTATATAGCTTTTAGCTGAGTTTAACTCAGTATGTTGGTTCAATGTGCCATAGGGAGTCCATAATACATTATCAAAAAATGTGTTAACTCCATTTCTAACATGTTGGAGCATACATTTCTTAATTTGTTTCTTAATTTGCCAATATACTTCATGGTTAGTGAATCACTGGTTATGACATATCTTTAATGTAGTATGTATGTATTATGGGCCTAAGGTTAATTAATGTCAATATTAATTTTACTACAAGTGCATGACATAGTTATAGCTAACATAGGCAAGTACGAGTTGATCCCACGGAGACAATAATTACTTGTAATTACCCTTTTTCTATTATCTAAGAATCATATTTTTATTTTTAATTAAAAATAAAGCTAAATAAAATAAACTAAATTAAGATTAAATAATTTTTAACTCATGAAAAGTAGAATACAAAGAAAAATTAATATCAAATAGTAGTGTCTAGGTGATAACCCCTATAAAATTCCTTAAATTATTAATCTTTTATCATGCAATCATATTATTGATTATTAGACTGTGGAAATTCCTATCTTATGTTTGTAATTCTCTTAAGACTATTAACAACTAATCTAGAGTTGATTAGCATAAATCTTTCTAGTTAAAACCCCTAAGATTACTTTATTGATCCAGCAGTTGATTAACATAAATCTTTCTAGTTAAAACCCCTAAGATTGCTTTATCGATTTGTGAATTTCGCTATTAGATTTGACCTTAATTCAGGGGATTTATATTTTCCTATCTCTAGGTTTGCATGCAACTCCTTCCAATTATAGTAGATATATTTATACAAAAGAATTCCTCAGTCTCAATCATATGAAATAAAATCATGCAATAATATTCTGAATATATTATAATAAGAATAAAATATATAATTAAATCACAATAAATCAATGACATAATTAAATTAAATAAAAGATTAAAACATATTGTCATCCTAAACTAGTGTTCATCACGCCTAGACACTAAAAACTTTTAGCTACTAATCATAAAAAACAAAATCAAAGATAAACATGTAGAAAAACTAATAAAAACATAGAGGTCATAATCATAAATCTCCCTTTCTCTTTTATTGAATCTTCTTGTAATTTTGTATTTGATGTAACTTTCTATCAGATCTCTTGATATTAACTTCATGTTTTCCTTGTCTTTTGATCAAAATTGTCACCTCTCTAGGTATTTTATGTCCTAAAATTGCCACAAAATTTGGTTTATTTTGTTTTGCCTCCATTCACATCCTTTTCTAGTGAAAACTAGAGTTTTTGGAACATACAAGGTCACTTAAATGGTTGTGTAGGTAATTGTGTAGCTCAAAAAACACCTAAATCGTGACTTTACACATTCACAAAGACTTGCATGGGCACATACACGACTGTGTAAGTCCAAGTTACTTCAAATCTTCATTTTATGTCATGATTTCATTCAAATTCTTCTTCTAAAGTGCCGCTCTATCATTTTAGACTAAAATTTTTTCCAGGTAAGTTGCATTCCTGTCGGGTTGATCCTTTTGTGGTTTCTCATGTTTTTCTATTTGGTACAGTAGAGATACAAAGCTTAAAAATAGAAAAGACATTTAGAGTGAATGATCATCGCCTAAAGCTATACTATTAAGGCTTCTAAACAAAGAATGTGGAAGTAGTGATGCTTGAGACCCAAATGGCATCATTTGAATAGGAAAACATAGAGTTGAGGCAACGATAATAAACAAAGGTGTTGGTTGGGAGGCAACCTAAAGGAAGTTTGTTTCTTTTCCTTTATTTTTTTGCATTTGTTGTTTTTGTTGAATGCTCCATTTCTTACATTTAATGTTATATTAGGGACAATGTAAGATTTAAGTGTGGGGATGTGGACCTTGGTTATCATGTGCATTTTTAAGTTTTTTTATTTTTTTCATGTGTTAAAAAAAAGAAAAAAGAAAGAGAAAAAAGAATTATTAAAGAGGAAAGTCATTTGTTTTGCAAAGCAATTCATGATTAGTCTTTCCTCTTAAAGTTGTATGGAATGAGTGATTTGATTATGATGTAAATAAGGGAGAAGTTGGTTTTAAATGTGAGGATGGAGATCTTGGTTCTCATGTGCGTTTCTAAGTTTGTTTGTTTCTTATGTGTTTTAAAAAAATCAAACAAACAAACATACAATTTCTATTTTTCTATTGCTTGTAGGATTACATAGTTACAATTAAAGTGTAAAAATTAACTAGAAAAATTCATGGCAACTTAGTGTTGACCCTCGAATTTTATTTATTTATTTTGATAAATAAGCATGATTAGTTTTAATTTGGGATCTTGCTATACTATTTTATCTTGGAGTTAATTAGCATATTAATATGGGTAAGATAATATGATATATGTTAAGGGAATTAAAGTTTAAGGTGGTAAGTTTGCATAAGGGGTATTTTGGGAAGATCACTTAAGCTTAAAAACCTTAAAGCTTTAAAGGAGGGGCAAAATGGACATTGTGCAAGCATTAAGAGTAGAAAAAGAAAAAAGAAGACTTGTCTTGAAATTGAAAGAGGAAAAAAACAAAAAATTGAAGAAAGAAGAGAGAGAGTGTCATGAGAGAAGTGGGACAAGAAGAAATTAAGAGAAAGCTAAGCTAGGTTTCATCTTTTCTTAGTCTTCAATACTGATTTTTGGTGTTGTTCAAGAAGGAAAAAGGAAGAGGAAGGTTAAAGCTTCCATTAGAGCTAAGAAAATCATTGTTGGGTGAAGATTCACAATAAGTGGATTTTTAATCTTTGGAGTTTCAAAAGGTTTTTGGTTCAAAGAGCTTGGGAAATATATGGGTTTAAGTATTCTAGGATCAATTTCATGCTTTTGTTTCTTTGGGTTTTCCAATTTGAATGTCTATTGATTTAGTATTTTTGTAAATATTGAAGAAATTCAAGAGAGGCAAGAGGAGCAAGAGGAGAGGCACATCTGAGCAACTTTTCAAGCAAGGAAATTAAGGTGGGTGACATTTTTATAGTTGAGTAATAAGCTATTAAATTTTCTTTTAAATAAATGAAATTAAATGATTTCCAACTACCTTGAAAATGTGTATTTATTGTTCTTTAAAATGGTTTGAGAATTTGCTATATGTTTTTGTATATAAATTTTGTGAATAAATTTTGAGTGATATGTGAGTGGTTTCAAATTGCTCCATAATTGTTGTGTTTGTGGCTTTTGGATGATTTGAGAAATATTTATATGATTGGTATGAGATTTTGGTTGATAAAGTGTGGAATAATGATGGAATTACATATGAAATGGTTTATGCTCATGAAAACAAGTTTTTCAAAATGTGCCATTTGGGCAATTGGTTTAGAATTCATGAATTACATGTTATGTGGGTTGGTGTAATCCATTCAAGAATGTCACGTGCACGTTAACCAAGTTAAAGGCTTCTCCCGCCTGCCTGCTAGTGGCACGGAGCTCCTTTATGGACTCGCTCAAGTTTACGACTAGACAGGACCATTATGTGGAATTGTGTGGTTCGTCATGTTCATGGACTTACCCAAACCATAATGATGTGCTTATGTGTTTACATGTGTTACAAGTTTGATGAATGCTTGACTTACATGAGTTGTGAATTAGTTTGACAAGTTGAGAATTTACGAAATATGTATTTTATGGATTTTCATGAGAAATTGCTATAATCATAAGAGTTTTCAATAGTTTTTAGCTTGTTACCGATTATAAGACTGTTACCTACGAGCTTTTAAGCTCACCCCTCCCCCTTCCTTCCCATCTTCAGGCAAAGAACAAGATATCGAGTGATCGAGTCAAGAGTCAAGGCATCACTCCAATTTGCATGTTTTGTTTTTGAAGTTAGGTTATGTAAAACAATGCTTTAGTCGCATTTTGAGCGATTCTAATTTTTTGTAAACTTGGTATTTTGGATTATGATGTAAGGGGACTCAAAATGCCCACTAAAGCATTGTAAAACTCTTATTTGTTTTGATATTAATGAAATATGTATATATTATGTTTTGTTCATGATTTCCAAAGTCTTTATATTGCATTTTTCAAGTTTCTCATAGGGGTAAAAATTGTATATTGGATTCAGGGAGCAAACTGTACTAATATAGATAGAATTAGACCAAGTTGTCTTCTGTAAAGTTGTAGTTTATCTTTTTAGCTTTCCAACTTTATAAAGTATGTAAATTTTGGGTATTGGAGTTGAGAGATATGAGCATTTTAAGTGGTGATGTTGCATGGAAGATATTGTACATGACAGCTATGTTTAATGATGCTTTGTTGGTTATGATAAATGGTCTTGTATGATGTATTTTTTGGAAGTTCTGAATTGAAATGGAAGTGAAAATGACGAGAAAAATGAGTTAGGAACGACCGATATGCATAAGATGGGTCATGATAGCTTGTAGGAGCTGGAAATATGAAATTTAGAGATGGAAATATGAAATTTAACCCGTAACTATCCGTTAAATGGACTTGATGTTTGTGTCCCAGCTCAGTTCATGTCCCTTTGGAGGGAGATCACGTCTGCTAAGTGGACCTTCTCGGGTGAAAAATGGCTCCTAAGCCTGCCTATGTCCGTTTGAAGGGACCTTATGTCCGTTAAACAGACACTCTCAGGACAACTACAATAAATCACAATTTTGAGCCATTTTTGAAGCATAATCTGACTTTGTGGTCTTCATGAAAGTTGTAGATACAGAATTCTTCTTTGAAATGGTCTAAGAATGGTCTCATTACAAGATTTCTAGAGAAATTTATTCCAATTCTCCCAAGATAGGTACAACGTGATTGAGGATATAAATATAGTTTAAATGTTTTGGCCATAACTTGATCGTCCTAACACATTCTTCTATCCCTAAAACACAACTAGAGTTTTGGAGATACAATTGTATTGAAGAAGTCAATTATGATTTTGGCGATTGACTAGTGTGGGCACACCACTCTTGTGGAAAATGGCTAATACGGGTTCTTAGAGATAACCCTCAAGGTAATACGCACGCCCACATCTTATGATGACTCTGAACGTTGGGCTCCGAAAACGGGGTCCAACAAGACATTCCTTGTTATGAATGGAAGAGGAGTGGTTCTTCATTAGAAAGTAACCCAAATTGTACTTCAAAGTTATGAATGGAAGAGGAGTGGTTCTTCATTATTTGATCAAATTTGGCTTCTATCTTCTTTTGACTTTCATTTTGGCAGTCAAGCTTGGAGCCTAGCACGTCCATTAACTTCTCTAACTTATACTCCAAGGATCCAAGCCTATCTTGCTAGAAACTTAGTGGAACTTGTGCTCTCATATTGTTTCCTACATTGTTATTCCAAGAATAATGGTAGTTCTGCCACCAAAGATTATATAAGTTTAACACCCATCTATGTTGTAATTACTTCACTGGGTTTGAAGAAAATTTCTACAAGTTGCTCTTCATAATTCTTGTGTTAATATATCTATAATCACATAAAAAAGTCGTAAAGTTCTTAAATCAAAAGCATTCAAATTGTATAAGATGTTATACTCATTCCTAGGTAACAGAGCCAAAAACTTGTTTGTAGTTTTATATAAAAATTTTCGTATTATAATTATACAAATCATACCTTATGGTATAAAAGGCATCGTTCCCACAAGGATTGAATAGTCACCTAATAACTTGAATGTACTTTTTCTAAGGAAATAAAAGATTGAATGAATTGAAATAAAATAATAAAACTAAACAATTGAATAATGGAAACTAATAATAAGAATAAAGTTAGTCAATAATGAAAACTTAAGGGTTATTTTATACTTATTTTGTCCTCCCTTTATCTTGTTATTTCACTTATGCTTGACCCTAGATATTTTAAGGCTTTGATTACCCTCTCTCGAGGTCTAATCAAGTAATCCCAATTGAAATAGATAATAATAGAATTGCAACCTTTTGATTCACAAAACTACTCCTAAATACTCAATTGTTTTAAAGCAATCCTGTGGATGATTAATTTGAAATTAAGATCTCTCTTTAGTTGTTTATTAATATGATATTTGCAGGTTTATTAAATTATCAATTCTTGTTATACACCTTAACATATATAACTTGATTCAATCTCTTGATTTCTTATCAAGTATAAGCTTAACAAATACCACAAAGCATTAATATATATAGAATTGAATAAGAATAAAGTTAAACAACAATTCAAGAATAATCCCTAATATGGATTTAGAAATCCATAATCATGTTCAACATCCCAATAATCAAAATTAGCATCCAAGACAATGAAATATAAGAAGAGAAAAGAAAGAAAACTATTTTATGTTTTGATCTAGAAATTCTGGAAAAATGGAGTTGACCTTGATGTCTTCACTTTGATCCCCCTATTTACGATATACAGCCTCATTTTTGTGTATTTATTTTCCTTAAATACTTCTTAAGGCTTCTAGGGTTATTTCTAGTGTTTTTGCACTTAATTTGGTTTTAAAATGGCCCCAATATGTCAATAATACAAAAATTTTGCATGCTAGAAAGGCTATGCACGATTGCACATAGGATGCTCGATAGTGCATCTTATCTATCAAGATATAAGGAAAGGCTCATCCTATGCAGCTGCTTCATGCACGATCATGTAGTTGATGAACAATCATACATCTTCTTATTCTTCAAGTTCTTCTTCATCTTTTTTTTTAGTTTTTCCTATTTCCATTTACTAATAAGCACATCAAATAACCGTTGAAACATAAAATTAAGATCAAATCATTAGTTTAAATCAAACAATTAAAACAAATAAAAACACTAACAATAACACAATTCTAAGTCTTAAACATATGATTATCATCTAAGAAAAGACTTAAAACACTCTTAAACCTCTAGGAAACATAATATAATATACACCTATCATTAATCACCTAATTTTGAAAGTGCACATAATTAGATATAATAAGTTTAAATATGGAGGATTCCAAATTATCGTTCTTGTAAAAACTAATTAATTACTAAATTTATTAACGATAGAAAATATATGAAATTAAATTTATCAAGATTTAATAAAATTATTTATTAACTAAACTAATGAAAGTAAGGTGACTAAATAGTAAAAAGAAATCAAATTCGCTAATAACGGTTAATGTGTTAGTATTAAAATAGTTAAGGATATCTCTTGCACATATTTATAGTGTTTTTGGGTCCACTTATGAGTAATTTCAACTTTCAAGCAACATTAATGATCAAGGTTGGTATAATGATTAACCTAAGATATCTATGTCCTCTCTTAAGGTTTCATATATGTATCTAATTAAACAATTATTAACTTTTGTTACATAATTAACTATTTCAAATTCATTAAAAACATTTAATATATTAGTTATCATAATATTTTTGGATGTTTTAGATCAAAATGCTTGCAAAATCACAAATAGAGGAGTTGGCATATTATAGTACTACTTTTCAAGCTAAATGTCGAATTCCTCCATCAAGGATCAAATTACTTGGTCTACTAGTAGTAATGGAGAGTTCTCCGATTCTTCTTGCCTTAAAGTTATAAGACTTTAATTCCCAATCATTCCTTAATACAACAACTTGTGGAAAGGCTCCTAGATACCTAAAGTATCCTTTATTACTTGATTGGCAGCTAGAGGGACATTGAGGACTAAAGATTGACAAAAGAGAATAAATGATTAGATTTATGTTCTATGAAAAATATTGCCTGAATCTATAAATCATCTATTCTTCAAATGCAATTCCTAATCTACAGTATGGGCTTGAATGCAACACAACATGAATCTAGTTTGTCCTACAACTATTTGAGAAAGTATTTTAGTTTAGGAAGAATTAGGAGAAGTGTCTAAGCCTAAATCTGATATGCTCTGTCTACTTAATTAGGAATCAAAGAAACCAAAGAATATTTAATAACATTCCTACTGAGAAAAATACAATCATACATAAAACTTGTTTTTGGATCAAGGAGATATTCGTTGCTTATTAATCCATTATGATCTGAGTTATTCTATCAAATAGAGATGGAGATTAGATCTTAATAAAATAATGACTAGGAATAATTTAGGGATAATATATAAATGCAATATGAATCTCATAATTGTAATCTCATCATAATTTTATTTACAATGTAAAGTTATCCCATAGAATTTATTAAATACATTTAACTATGTACAAGATAAAGAATACCTTTTAAATTATTTTGACACTAAACTACAACCAAAAGATTAAATATAGGGCATAAACCAACAATCTCCTACTTACACTAAGTAAATCGTTTAATTATCATATACCACATCACCATATGATGATTATATTACTATTGAGACAGTGGCTCAACGAGAAAATGCTATACGATTCTTTACAGTTAACACTTGCTTAAATCTTACAACACTCATCTTAATTATCATCATAATTAATAAAAATTTCCTACATACATCATTGGATCTTTGATAACACCTTTTCTCCTTTTACATGCCCAATGGTTCTAATGTTCGTAGTACATTACTGTCTTAAACATGCAAGGAACTATATCAAGTTGATTAAAGAAATTATTGATCTAAATAACCATTTCCAATTTATTAAAAATCTATTATGGCTTAATTAGCAACCATTGCTATAATGGAACCTTTCCAATCTTAAAATAATAGTGTTATAAATAAAAATAGACCTTAGTTAGGATTTACTACTAAATTTAATATCCATATAATCTTGAAACTCAAATATCAACCCATACATAGAATAATAAATGTCTTTAATACTTTATAAGTATTATATATCTCAAATACTAAACACCTTTGGTATATTATCCATGTAGTTAGAGTTAGAATACGTAAATAACTTCCAACATATCTGTATATATCTAATTCCTAGAATTAAGTTATTACCTTTTCATGTCCAACAAGATTTGTTCTTAGAAAATTATGTTTTCAATAATTAAAAATTAGAATTGTTGTTCTCTATAAGCAATAGGTCACTACATACTCTCATTGAAGAGGACAACTATACTCCTGCTATCCTTTTTATAGACATGCTCTGCCACTAACCTGTTCATAGACATGATAAAATCACAATCTTCTCTAAAACAAATCCTTTGAATTCATCTTGAAAGTGAATCTTTCAATGTCTCGCACCCTTTCAACTATACATCAAATGTATCAACAAATGCACTAGTTTTAATTAGATATATTGTCATGAGATTTAAACTTTTTAAATTTCATTTGACTCTCATTACTTATCTTGAGAATCATTCTCCTATAAGTATGTATTATAATAAACAATTTGTTCAATAGGTCTATAAGATCATATCTAACGTTCTGGATATCTCATAAACCTCTTATCATCTAATTTAATTCTAAACTTGGCAGATAATACATGCTTTAACTAAGCATCACATCCTTTCGTTATTAACTTTGACTCTTTCAAAGTCTTAGTATTCCATATCTAATATAAAATCTTACTAATTGATTTTGTTGGAACTATTGAAGGTAAGTTATTATACTAGGCATAAATATAGAAGAAATAATATTGCTTCATACAATCTCTCATATTATATTGGAATAGAATCGTGCATAACCTGGAAGATTATTGCACAACTTATGACTAGTTTGAAGTTCCCAAATGGATTACCAGAAAAGGAAAAAAACAAAAGCATGACGAAGTGATTTACAAGACAACTTTCACTACTACTATCTACTTCCAATGGAAAGAAAGGACAAGGGGAAGCTACAAGCAAACATCAATTAGAAAAAAATACTATCAATTAGATCAAAGTTGTATTAATTCCCAAAAACGCTCATATCTCTTTGAGTTGATTTATTTATATATATATTCAAGCATATCCTAGAAAAGTTGTAATGATGGATATAGCTTTCTTATGGTTAATGATAATTAGTTCATTTTCCAAAAAAATAAATTCATACTCTGATTGAATTTTTTGTGAAGGTAGTCACTAGAGAAACTCATTCCTTATAAATAATCAAAAATTTAAAACTCACCAAATCAATCTCATTGAAGTACTTCAGCATTCTCAATGTTTAATTTTTACTTAGATTTAAATTACTTTAACTTTCCAAATTTTAAATCAAAATTTTGTTTAATACATATGGCTATATCGTTTAAATTCATTAGTAATATAATGAAATACAGGTATCATCCTTTTATGAATTGTTATTCTATCCAATACATTACGTGTATAAGATTTAACAATTTAATACCATTCGTATCCTTTTGCCGAAGATTGATTTGGTTATTCTTCAACTTAATAAGCTTCATAAATTTCATATGATTTATAATAAGAAAAGGATACATATATCTTTGTTATAGCTTTATCATTTTCATCATGTTGATTGAGCCAACATAGCATAAAAAGATAGTCTTGCTTATCTAACTTTATATTATTGCCACTTATGTTAAGCATAAGTTTCCTTTAATCCAAGATATACAAACTATTTGCATAAACTTGGATCGACTACTTTTACTCAACAATCTATTTCTTATTTTGTCTTAAACATTATAGTAATGTTGAATTTGAATTTAGTATCAAATACTTATAAACATGAATTAGAAATATATATGATCTCTATCATATTTCATATAGGTAATGTTATCATTCTATAGCAAATGCCTTTAATTGTAGTCCATTATTATGGCTTTAGAAAGCTAAATGGAGTGAAACAATTTCATCAAGGTACTATACCTTTTAGCTCTACTTCATGCAACCTCTTGATCTTGCTATCATGTTGTTGACATACATTGTACATGTTTTCATTAAAGTTTATGAGACACTAATCCATTCAATGTGTCAATAGATTTTTTCATCTATATGATTTTGACGTATCTCTAAAACGTTATCATCGAATCCTCAATAACGATTATAGCTAAATTACATAATAGGCATACAATTTTCTTTTCTATAAAACTTTAAGAACTCTTCTCAAACTTAATATATGTCCAAGAAATTAAGTTCACTAACTTTTAATATGAACTATACTAAACAAGATAAATTCCACTTAAAACAAAAATATAAATGTATGGAAAAACAAGTAATTGATTATATGCAATGACTACCAAATGATATCGGGACCTTAATCTTGTATTTAGTTACTCCCACTATTTTATTATAAATAATAGCCCTTACTACTATTCAGAAAGATTACTTTTAGTGAGCTAGAATCTCATTCAAATTTAGTTGATCTTGAGTTTGCCCAACAAACCAACTAAACTAAAATTAGGTAGATAACAACTTTATCAATCACATCTCATGTGACTACTAGACTTATTAGGTGACAACTCTTATCAAAACATATCTTATATGTTATTCCTAGGCCTGCCTTTAAATTCTACAATCATGAGTTTGCCCATCAAAATCGCACAAATTTAGTTAAGTAGAACCCATTATCATAATACTAAACATATTTGGGTTAAAGTGGCCTAAGTTTGCTCAATAAGCCTAACAATAAACAGAACTCTAACTTATTCTTATAACAATGGAAGGCAACAATCACGTTCTCAATGTGTACTTAATATTTTAGCAAGAGATTTAATTTTATTTGTCTCATAAGCACAAAATTTTATTGTGAAATATTACACATATAGAACATAATATTTAACATGAATACAATATATATATCATACATATAAATAAAATATACAACTTATGCACTTATAATCAAATAATGTGCATAAAATAGCAAGCTTCATTTAGTTCTAGTTACTGATCTTCATAATATAAATAATATTTCCAAATTTTTGGAAAAATTAAATTAAACTAAACAAATTGATTCCTAAATATATTGAATTCCTATTTCAAGTAAAAATTTTATTTGTTTTGAAAACAAATTTCAAATCTAAATGGAAACTATTTTTAATTATCTTAACTCCTTTAATAAAATATAATTGAAAACAATTTTCAATAAATTATTGTTCTTACTCGTTATAATGTAGAAAAACTCCTTTTTTAAAATTATATGAGTAACATGTTCTGATCCAATTAAAAACTATTTATGGTCTAATTGGAAACTAATTTTCCTAAATGAGAAAACAATTTTCTAATGTTAAAAGGAAACTACTTTCAAAACTAAATAAAACACTTTAAAATCTAATTAATAAAGTTATTTACAATATTATTTAGAGATCGACTTCTTAATTAATTAGAAAATCTTTCTTTAATAAATTAGAAAACCATTTTCGAAATATTAAGAAAGCTCATTTTTCTTAATTAACAAATGAAAACTCTTTTCAAATTTTAATCAAGAAAATTAACTTTCTCTAATAAATTCAGAAACTTATAATTCATAAATAAAGAAACAATTTCTAAATAAATTTAATAATAATTCTCTAATCAAATAAAGCTATAAGTTTAATTTATCTGAATCAAATTGAAATAAATAAATTTAATTAAGAAACACCTTTGTTAATTAGTTAAAAAAACTTTTCTTAATTTTAAAGAGCCTAATTAATTAACTTCAATCTAATTGAAACTAATCAATTCTAATTTTAGGAACTATTTTTTAAAAATTAAATTAGGAATTAATCCAAATATTAACCTTAATTATATTAAGAAAAATAATTACTTTAGTATTAAAATTAATAACTCATCTTTATACTAATTATCTAACATAATCTAATTATGAAAAAATAAATATTTTAAAATTTTATTTGATTCTAATTAATGATTTGATAATTAATTTAATTTAATAATTTAACTCCTTGAAAAATTAAAGTAAATTTCAAATTATTCCTAATAAAATAACTCTGCCAAAAAGAAATTAAAAATGAGAAAACAATTTTCAAATATATTAGAGATTTAAACTAATTTAATCCAAATTAAACTAATTTAATTAAAAATAAGGCTATATATATAATTATAAAATGTGGGGATCGTCTAGCAGTGCACAGGTCCGAAGACTTTCTGCGATCCGCATGTAGTCAATCTGTGGTGTTCGTAGCACGTGCCAACAGAGTCTATTGACTGATGCTTTGATCCTATATGGGGCGCCTGTCATACAAGTGCCCCATCATTTTTCAGATTAATTTTACGGAATTTTTGTCGCCACCTCTTGTTGATTTATCGCTCCTGTCGCCGTTCGCCTCCAGCAACCACCACACGCCACAGTCATCTTCTCTAGCGTCTCCAGCGGATCATTATAGCAACCATCTGTCGCTACCACTGCTGGAAGCACGACACAGCTCAACGTTGATGGATGGACTTCTCCAGCCATGAACCGTGTCGCCAGCATATAGCCGGTGGAAGCTTCCTTGCACCGCCAACAGCCACGATTACCAGCAACCATAGACTCCCAGAAGCGTCCATAATCGTGGGCTGACAAAAATTTCGCACAACACAACCAATCGCATTCACAAAAAGTCTTTGTGGTTCTTATCCACTACCTTCAACCATCACAAGGAGAAGAGAATCCAAAACAAATTTTGGGTTTCTCATTTGGTAACGAAACTAATTGTGCTTTCTCCTTAAAGGCACTCCAAACTTATCCAGAATTTCAGAATAATATTTGTCTTCATGGCTTTAGGGTTTCATGTAATGTTTAATATATTGTTTAAATCTTAAACAATTCTTAATCATATCTACGGTTCAATTTTAAATCGAATTAGATCTGAAAACCTTTTAGATCAAGATTAATTAGATCTAAATCTGATTTTAATGGTTTATGATTTCAATTTAAAATGTAAGATAAATAACAATCAAACAATTTAATCAAATTATAGAATTATAATTGGCTTTGATATTATTATTAGAAAATTGGGACGGAATCTCGTCCCGACCGTAAGGTAGTAATTTCAGAACTTTTCGTACTTTGATTTCCTAAATATTAAAATCACTTTAACTCTATAAAATTATTAATACATAAATCATAATAAAGTATAAATCTTAGTTCGTACCTTATTCTAAAATTTGATCTTTTTCTTGTCGTATTTTTAGAACCGTTTCTAAAATTAGTCCATCTCAACCACTATAGTCGCACAAATGTTTAACTTCTAACGGTATCTACAAAACAAATTGAGATAATAGAAAATTTAAGCAAGAAGTGTTAGCTCCCTTAGAGCTTAACCCTATTTATAATTGATTTTAGATATTTCTGTAAGCCTTTTCTTATTGAATTTAAAAACAAAAATAAAAAATAAAAACAGACCGGCTCTTATCTATTGCACTGACATTTGAGATTAGTATTACAAACTAAACTGACGTTTAGGTAATATTTACATAAAACTTGTAGAAGAGACCAGATGAAAATTTTTTCCTTTCACAATCATTTAATAATTGCCTATTAACTTCGCATTTGGATTCAGGCAAAAATCTGACAATGTAAAGATAATAAATTTTTAAACAAACGATTAATTATTGTTCTAATATTACAATTGTGGATTACTCAATACTTCTCATAAATCATAACGGAAGGCTGGCCACTATAGTTAGAGGAACTAAACTATTTAAACCGTGTGATATCAAATATAAATACATACAACTTGAAAACATTTCTATTCTCATTGGAGACTACTAAAATAAAAGTAATTTGGCATTGGGCGAGTATAAAGTATCTCGGTATTGTACACCTTTTCCCTAATTTGAGACTTGAGAGCCGAGGAATATATTCAGAGCACGTGTGTGACTCACAATTAAGATAATTTAACTTATCCCTAGAAAGGAAAAGAGATTAAGAAAATAATAAAAAGGTATGCTAATTCCTAAGCAAAAGTCAATATCGGGTTGAAAATTCTGCAAGAATCCTCCCGCACTCCCCAACAAAAGCTACTCCGTTCCGTTTTGTCGGCTGCGAAGATTAAGAAACAAATACCAATGCGCATACGTTTTTAAATCTTTTCTCCTCGCATTAAAATCTTTCTTGCTTCCCCTTTTTTCATTCTCTTTTAATGAGGTGAATAATTTCTTGAATAAACTAAGTTAATAGTCTCTCTCTATATACATTAACCTGCTGGAGGAATTGATTCCACAAGAGAAGAAAATAGCAGTCCAAGTCCTTACTAATTATTATGTGTGAATTAAAAATATGAGCATGTTCTTCCGGCACATATATGTGCAGGGACAGCCCATTCAACAAGAGTGCATGACCAGATTTCACTTAATAAGTATCTATTTCTCTCAATTTAGCAGTTACAACTTTTGTTGTTGTAAATGACAAGGCGGGTAAATTTTACGAGATCATTTGTTGTTTTGGATTTTTTTATTTTAGCATCTAACTTTTAAAAATTATTACTTACTTTCTTGAGATTATGCTTTTATATCACTTTACCCTGAAAATTATTCTTCTTAAATGAAAAATAACAAAACAACATTATATTACTTATGTTACATAGCAAAATCAAGACAAGTTTTACCACGTGGTACCTATAAAAGTAATTCGAAATTGTTTCATTATTTTATGTTAAGTTTCTGACGAAATGATGCAAAGGGATACAGTTGATAAAAAAAACATAACTTCAAAAAGGTAAATGATAGCTTTTTAAAACTCGAAATTAAAATGAAAAAGATTCAAACTACAAGAGCATCCAATGTAATTTACCCGAAAATTTAGCATAGATGGTATGAAAGAAAATACAATTATCATTTTTGCTTATACCCTTTGAAAGGTTAAGAATCATTAACTTATAGAAACTACTTCTCGTCTATTCGACTTCTTTCTTTTTCTCAAATTCTCACTATTTAAATATTAACAATCAAACTTTGTTTTAACTAATAACACTATTAAAAAAATTTTAATCAAATAACACAATGTCAATCATTTTTATATTAACAACGAAGACTTCATGAATTGTATCCACCAATTGGGGGGTCACATACCATAGATATGAATGTCACTTCTTCATTTAAAAAACAAAAAAATGGAATATGATTCTTACAGGAGAAATTTCGTAAAGATCTAGTAAACTTTAGCTAGCTATTAACCTTCACCGGTAGTTATGCCTACTTTAGTTATCCTTTATGCTCAGGTCACACTCATATTGAAAACTTAAGCCTTATTCTCCCTGAACTTTATCTAGTAGCAACTAAGATCAAAACCTAATGATGAGGCTTTTAAGCAATTAGGGGGGAAAACTTTAGCTAAATACATTAATTCTTTGAAAAACCTACAACACCTTATTAAGGTAGATAACTAGGAACCAATGGCTAAGAGAAGGAGACAAAAATATCAAATACTTATAGAATTTAGTGTTTGCCAAAAAACAATTTTAATAAGATTGTATCCTTGACGGACTTTAAGGGATATATTGTCATGAAATGACAAGAGTTGAATCATCTAGATTTTCACTACTTTAAATGCACTCTAGCTGTAGCCAATTGTACATCTTTCTCCAAGCAAGAAATGAAAAAACTTCATTCCTCAAACAATCTTTAAGGATATAGCATAATCTCTTACCTAGCCATGCTCTTACTCATACATCAAGAGAGCGTTGTTTAGTTTGGGACCAACAAAATCTCTATGTTTTGATGTTCTTTTAGATAGCCTAGAACTTGAAAGGTACAATGTTATTAATTATATTTAGGAATTCGCTATAAATGAAAAAAATTTAACTGAATTTAACAAAACTTACTTATGCTTGATCCTAAATATTTTGAATCCCTCTAGTTTGTTTGATTATAAACTAATATCATGATGCAATGTGGATCGTAAAACCATATCCAAATTACTAGCCTTTAAGTTGAAATTCATCTTAAAGTTCTTATCAATTCTAATTACAGAGCCTTCACCTAAGGTGGGAATATTGGAAACAATATGCTATTCGCGTAAGAGTCACTTAAAGAGCTATTATAAGAAAGAGAAGAAGCTTAAGAGTTATTATTTGAAGAGTAACTTAAGTATGACACTTGACTCAGTCAACTAAAATTCCTTATTTGTCATAATAAAGGCTTAGGAATTTCTAGCCAAGTTTATAACATGGTTAAACTAATGTGTTATCACTACCTCCTACAATATACTCATCAATGGTGAACCTACATAGATATCCAAAGTAGTTAAGAAGCTTAGATAGGAGCCTTTGTCCCCTTATTTTTTCACTCTATATATTGAAGCCTTAACTTGAATTATTACAAGGAATATTGATAGAGAAAATAATTTATGATTCATTATAAATGTGATAAATTTAAAATTTTTAACTTGTCCTTTATTGATGATCTCTTAATCAATTGTGAAACTTATACATAATCAATCAATGTGCCGATAACTTCTTTATAGGAGTTCAAAACACTCCCAAGCTTCCAAGTCAATCTTAACTGCAGTCTTAAAGAGGATATTTACCAAGAGTGAAGACCTATTGGAGCCTACAAGCGCTAGTTGAAATGAGGTTATCATTTGGTTCTACAATTCGACACTTTATTATCATCATTGGTTCATCTAGTGATTTATTCAAAGAACATAGCTTATGGACCATTTTGTGCACCCAATGGTTTACTCAATATGCACCTGAAAGATAAAGACTATAAATTCCACTAATAAAAAGAAATGTCATTATAATTCTAACAATAGAGTGACAGAACACTTGTTTATTTATAATTGTCTGCAAAAAGTGCAATTCAATAAAATGTTTATTATATCTAGGAAATTATTTTCTATGAAGATCACAATTATAGGAATTTTCAAACATAATGTTTACATAACATTTCAGTTCCTATTTTACAATACCTACATTTTATGATGACTATTAAATTATATTACAAAGGTCAATATATTTACCCATTCCAATAATTATAAAATTTTGATTAGGAGAAACCATATTTCTTGCTATTGTTCGCGAACAAATGTAAAGATGATACGTATTAAACTTATGAATCTATGACATTAACTTATAGTTTTGTTATAAAGGAATTAAGAATTACCTTAAACATTGTTTAACCACACTAGGTAGTTTGTTTGTTTATTCACCTTTTATTAACCAAAAGTTGGAAACAATCACAAATTTATATTATTAGTTTATTTATTTTTATTTATTAAAGGAGAAATTATAGTTATGATTTCTTATATATATTAAATAATTTTTAAATGAACATAATAATTTATTAATTATGTATTTTGAATAAACTATTTGTTAACTTAATAACTAGCAATTAAATGATAATTATTATATTGTATTTTTATTCAACTTTCCTTATTATATTAATCTCTTAACATTAAAATTCTATTGATTCACGCTTTAAAAACAAAAAAAAAAAGACAGGAAAAGAGATTGTTGCTTTTACCATCTCAAAGGTTAGGTTATATATCATTTATATCAAGCATCATTTGATTACACCATTGATAGTAGTCAAAATTCATTAAGTTCATATCTCTTCTACGTAATTTGTACTAATCCCTTTGAATTTTGTTTATTATGTCACCTCAAATATTATATAAATAAAAGAAACAATTTTCTTAAATTAGTCCCTTTAATTGTGCATATGAAAACTTAATGTAGCTTTAAAAAGGGAAGCATAACGAACAATTTTATTTAAAGAGTATTGGCATCAATATCTTGAGATATTTAATTACACAAGTATAAAACTTGAAAGTGTGGGAATAAATTTGATGCAAGCTTTTATTCAAACATAATTAATTTAAACTACATAAAAAGTGTATTTTTTACTCTAAGGTGTTCAATAAAGTACAAGTCAAACCTTAACATTTCAAGGTATTCAAAATAAACTTTAACATTTATAAAATATTCAAAATAAATCATGAATAGCATAAATTTGGATGGAATTAAATCTCCATTATCATGTGTCACGTTAGTGTCCACACAACATCAACTTAATATTTTTGTTAGACATATAGGTCCCATTATTCCACGTATATATCATATGGTAAAAATTAATTTAATTTTTTACTTAAATATGTTTAATTTTTTATGAAACCTAATTGAACCTTAGTTAATCTTAATTAACCTAATTTATTCATAATGAATCAAAATTTCTGATTAGGAATATCATTTGCCCCTAATCTAATTTTCTAAACTCTACCAATTCCTTATCCATCTTTTAACAACCCTAATCTCAAAATTTGTTTGAAAATCAAGCCCTTTTATTCATTAGCAAATTCCCTTTTCATCTCCATTCTAGAATTCAAGTCTTAATCATGCGGTTGCCTTTTGCAACTTCTCCTTTATTAATGACGAAACCCTCCTTCAGTGTTGTATATGTATATGTTCATTTTTATTACTCCATTTAATTGATAATGACGCTTAGTTTTAGCTTTGTATTATAGGTTTCAGTTTCTCCAAGTAGTTAATGTACTCGTAACCTAACAAAACTATGAAATGTTCTTGTATCCTTTTAAGAACATCTAAGACCACTAGAAGTTGATCCTTCTTGTACACAGTTATAACTTGAAACAAATTAACACACTAAGCTAGATACAACCTACAAATTTTAATATTAGTAATTAAATATTCCAATGTCTTACACATTTCATTTTAGATCATTTATCTAAAAGAGCTAAAAGCATTGTACCTGTCGTGATTTTTTGTAGGTTAATATGAATTTTTTCTAGGATTTATAAAATCAAGTCATCTTAGTCCCATTATAAAACTAATAATAGACTTGTCTTATCTAAAGTTAATGAAGTCTCAAAACTAATAGATATGTATCCAAAAATTAGTATAGCCTCCAGATTCCTCCTTTTACATTATACTTTCTTATTCCACCCATTGTTATGGTAATAAATTTGATAATGAAGATCATGATCTAGTTTATTTAGAATAGAAAAATTTCTTATTGAACAAAATAGATATTTCATCAAGAATAAATAAGAGATAATGAAATTTGGCAACCATTATTCTTGAATGGTCTAAATATCTCGGTTGTTCTTCGTTTGAAGCTTTGAACATAAAAACTTTCTATATTAGCATAAAGAATCAAAATTTTGAAATTTTGAATAAACTTTCTTATCTTATATAGACAAACAATTTACATTTTTAGTTCTTGTAATATGTGATGAAAGTTTATGCATTATGACATTTTATAATATTATATGTGCCATTAGTGTGATAATTACGGTGATAACTTCTAAAGCTATGGAATCCCCACCATCTACTAATATATCATTAGGTTCAAATGCTCATAATGTAGTTTGATATTATAGGTTAGATGCCCCCTCTAAGAAATTCATGGAGTGATCATAATCTAGGGAGAAGATTTTATTGATATCTCAATTATCCAATGCATCTTTTTTTGTTTAAAAAATCTTATGAATAATGTCTATATTGTGAATTGATATTAGTTTAAGGTTGGGAGATGTGATGTTTTTTCATGTGGTTCGATGATAAATTTATTAAGAGGGCTATTAAAGTGATTCATAAATTAAAGAAAGAGGGTATATATGTTAAAGAAGCAGTCAAAACAAATAGTACTAGAAAAAGCATAACTAAGAAGATTGAGAAGAAAATAAAGCTCATGAAACAAAGTAATTTATTTGCAACAAAGAAAATTTTTTTGAAGTTTATGTTAATGAATATTGTAATATAATTTTTTTCTTATAATAGGTATTATTTTTAAATATGTGGGGGAAAATGTATTGAATTTCAATGATAAATTTCAAGCTTGACTTCCATTGATTATAATGATTGTGGACTTAAACTATCTGTTAAAATGATCACGTTAAGGAATTCCCTATTATTTGTCATATAAGACCTAAGGAACAAATATATGGATTGAAATTCATATACAAAAGTGGCAAACACATGAATATGAATAATATATTCAGGAGTAAAAATACATACTAGAATTCAAATACAAAAGTGGTAAACATACTTACATGTAGGAAAAAGTTATGCCAATAGTATATTAATGATTTTGACAATACATCCATCAAAAATTTTTGTGAACAACAAATCTTTCAAAAATTTACACCAATAACGTATTCATTTAAAAGATATATAACGGTTCACGTAATCAAAAGTTATATTAGTGTTCTTGTATTCATATTTAATGTGGTTGATTATGCACCATATTATGTCCTTCATTTTCACTAGACATGGAATTAAACATATAGTCTATTAAGCATTTATCAACTTCTTCAAACTTAAGCATTTCGTTGTCCTAAAGCAAATCATAATCCAAATTACAAAAGTTAAAAACATATATCCTTTTTTATTCTTAACCTGTTTGTCTACACCTTAAATTACCATATCTTATTAATCAAATCAACATTCAATTAGAATCTAGCCATCCTAGAGCAAACTATCATAATCAATAATTAACAATCTTTTTGAAATAAAGAACAAAAAAAATCCACACCATCAAAGGATTCACTCAAAATGTTTAGGATGAAAAGTAATAAAGCTCTCAAATAAATAAATAGAAGGAATCTTAACTATAATCTTGCAATAAAATCATAGGTCCAACTCAATGCCCATATTATGTCCATTTAAATTCTAATGTCCTCTTTAACCTATTTAAAGAGATATCTGGCTTAGAGGTTAACCTAAATAAAAGTCAGTTTGTCCTCGCAGTAAGTATTGATAAAATGGAAGAGAAAATAGCTGGCATCATAGGGATGGTAAGGAAACAAGCCCCATTAATATACCTTGGTTTTCCTATCACCACTAAAAAGATTCTCTTTAGTGAATGCTATTTGCTAGTGGAATGGATTCGTAATAAACTATCAACTTGGATTAATAAATTTATATCCTTTGGAGGTATCAAATTTGTTCTAAATTTTAAGCATATTTATTGGTCTTCTAGCATGTTCTTATCCAGTGGAGTTATTAAAGCTATACAGAAGACAATGAGGAATTTCTTGTAGAGAAATAAATCTTTAGATGGCAGGTATGTAATAGTGAAATGGTTACAAATATGCAAGCTTAAAGAAGAGGGTGGTCTAAACATCATTTCAGTCAATATGACCAATAAGGTCTTAATGTTAAAGAAACTTTATGATATAATTTGAACAAATATTCATTGTGGATCAGATGGATCCATATTTACATCCTTAAGGGATGTTCTTTATGGGCCATCCCACTTAAAACTACTCACTCTTGGTTTTTTAAGTAGATTTTGAAGTTGAGAGGAAATATAGAAGAAGGAGTATTATGTAAAATTGGCAATGGGAATAAGGCATTCCTATGGTATGACAATTGGATAGTTTATAGACTATTAATCAAATACCCTGATGCTCTTCAATTTTGGAATAGGTTTAACACCAAAGCTAAAGTTAGCAAGGTCATTTCTCATTCACAGTGGATTAAATTTCAAACATTTTAGTCATATCCATCAATGGATGAAAACCTACAAGATTCCTTCTTAGAACAACTGCTAGGCAATTTTAATTAAAAAAATTGTAGGGACTAGTTAACCCAAAAAAGTTAAAACGTCAAATGGTCCCTTATAATTTTGCATTAGGCACTTATGCCTAGTTCTTCCTTCTTTCTCTAGCTTGCTATACTTGACAGGATGAGTACTATAGAGAGAATGCCTTTTCTCAATATATATGTGAGTAGTATTTTGTGAATGAAAGACTTAAAACCTAAAAACCAACTTTTTATCCTATGTGATTTTTCTAAGGAACTATAGGGTATGACTAAAACAAAGTGTCTATGGGATTATAGAGGCTACTCCTTTCAAAAATGATTCAATGGCTGGTTTCACAAACTAACCTCTTTACTTCATCAAAACCATCTACATAATCTCCTTAGCTACTTATATCAAAGAAATTTAGAAAGAAACAATTTTTGGAAATTTAAAAACAAACAAAGGAATGAGGTGTAAGTTTAGAATTCTCTGGTTGTAGAAATCAGAGAAAAACTAATGGCATTAAATGTCCATAACAGTGGAACAACCCAATCATGGTGATTAAGCTGACAGTAAGTTTAATTTTTTTATTCCCCTTTACATGCAAGATAATATATAGCTGCTAGATTGTTAATTATTTAAATGGGGTACCTGAATTTGGTGAAGATTCCTCTTTGTGATGTGCCATATATTTGAATCGAAGGCTGAATTGCTTCAACAAAATGAAACATCATTAATATTTGAATAGAAGGAAACCTAAACTTGGATATGGAAGACACTCACCTAGCTAAAAAGACATATGGCTGGAGACCCATTTGGTTAGGAGAAAATTGATCGCTTATAGCTTAGGTTGCTCCTCCTTAGGATGACCTCTGTTACTAACCATGAAAGAGAGAGAGAGGACTTCTTAAAGACTCCAAAAACTCACACATCTCCACTTTATGGCCACAACTTTCTTTTAATTAGATGAATTTTCAATGTTAATGTTCATATATGTTCAAATTGAGCTATTTTAGTTAGTACTATGATTATAAAGGGTCCATTGTATTTGTTTTGTTCATATGTAATTCTCCAGTGTTTCATTAATAAATTTGATTTACTATTTAAAAAAATTGCATCTTCACTATTGATAAGTAAACGAGAAGCAAAAATCAGAAGTTCTTTTAAACAAGGTACATTGGGACTTGGGTAAGAATATGAAAAAGACAATCAGAAGATAATAATGTGAGAGGAATTTTATATAAGATAATACAAAACTTGGTTCTTTAGAGCATATATCCTTTAAGCAAAGATTTCAATTGACACAATAATAATTCTTCTTACTCTTCAAGCTTTCTTTTATCTTTCTTTCTTTTTTATTTTAAACTTGAAGTTTAAGCTACTTTAGAGAGAATATAAGGTTGTAACAATTGATAAATTTAATTATTATTATGCACCAAACGTTGTAAGCACAACAGACCTTCTCTTTAAAATTCCTTTATATAATCCAGGCTTTATACAATCAGATCAATGCAAATCCCTGAAGGTTCAAAAATATATTAAAATTCTTTAAGAAAAATATTGTAATAGGCTATCAAGGTGGCTATTATCAATTCAATAAAGGCTAAATCTCGAAATTTTCTCTTAAGGGATAAAACAGGGTAGGTAATAATTAAAGAAAATTAGGGTAAAACAAATAGTTAATTGTAAGTGCCTTTATCATTTTAATGCCTCTAGTCTGACAAAATGTTCTAAACATGATTAGTAAAACTAAGTTCTAGAATCATCCAACTATGTATGATAAAACACATAACAAAGGATAATAAAGCATGATATAATGATGTATTGTTCATAGGTTTAAAGGCTCACATTTAGGCTTAATATATGTAAATAATATGTAATTTGTTTTATATTAACTATCTCAATGATAACTAAAAATACAGCTTATAAAAGTAAGTATATTCTACCCTTCATCTTTTGGCATACTAATTCAATTTAATAATCAATAATAACTAAAACATTTCAGATATATTTTAACTAAATTGGGATGTTAGTTAATAAGAACAAATAAAAAGGATTATAATAAGCTTCATAATTAACCCAAAATTAAAAAAGTTTTTTTAAATGTTTATTATACCCCTTTCCCACACTTAAAGATGTATATTGTCCTCAATAAATGCAATAAAAGTACAAAAGAGTATAATATCAATGAAAAACAAAATAAGAAATGAATATTGATTTGATACTTCCCTTAATAATAATTTACACAATTTTGAACTTATCGTAATTTCAATTCCTAATATTTAGAACAAAAATCAACATGACGGAATACTACACGAACAATTATAACCTAAATTATACAAAACATGAAATGGGATAAAATTAGCTAAACTAGAACTAAATAATTTGAAAAATAAACACAATTTATATAAAAAAAACATACGACACATAATGTAATTGACATAATATAGTGAGAAAGACAAAATTCCCAATTTGAATTTCATCAAATCACAACACATTGTGGCATTTAAACCTAATAATCCTTAAGGTAAACCATGAAAATTGACTAACTTTGCAAAACATGAAGGAAAAGTAATACCTTGCAACAAAATACGAAGATCTAGCGATATAGAGGAAGTCCAAGCCTCAATTACAAAAATACTCAAAATCTAAATGCAAATTAATGAAAAATGCAATAAAAAAACAAATGGGATGTTGCAAATAACGTGGAATACCTATGCTAAGTCACAAAAAGGATGTCATACAATGGGGAGGGAAATATGGATGAAGAAGAGGGTAAGAAAGAAGGGAGGCACTTAAGGTTTTTAAGAAATCATAGTCATACACGATTAGAGTGTATGGCCAAGTTCGAGACTATGTATACTATTGTGAAAGTGTGAGACTAAACACAGACATGTCTAGTGATATACTAAGATAAAGTATGTTACATGAGCATGTCCCACGATTGTGTGGAAAAAATTTTAAAACTCACATGTATGGACATAGGCATGTTTAGGTGATCGTATAAGTCATTAAACCTATGTAAAATAGAAAACTGCATAATTTTGTTAGACTTGAGCATGGAAGCAGGTATGTCTAGGATCATGTAAACCTCTAAATCTATGAAAACTTGAAAATTTTCACTCAAACTTAAGTTAATTAAATAAAACACTCTAACAACATAAAAAGTAGACAAAAGTAATAAGGAAGCTTATAAACCTAACATAAAAAAAGCCAAAAATTAATAAAATAATAAAACTAAACTCAAAAGCAATCAAATAATATAACTAATTTAACCAAAACTATTATAATTATTAAGTTTCCTACCAAGCAACGTTTGTTTAACATTTTTAACTAGATATGCCGATGTGTAATTAAGGTGGCTTGTAGAGATTAAGCTCCTTCTTCCTCACTATAGGCTAATTAGCCTTTAAGTAGGCTACCTACTCTTTCTTAATGGGTCTATCCCCTTCTTCCTTCTCACCTTAATTGAGACACAGATCCAACGGATATTAAAAACAAAATTTTACAGCACATGTAAAATTGTAACATCAGATATATAAATAGAATAGCAAAAATCATCTAGTTTAAAAGAATGTCCTATGGCATTGGATATCTTATAAGTAGCCTCTTCTTCTATAACCCTAAGCACTAATTTGCCATCACTAACACCTATAATGGAAAAGGTAACTCTATATCCTCATTTATAACTAATATCACAAAATCCACTAAGAAAATAAACTTATCAACTTTAATAAGTATGTTCTTAATAATACCTTTAAGATAATTAATCTATCTATCTACCAATTATATACTCATCATAATGGGTTTTGGTTCACCAAATCCTAGTTTATTAAATAATTTATAAGGAATTACGTTGATACTGGCCTCCAGATTAACTAATCCTTTTTTTATTAACAAACTACCAATTAAACAAGGGATAGTAAACTTTCATAGGTCTTTAACCTTATTAAAGAGCTTTTTTTGTAAAATAGCTGAGCATCGCCTACTTAACTTCACTGTAACCAACTATTTTAACTCCCTCTTGTTAGACAAAAAGTCCTTTAAGAACTTTACGTACTTTGGAATCTGCACTAGAGCCTCACTAAAAGGTAAGTTAATATGAAACAATAAAATTAATGCATTAAATGAAGGATTAAACCATAAAATCCATCCCAAGCTTCATCCCCCTAGATATTAAACGAATTTAGTTTATAATAATAAAAAACATAGCCAATCGTTAGAGAATTAAAAACAAGATAATTCATTGTATATCCCTTTTTCTCTAATATAATCTACTAGAACTTTAATAGAAATATGCTTCTTATTGAATCCCTAAGTCAATTTTTGTTTCTTTGTCACCTTAAAGTTCATATTATGTTTAAAATCCAAACTCTCTTTGATTTCTGATTTATTTATTTCTATACCAATTTGAATTAACTGCAATTGCACTATACAACTGTAGCTAGCACAAGTAAGTATGGGTCAAATCCCTTAAAATTATCCTATTATATAGTTATCCTATTATATAGTCTAAGAACTTGGTTTTTGTTTAATAAATAAAATAAAACTAAATAATTAAAATAAATAGGAAACAATAATGAGTAGAGAAAAAGAGAATCACTTAGAAAGTAATCAATATCAAGAACAAGTGCCTAGGTAATGAATCCCCCTAAAACTATTATAAAATTAACCTTTTATTTTACAATTTTTTTTTATTATTGGACCGTGAAAATTCCTATTATATGCTTATAACTCATTTGAGACTACTAACAACTAATCTTAAGTTTATCAATTGAATTACTCGGGTTAAATTTTATAAGAATGCTTTACCGATTTGTGAATTCCGTTATTAGGTTTGACTTACTTCAGAGAAAATATGTCAACCTATCTTTAGGTTTGCAATCAACTCTTTTCAATTATGGTAGATCTATTCATACATGGGATTTCTCAATCCCTATGTTATGAAATCATATTATTAACTAATATTCCAAATCTACTAGAACATATATTAAACACATAATTTAATTACAATAGATCAGTCCAAAACAATTGCGTTAAATAAAAGAGATAAAACATAGCACATACTAGGGTTCATCACACCTAGACACTAAAGATGTTTATTTACACATGATAAAAAAATGAAATCAAATTTAAACAAGAAGAAAAACTAATAAAAACCAAAGAATTCATTATTTTAAATCTCCCTTCTTTTCTATCGAATGTTCTTGCAAGGTAGAGGTTTGATGTTAAATTCTATTGGATCTTATATCCCATAATTGCTTCAAATCTTCATTTATGTTGTTTTTAATCCGAAATCTTATCCTTTTAGTCCAAAAAAACAATTATAATCTATAAATGCACTTAAAGCAAATTAATTACCAAACATACAAATAAAGTATAAAATATCAAGCAAAAATGCATCAAATATAGCCATTTACGCATTTATTAATTGCCCTTTCTTAATTGCATTTTATACTTCGAAATTAGGATTTTTTTTTTCACTAGAGATAGTTACCCCCATAGCCTTGTGCAATGATCATGTCCTTTAAAATCACATCAAAACTTAATAGTGGCACAGTAACATGGTTCCAGAAGTATACACAGGCAATGGACATAGTCGTGTATAATACTTATAGAGGCATGTCTAATAACATCTTTTAATGTGTACACAATTACAAGGATTTACACAATCCCTTACAAAGGCCTGTCTAAACCAAACATAGATGTGTTTTCTATTGGTATGGGTGTATCCTTCCAAAATAGCTTCAATTCTTCCGTGTTTTGCCCTAATTTTTCTTAATTTCCTCTCCTTTTGATCCATAAAGGCAATTAGGACCTAAAAATATGGTACAAACAAATTGAGTACCAAAAACCTTAAAAACTCTTAAATAAATAAATAAAATAAACTAAACATGGTATTAAAATATAGTCTATTAAACATTTATCATGTCTCAAACCTTTTGTTTGGAATGATGGATTGCCCTTATTAAATATTTGTTAAGATATCCGTATAGATATCATGACTGGGAACTACAGGTTTGTTCTCTACCAATCCTCGTAGCTTGTTTGCCATCACCTTTTGAAACTTCATATGCCTATTTCGAACTACTATATATTGTTCTTTTCCAATTTTTTCATAATAGTTGGTGCAATATCTGACTTCCATCTATATATAAATTATCTCTTATTTGCTTGTCTCTCTATTACCATGATTCTAATTGTTTTAAGTATGCTAATATTTGGTCGACAAAATCTAGAAGCACACAGAGTCATTTCTAGTACCTACAAATCAAGTATTCCAAGATCGTATCTACAAGGACTAAAGTACTCACTACTGAATTAATCCTAATTACGTGAACTAAAATGAAAAGAAAAATAAAAGATGATTGGATTAGAGCAAACAATAAATTGTGAAGAATGTAGATAAACAAGCAAGGTAAATCCGATGATTTAGACTTAGGGCTTCGGGGTTCACCAATTTAAGAAATTGATCAATAAATTATGGAATTGATTGAATGACAGGTTATAAAAACAATTGCGTAAATTCACTTATATTCTCTCTCAAGACATATAAGAATACCCAACTAGTTGATTACCATCTCTCAATGCGAAACCTAACTAGTCGAATTCATTAAAAACAAGCAACCATAAGTTATCACATTAGTTCAGGATATCTCTATCTCTAAATCTAATATGTTTATCTTCATAGTGCATAAATCATACTTCACCTCTTAGTTCATCATATGATTCTTAAGATTGCATCTATAGTGATCAAGCATAACAGCAATAATAAAGCTCAAGAAAGATAAATATAACCCAAGAACTTTTATTCAACGCCAATCAATCCATAAAACATAAATCAATCCCCAAATAGGCTACATCCCTAACCCTAAATGGGTTTTAGGTCCAGCACATGATAGAAGAATCCAAATACATAAAAACAATAAATATTTAAAGCAGGGTAGAGAGAGAAGATAGAGAAAGAAGACAAAACAAGCTTGCTTCCAATCTTGATTCAATCCTCCTTCTTCCTTTTCTTATCCTCTTTTGGCTGCCTCCTTACTGTGCTGCCTATTTTTCAGTGATAGATCCATTATTTAGGTCTTCAAATTGAGTATTTATATTGTCTTGGGGTCAAAGAAACCTAGTTTTTGCTAAATAAGGGAATAAAGATCATAACAGTGCCTTCAAAGTCTATTAGGTAGACTTAATGTTAGTTAAGCGGACTTTCTCAGGTTTCTAGAGAAAATTTGGATAGTGAATATTCGTTAAGAGAAATTTATGTTCATTAAGTAGACATTCACTATTCTGTTAGCCTTCCTTCTTCGCTCATGTCCGTTTGGAGGGACATGATGTCTGTTAGGCAGACATACACTCGATATCTCCAGAAATGTGCAATTTTTGGCAAAATATCTCCTTGTGGTCTCCATAGAAGTTGTAGAACTCGGAGTCCTCTTCAAAAGCATATTTAAATGGCCTTAATATGACAACCACAACAAAAGTTATGCCTTTTTCCCCAAAATTTACCCAATTACACCTATTAAGCAATAAAGTTGAATTGTGTGAGAATTAACCAAATAAAGCTCAAAATTCATATAGAGATAAGTCAAATTAGTTTCAATTCATCCTAAAATCATATATAAATAATTTGATTTATCAAATTCCCCTACACTTGAACTATTGCTTATCCCCAAGAAAAAAACAAAAGAAGACTAACTACTAAATCTACAAACAATTTATTGATTCCACTTTCATAGGTGTACGGTGGCATTTAGCATATGCCACAAGCCTTTAAACTACTATGAGTCCATAATGGAGGAGTTATAGTCTCCTGAGGGTTTACTTAAAATGAAAAATACCCACAAACATTTTCTTTACATTTTCTTTCCATCATTCCACACCTAATTATCATCATAGCTCAATCTAATAAGTTGAAAGCATTATAAGTAAGAATTGAAATATACACATAAGGCCACATAATGCTTCATAAATTAGATCACAAACTAAGCAACAATAAGACATCATAATGCTTCAATTAATCAAAATCATATGCCATGAAAGAAGTCTCTCTTAAAGCATTCACTTTCACACATAAGTGTTTAAGGGTAACTCTCAATCATCTTTTAATGCATGTCTCTTTCCATAAGCTTGCATCTTATCTACTTCTCCACTACTACCATCTATGGCATATCCATGAATCAAAAAGGCCTTTATTCCTTCGTTGTAATGGGGCCAAGTGGTAAAGTAGGCTAAGAAAGAAAGGATAGGAATTCAAATATTCAATAACTAGTAGAGCAGAAACTACAAATAATACAATCATCATTGGCAAAATTTACTAAGAAATTGCCCAACAACCATAATACTTAGGAAACTCCACCAACTCTATTATCCAAAATTTCCATCATTCTTTCACCTTGGAATTTAAAGTGAACATGCCCAACTTTTCAAAAACACCATTTAGATGCTAGTTTTTCTTTTCTTTTCTTTTTTCTTGTTTTTATTTTTCCACTTTTTTCTTTTATTTTTTTTAGCATGCTCCTTCAATTTATGTAGAAAACACCCCCATATTTCTTCCTTTGTATACCTATTAATAAGAATATTGAATGCACAACATTTATAGCTCTACTAACCATCGAGCAAGGGTAAATTTGTTTTTCTTAGTTCAAAGTTCTTTGGAATAGGTTTACAAAAAAAAAGGCTCAAATGCAATCAATAGGCACAAAGGTGATATATAAAAATGGTTGGCTATTTGACTCAAGATCAATCCTAGTGCCTTTTATCACTTTCATGAACATACCATAGCATGATTATGTAACCTCAAAAAGATGCAATGCAAGTTCTAGAAGTAAACATACATAGAAGAGAAAATTATATCACTCACAAGAAAAATAAGATTGGGTGCAATCCTTAAGGCTCAAAATAGCTCACTTAGTGATGTTTACTCATTCAATAGCATGCTTATTCAATTAATTTAACATTATAGCATCCAATTGTGACAAGATATGCAACCAATTTAATCATATTATGTATCTTATTTAAGATTAATCTTACCCGTAATACAATTAACTCATTAAATTGGATTATAATGATAATTAGAATGTGAAAGATGTATAAGTATGCAAACATGTATGATGTAAGTATGCAAAATTAGTTAATGCAAAACTAACATAAAACAAAAAAAATTTTAAATGGAAATTGTAAGATACTTCAATGCAAAATAATGCATGCAAAATCATCAAATATCCTCCCCCACACTTGGAATCAGCATTGTCGTCAATGTTGGGTAAGATAACAAAAAAGAATAATCCAAAGAATGAAATAAGGAGTAAGGGTAAAGAAACCCCCTGAAATAATTGATTGCATTGTCGAGAAACTAAATTTTGTACCTTGTATTCCTATCTCCCATCAAGCTATACATGAAAAAATTATGGAGATAGAACAAAATAGCACCGAAGTTATCCTTACATTTTTCCAAAGTGAAAGAAACAAAATAAAAAATGGGGTCAGATTAAAATAAAGTGCGAAGCTAAATGCAAGAAATTGAAAATACACATGCAATCTTAGGATCCTATGATCCTATGAATGAAAATACATATGCAATCTTACCTCTCCCACACTTAACATGGGTCTTACCTTTAGGATCGATGAGTTGTGATCATACTATTCCTCATGCTAATAGGAGGTGTAATTGGGATGTCTTATAAACACTAACCCTGTGCAACATATAGTAAACTAGAATAAGAAGATATGAAAAAAAATGAAATTACTAAAATAGCAAAATGAGTTAGAAACATTGGGTTGCCTTCTAACAGGCGCTAAATTTAATATCCTCAACTGGTCTAGGCTATTATGAAGTCAATTTTGGAATGTGATGGTAGAAATATATTCGACCATCTCTCCCTCAAAATATTACTTTAGTCGTTGCCCATTGACCATAAAGGGCTTTTGTTCATCCCTGCCAATCTCTACGGCTCCATGTGGGTATACTTTGGTCACCACGAAGGGTCCAGACCATCTTGACCGTAATTTCCCTAGAAGCAATTTTAAACGAGAGTTAAATAGCAAAACTTTTTGACTAGGTTTGAATTCTTGCCAAAGGATGCGCTTGTGATGGAAAGCCTTAGTTCTCTCCTTGTATATTCAAGGATTCTCAAAAGCATCTAGGTGAAATTCATCTAGTTCATTTAACTCCATTAGTCTCCTCTGATTTTCTATACTAGGTTTGTGGTTTTCCTCCATTAAAATCCTGTGAACACAAATAGAAGCGCTAATTCATTTTATGTTAGCAATAATCCTTGCAATAGCCGATTTATGTTCACATAATACCCTTAATAATGTCTCTTCTTGAGAGGAATTCAAAGAAGAAGAAATAATAACCAGATATGTATTTGATTCTCCTAAGAACTCATACCTCAAATGCATTGGAAGCTATTTTAATTCAGGTTTCGGTGGGCTTAATATAGAAGGTAACAATTTAGTTTTAGGAGGGCTAATGGAATCAACCTCCAAACTCAATAACCAATTTCATGCTAATTCCTTCACGTAATAAGGAAAGCACCTTAGCCTTAACTCATCTTGAGACAATCCATACATTGGAAGAGTCTGAACTGTAGCATAAAAGTCTCTCATAAAGGTTAGAGCATCTTCACTTAGCATCCCATTAAATTATGGCAACATAGATAGATGAATCCGCTTCAGCTCATAATTTCTTCTTTCCACAGTCAATCAAATGCAAGAAGGGTTACCTGCAATAAATGGCATCTAATAGTCTCTAATTCTCTTTCTCGTAGGATTAACCACCACTGGTTCAGTTTAATTTCCCTCATTAGATTGATTGTTCCCCATATCTTATTCTTCATACAAAATTGGGCTTTAATTATTATTTGCCATCTCTCTTTTTCTTTGGGCATTGCTCCTTCTACAAGTGCATTCAATTTTAGGATTTAACTCAAGTAGCTGATCGTTGGTCAAATTTCTTGAATGCCTTAAGTGCATACAGCTCCTAAAATTAAACAAAGAGAGAGGGTTCAAAAGTAATTAATGGACAAAAACTTAGGGTAAGTAATTAAAAAATAATAACTATAATTAATTTGCTATAAATTAGTCCCCGATAATGGCGCTAAAAACTTGGTCGACAAAATTTGCAAGCGCACAGAGTCATTTCTAGTACCTACAAATCATGTATTCTAAGTTCATATCCCACAAGGAATAAAATACTCATTACTGAATTAATCCTAATTACATGAACTAAAATGAAAAGAAAAATAAAAGATGATTGGATTAGAGCAAACAATAAATTGTGAAGAATGTAAATAAACAAGCACAATAAATCCGATGATTTAGACTTAGGGCTTCGGGGTTCACTAATTTAAGAAATTGATTGATGAATTATGGAATTGATTGAATGACATGTTATAATAATAATTGCACAAATTCACTTATATTTTCTCTCAAGACATATAAGAATACCCAATTAGTTGATTACCATCTCTCAATACGAAACCTAACTAGTCAAATTCATTAAGAATAAGCAACCATAAGTTATCACACTAATTAAGGATATCTCTATCTCTAAATCTAAAGGGTTTATCTTCCTAGTGCATAAATCATTCTTCACCTCTTAGTCCATCACATGATTCCTAAGATTGCATCTATCAAGCATAGAAATAATAATGAAGCTCAAGAAAGATAATTATAACCTAAGAACTTCCATTCAACACCAATCAATCCATAAACCATAAATCAATCCCCAAAATATGTTACATCCTTAACCCTAAATGGGTTTTACTTCTAGCACATGATAGAATAATCCAAATACATAAAACAATCAACATTCAAGATAGGGTAGAGAGAGAAGATAGAGAGAGAAGACAAATCAAGTTTGCTTCCAATCTTGATTCAATCCTCCTTCTTCCTCCTCTTTTCCTCTTTTGGCTACCTCCTTAGTGTGTTGCCTTGTTTTCAGTGCTAGATCCCCTATTTAGGTCTTCAAATTGAGTATTTATAGTGTCTTGGGGTCAAAGAAAACTAGTTTTTGCTAAATAAGAGAATAAAGATCGTAACAGTGCTGTCAAAATCTATTTAGCAGACTTAATGTCTGCTGGGGGGACTTTCTCAACTTTCTGGAGCAAATTTGGATAGTGAATGTGTAACATTCCGGTCCCACATAACGGGTCGGATCAGGGAAACGGGTCTACGAGAAGACCAATTAGCGAAGTTGGGACAGACTTATC
>JANZXR010000006.1:25015808-25029110 GCA_027575705.1 Erythroxylum echinodendron | reverse complement strand
TTCATTAACACGACGACGTCTGTTAGCAATTTACCGACAGAAAAGATTGTCCGTCGGTATATTAATCAAACATTTACCGACGGAAGGCTTTGTCGTCGGTAAATTAAAGTTAAATATCGACGGAGTGTTATACCGTCGGTAAATGGTGAATCAATTAAATTGCGGGAACGATTTCCGTATTTTTTTCCGTCACTGAGACCTTTGGCGTCGCTATTTTCTGTCGAAGATTTTGCGCTAAATTTTTTGCTACAATATTGCCGACGGAGTTTTAGTTCGTCGATAAAACATTCTATTCTCCGACAGATTAGGGACGTTCCGTCGGTAATTAGCGACGGATTTTTTGTTGTCGGAAATATTCCGACACTAATTCGCGATTTTTTTGTAGTGATCAAATGGTGTTTTTTATACAAAACCAAAAAATAATGTAAAAATCTTTTAACAAATTAAATGATTGATTAGAAATAGACATAAGCTAGTCTGTTGACTCCTTAATTGTGAATGTTTTTCTAGCCACACCTTTAACTTAAACCAAAAATATGAAAAAGTTAGACCTTATAATTGTTCTATGTGAATCACTAAATGCATTGCTGTTGTAAGACTTTGTAATAAATAGAGCATCACTAATAGAGCAAAGAGATATATATCACTATTCAGAGCACATAACCTAACTGAGAAATATTCAACTGATTGTTGGAGGTTAGGCTCTAATTCAATTATTGTCATCATTCACTAGTCGTGTTCGTTTGAAATCACCCCTATTTGAGACATTTAGTGAGGACCACGTAAGGAAACCGTATGGCGTATACAATAGGGATCATATTAAATAAAAAAATTGCACAAAGAAAATTTTTAACTTAACATTCTTCGAGACATACAGACAAAGACAATGACCTATCACTTGTCTTGTCTCCACCAATTTAGGCTGTCGAAGTCACTTGCAATAAAGAATCATAGGTCACGTGATAAGGGGAAGGAGAAGCCACGTGATAAGGGGGACGATGTCGTATAAAGGAGATGATGGAGGAACAAACCTCACTCAAATGGCTAATGAATTTTTGGTGGAATCATCATCGAGTCGCATTGATTTGGTTTCCAAATCTTCTGATTTTAGGCATTGGGGTTTTAAATTAACTTTAAGATTATTACGATTAAGATTATTTAGGTTAAGTTATATTATTAGTCTTAACTGTGGATTAGAAAATATAATCAAAAATTTTAAAAAGAATTTAAATTAATTTTTATCATTTTTAAAATATTATATAAATATTAAATTTTATTTTAAATATTTTTAAATATTAAAATTAAACTTATATTTTAATAAAAAGCTCAACATTAAAATTGCGCTTTTTAGTTTAAAGAAGGAAGTGATAAAATCTCATCACAAAAGTTAATGGAAGCAATGGGATATGAGGTAACAATGTAGAAGTCACCGTAAAAAACAGAAAAACTTATAGCATAGCGTGCACTTATGCATGGTGCTTTCCGAGTTTTTGAGTTGCAAAAAGGCATTTTGCAGAGAAAGAGAAAGAGATAGAGAGAGAGTGACACGCCAATCTTTGTCCTCATTACATTTTCCCTCTTAAATTACTTAATTAAAACAAAAGTTATTCGACCCAACCCCACCCTTTATCATTATTAACTTCATCGCACGCTTCTGTGTTCTTGTCGCCGTCTGCACTCTGCAGATCTATCTATCTAAGTATTTATACCTTACATACATTACTATTTCCTATTTCTACGTATATATATATCCCCTGTTCTTACCTATCTAATTACGAATTTATTTATTGAAACTGAATAATTTCTTCCAACCAATCATTTAACTTGTTTCCCATTGCATGCATGCCATCATTTACGGGGAACAGGTAATATGAGCATGCATATTAGTTCACGATCAAATCAAAAGTAATTGCTAGGAATCATCGGTTGTTTTGTTCATGCATTCCTTCCATTCATTACTAAGTATCAATGTTTAATAACAACATTGCCTTTTCTTTAAATTTATTCGTGGTTTCATTTATTAGTAAAAGCAAAATACACCATTCTCATCAGTGTTTTCAGTAATGAAATTATAAATTGAAATTTATCACTCACCAACTATTTAAATTTTAATACTTAAATAATAAATAGAACAGATACTATTTTATTATTTATAAATTACAGTGATGTTAATTTTAATTTTAAATAATATATAATATATAATAATTAGCGGTAGGATTTACAATATTAACTTGGTCTAATTTAACCTTAAGTTAATTAGATAAATACAAGATTAGACTTTAAATTAGATCAAGACTGAAAAATTCAACTTGAAAACTTAGAAAACTCGACTCTCTTATTGATAAAATGACATCATGACATTATTTTAGTTTAAAATTTTAAAAATAGAAATAATATTATTTTAATCAACTATACTTAACGTTCATTCAGATCAAGTTCGAATCATTATCAATGAGGGTGGGATCGGATCATCCATTTACATCACTAATTATGGGTATATGTATGACTATATGCATGTATATTGGCACATTTTCAGTTCCTAATGAAACTAGTTGGCGTGTGCTTTACTGCCATTAAGCATGGATTCAAGTCAACTTTAATGCAATCTTTTGACGACTTAACCTTTCTTTCCCCCAAAATTCCTGACTACCAAAATTATTCCCGTAATTTGGGGAATCATACATATATACAACAAAAAGGCATCATGAACTTTAACAATGACTAAAAAAAGCATCAATTACAATAGGCGCCATAGACAATACCTCAGAATAAAGGAAAATGATTAGAGAAAGAAAATGGAACTGTGGTGTTACTGTGTATAATCTCCAATGGTTTTTCTTGGAAATTTAAAATAAAAACCCTTTGAAAATCGTTCGTAATATTATTTATTTATTTATTTAAAAGCCAATAATATGGAGTTGATATAGTGACAAAGTTACGACTGTTTCAATAAATTAGAAGTTGTATTAATCTTGTCATCTTTATTTAGGTTGATAATATGTTTGCATTCTGGGGCCTCGCTTATAGAAAGTTAGAAACTTGTATGTATAACTGGGTTTTGAAAATATACCAACGGATTAAGGTCTTTTCTTTATATGTAATGTAAGTGGATGACTATTAAGAATTCTAATTAACTTGTTCGACTGTAAAATTAACTGGTTTCACAATCGTAATTGAACGATCAGACACAGCGCATCTTCGCCGGGGGCATGAGGTTAGCTGGAAATAGCCAATTTTGTTTCAAGAAAGCATGACGATGAAAAACTTACATTCACAGCTGCAGGTATTATTGTCTGAAAATCGTTATTATTAGGACGCACAGACTGATGTTGTACCATTCACGACTTTCTTGTTGCACCATAAGTGAGGCTAACTTTTTCAAGGGATCGTACGGTTCTAACCAGTTCTTTGACCTTCACGACTTATTTCACTGGACTTGTAATGATCATCATGAGACAGGGCTATGGTGAAAAACTTTTGTTCTCCTTTATGTCGTTGAAATTAACTGCTAGAAAAGGTCGTTATAAAGGGGGATTATCAAAAGGAACGAGAATATTTAACGCTTTAACTTCTTAGTCGCCTGAATGCTCTTATTCTGATAACGGAAGTATGTTATTGCTTAAAAATTGACCAGTGTTTAGAGTTGTGTACGGTCTAGCTTTTCTTGTTGAGGGAGTGTTATTCAGCTCGTAGAATCTAGTTGTGTCTAGTTGTTCTTCAGTCATTTCTTCATATTGCAGTTAACGAGTTGAAACTGTTCATATATAACTAATGGTAGTTTACTGTGCATGAGTTCATGCATTAGGTAATAGGATGATTGCTTTCGTATTTATTTTCATTTACTGGCTCATCCTTGGAGAATTTTTTTTTGGGTAGGAGAATGACTTCTTATCATTAAACAACATTTTTATTATTGTTAAAGATTAGTTTCATTTAGTCCTGCATAAACATTCAGAAAGTACATATTACTCTATATTAAATGATAAGGAGGGGAAATAGAAATTTAGCCTATGTTACAAATTGACTTAAGGATCAAGCTATACTTTTGAAGAAAAGAATTCTTTTCATACATTTGTAGTTAAATATTAGAGGAAAAAAAAGAAACACAGGTTTTGGGGAAGGGTGAATAAGCCTCTAACAAAAATTATAATCCGAGAAGTTAAATTGATCGTATAATATATAATTAATAAAAAAAGCAGATGAAAAGGCAAGGATTACTAATATATAAAAACGAGGGCAGAGAATCTAAGCTTGTATTAGACGAATTGCCAAATTGTTCACATCCAACCTTACGGTCTAAGCTAAGGTTAGCCAGCATATGCTGCTTGGAAAAAGGAGAGAGAAGGCATATAGATATCCTCGTTTTTTCAGAATTCTGTCCAATTTGTCCTAACTTTTAATTTCATTCTTAAAATAAGATAATTATCCATAATTTAAACTGATAGGCACAATAAGACCTTAATTTCAGCTAAACCAGACTTTCAGCCGATCTTGGTCCTCCCAAGTTATATTTGAATTTGTGAATTATTATTACCCTTATTTTGGTAGTGATTTGTATAAAATATTTGAGTTTATATGGGTTAAATAACTCCTAACTTTTTATAGAATTAGCTGAAAGGGTTTTTTCAGAATTTTGTAGACTTCACGCATAAAACTTATAAAATGATTTAAGATCTTTAATGGATGTCAAAAAATTGTCTCAGAATCAAGAAGTCATTCCGGAAATAGTTTTCAATTTTAGGAAACTACAAATTAGGGAATTAATTAGAAGCAAACCGTTCAACTTCATAGTGAGCATGTCCAATTTCTTTTGTTGAAATCGGATTATAACAAGTAATGTAATCCTCATATTTCTGAACTCTTATCATCCTCTCGGTCTTAATTAAGACAGTTTCAACTGCGATTATCCCATCTACCTTTAATCTTTCCTCTTTAACTCTTCGTTCCTTTGCTTCTCTACTACAGTCTTGTTTTATCTTTAGGTTTCCGTATACTTGTGAAGAAATCATAACCACGATTCTTAACTCAGAATCCAAATATGTGATGAGGAAGAAGAAGAAGAATAATGTAACGGTTGGATGAACTGATATTCTTGGAATTCATAAACAGATGACATGAGATGAACACGATTGGACAAGAATTGGTTGTGAGTGATTCCGACACAAGGTAACTGATGAGTCGAAGCCAACACTGAGTTGCAGACTAGAGCAACCGACCTTTAGCTTTATACATATAACCTAATATATTGGAATTTTCTCATTTGGAGCTGCCAACTTAAAAGATTGTTAGCTAGGAATGGACAAATTAGGGTCCACGTGAAGGTATCAAGCTCCCATTCGTCACCATGTCTCTATTCCCCAATCCAAATTTGTTAATAATACCCCTCTGCAAGTTTATTTTAACTCCAAAGCAACAACAGATTTAAAGAGCCGTTTTATTTTCCTTGTACATGAAATATTTTTAAGTAAGAGAATATTATTCATTTTATTTCAAAATAAAATTTTCTATTTGAAGAATGTAATTGTTGCATTCTCATCTTAGATGCTCTGTTATGTGCTTTTTAATTACAAAGGACACTTTAAAAAAAATCTTTCGATTATTTTTCATATGCAATTTGGGTTAAAGTATTTCTTATAGTTAACTATTTGTAATTTTTTCACAATTAAAGGCATCCTGTGAATGAATGATTGATCATTTCAATAATAATGTATTAGTTTTGTGGTGATTGAAATTGTATTCTGAGCCCAAATAAATAGTAAACTTTGCACCGCACTAGGAAGACTTGCTTTAATCTTAACAAGTGCAAATGAATTGAATTAGAAACATTATCTCCTTGATAACAATGACGATATCTAGTAATTCGTACAAAATATTTATAGAAAGGAGTAGACGAGAAGAAAGAAAGAGCAACACATGCAAACCAAGACACTGAGTTGCAACCCATGAGCGAAAAGGCGAATCCAATAAGAAAGGGGACTCTTTCGAATGCCCAAAAGGCTCTCAAAACAAGTACTTGGAGACACACCCCACCTCCCAACCAAAATGCTTTTTCTACTACCACTATATCCTTAGTACTACCACCACTACTATATGCCAGCTTAGCAAGTTGTGTCTAATTACTAATACGACCTACACCTCCTCTCTCTCTCTCTCTCTCTCTCTCTCCCACCACATCCAAACACAGCTGAAAACAAAAAGGAAAAGAACAAAGAAAATAAAGAGCAAACCCCGTGCTTTGGGGACTGCAAGTGCAAGCTTGCTCGCAACTCTCAAAGCAAAGCTGTATATTGAATACTGCAAAAAGAATTCCCCCCTCTCTGTTTATTACCCACTACCCCAGAAACCTTCCCCCAAAACCCACATGCTTTGTTCTTCTCATCATCGACACCCCCCACCATAACTACTATCAGCAGAAGCAGTGTCTCGCTCGTCGTCAAACTTCCATTGATACTTAATTTCATCTGTTTGTTGTTACAGCTTTGATTTTCAGGTGATTCAAATATCGAAAGATGATTAGTGCGACAGATTTCTATCATGTAATGACTGCAATGGTGCCCCTTTACGTGGCCATGATCTTAGCTTATGGCTCAGTCAAATGGTGGAAGATCTTCACTCCTGATCAATGCTCAGGCATCAATCGTTTTGTTGCTCTTTTCGCAGTCCCTCTGCTCTCTTTTCATTTCATCTCTACCAACGATCCCTATACCATGAACTTACGTTTCATAGCAGCCGATACTCTCCAGAAGATCATAGTTCTAGTAGTACTAGGACTTTGGACTAAGTTGAGCAGAAGGGGTTGTTTGGAATGGACCATTACGCTCTTTTCACTTTCTACTCTCCCAAACACTCTTGTCATGGGCATTCCTTTGCTCAAAGGAATGTACGGGGAGTTCTCTGGCAGTCTTATGGTGCAAATTGTTGTACTTCAATGTATCATTTGGTATACTTTGATGCTATTCATGTTTGAATACAGAGGTGCCAAAATGCTCATCTCTGAACAATTCCCTGATACTGCTGGTTCCATTGTCTCGATCCACGTCGATTCTGATATCATGTCACTTGATGGTAGACAGCCTCTAGAAACTGAAGCAGAGATCAAAGAAGATGGAAAGTTGCATGTGACAGTACGAAAATCCAATGCATCAAGATCAGATATATTCTCGAGAAGGTCCCAAGGGCTATCGTCCACAACCCCTAGACCATCAAATCTAACCAATGCAGAGATTTACTCTTTACAGTCTTCAAGAAATCCAACTCCAAGAGGGTCTAGCTTTAACCACACTGACTTCTACTCAATGATGGCAGCTGGGAGAAACTCAAACTTTGGTGCTTCTGATGTCTACGGCCTTTCGGCGTCTAGAGGACCAACGCCGAGACCATCAAATTATGAAGAAGAAAGTGGAATCAGTAACAAGTCAAGGTTTCATTACCACAATCAAGGTGGTGCAACCCATTATCCAGCTCCAAACCCAGGAATGTTTTCACCGACTGGATCTAAGGGTACTATCGCTGTTAATAATGCTGGTGCGAAGAAACCTAATGGGCAAGCTCAACAGAAACCTGAAGATGGTGGCAGAGATATTCATATGTTTGTTTGGAGTTCAAGTGCTTCACCAGTGTCTGATGTGTTTGGTAGCCATGAGTACGGCGGTCATGACCAGAAAGAAGTCAAATTGGCCGTTTCTCCAGGAAAAGGTTGTTGCTTTATCATTTCTTCGGTTGGTTTGGATCAACATCAGATTCTTCCCCTTTTTTATTAAGAAAAAAGAGATTTTAAATGGTTTGTTTTTGTTTGTCCGTTTTGGAAGTTTCAGTGGAGAGACAAAGAGAGAACCAGGAGGAGTATCTGGAAAGAGACGAATTCAGCTTTGGAAATAGAGGATTAGAGAAAGAAATGAACAACCATGAAGGTCAAAAAATGGGTGACGGCAAACCAAAACCCATGCCTCCAACAAGCGTCATGACAAGGCTTATACTGATTATGGTCTGGAGGAAACTGATAAGAAACCCCAACACATACTCCAGCTTAATCGGTCTCACTTGGTCTCTAGTTTCATTCAGGTATAGTGTTACGTAAAATTGCAGTTTCTGGAACAAAATCTAAAGGGAGATTTATTTTGTCTATAAAATCTGTTTTGATATCTGGGTTTATGTTCTTTTTTTCTTTTTGAAGGGGGTTTTATTTTTAACTTCTGGCTCTGGGGCATTGAATTGATTATTGTCTGGTGTTCTTGCAGGTGGCATGTAGAAATGCCTGCCATTATAGCAAAGTCCATTTCCATTCTGTCAGATGCAGGGCTTGGCATGGCCATGTTCAGTCTCGGTCAGTATTACTGATACAAACGAAGAAAACACAAAGACAAACTCACTCTTTTAACTTTTGCTACAGATTAAAATCCTTGAGTCATAGAAATTCTCTCTATCCTTTGCCCTTTTTCTTTTATCCCAATCTTTTTCTTTAGTAGTGCAGTACCAACAATTTTTTAGATTCTCTCCTACTTTTTCATTATTAGTGTTCTTAACAAAGCAAGCAACCCAAACCCAACAAAGCAAAATGAGCAAAACAGTGTGTGGGGATGATAATGTTAGTTAGGTTTCTTTAGCTTTCCCTTCAACTTTTTTGCTGCCATATTTGTGTTTTAAGTGGTGGGAGTGATGATGAAAGGTCTATCAAGAAAGACTTGGAGTCTGCCAATTGATGAGAGTGGGGGTGTTAATGGCCTCCAAATTCTTTTTCACTTTTTGGTTGATGGGTTTGTGACATAATACAGGTCTGTTCATGGCTTTGCAACCGAGGATCATAGCATGTGGAAATTCCATTGCAGCTTTTGCTATGGCTGTGAGATTCCTTACAGGTCCAGCTGTCATGGCAGCTGCTTCTATTGCTGTTGGGCTTAGAGGAACTCTTCTACACGTTGCCATTGTCCAGGTCAATCTCTCTCTGGCACTCCATCTCCATCACACATTTTCTCTTTCTTTGGCTTTCTATACAACATCTCTCTCATTGCCTCCTGACACAACCAGTCCAAACTTAACTACAAAAGCTCCAAATTTTGTTACTTCTTTTCATCTGCAGATCAGATTTTCTATTATTTTCTTGTCTGTTGAATTTGTTTCTGTTCATTTATGATATTGTTTTTGTGAATCATATATTTTACAAAAGCACCCTCTTTGGAGTTGGGTGGGTCTGTGAAGCAGAATTTAATCTTTCAGATAATTGCAGGACTAACATTATTGCCAATTAACAATGAAGAAGTGTATGCTTTCCTAAATTTTGGTGTGTTCTTTTCAGTAGTGGGAAAAACAAATAGTAGGTTGAATAGCAAATTTCAGAGCCTGAAAGAGAGGGGTAGAGTCTGGAGATAGAAAAAACAAAAATTAATCCAACAACGAAGGGCTTGTTTGGGGATTGCTAATAATGAATAACAAACATTTGTACCATTACTAACATGTTCTGCTTGCCTTTGTCTGTCAAACGATCGATATCGAACAGGCAGCTCTACCCCAAGGAATTGTCCCCTTTGTCTTTGCCAAGGAGTACAACGTACACCCAGATATTCTTAGCACAGCGTGAGTATTATTGTTTAATTTTCCTACAAAACAATTGTATAGTTCTTTCTTTTTTTATTAAATCTCACCATTTACTTTTCTTATGCATTTGCAGTGTCATATTTGGGATGCTAATTGCATTGCCCATAACTCTTGTGTACTACATTTTGCTGGGGCTATGAGGCGGCCAAAAATCATCCAAGAGATTGCCATATCCATGCAACGCCTGACGGGGATAGTACTTGGTAGGGCATCCCAAAAGGAAAAAAAAAAAAAGGAATTATTAAAAAGACACAGAAAGAAGCATATCAGCTCTGAATCTTTTCTTATGAAATGTCTGTTTTTTCCTAGTAAAGTTGTAAAATTCAATGTTTGTAGTCAAATTACTAAGAGAGAATGGTTCCCCTAGTTAATGGAATTAGTTCTTTTCGTTATAAATTTTCCATCGACCCAAATCCATGAACATAGGATTGCAATGCATCATAAAATTTGGACAGAAGAGATTGAATAGTCCCTGGTTTACGTTTTTAAATATTTAATTGATATAAATTATAATTATGATTAGTATTATAAAATTGAATAAAACTGTCAATTGAAAAGATAACTTATTCTTAGTTAAAACTAAGTTGAAATTTGATATTTCTTGTCAAAAAATATGCCAACTAAATTTAATAAAATGGAGTGATTTAATTAAATAAGGAGAGAAGAACTTATGAAGAGCTCTTGCTCTAATCGGGAAGATACCTTGTGGGAAGTCCATGGCTAAGAGGAACGATACTTTCTGGGTCAAGTGACACCAAGAAAAAAGTAGTGAAATTAGGGTCCCTCCATTTTCAAGATAGCTAGGAGAGGTTTTGATTTGATGTGGACATATTTGGAATATTGGGAGACAATGGTCACATCCAAAGTTTCTCCTCCTTTCTTTTGCTTTTATTTTATTCCATTCCTTTTTCTTCTATCTCCTCTATTCTTTTTTCAGTTACATACATAACATGTTTACCTTTTTCATCACTCCTTACCTTTTCTTTGTTGATATCTGTTTGGTTCATTAATATGTAATCCCTTGCTCCAAGCACATTGCGTTCCTGGTTACCAATTGAGAATGGTTAAAGGGTGAGAACAATCTTATCCCAAAAGTAGGTTCAACTGTTTGTTCTTACCTATCAAAATCTTTTATCTTTTCACAGCAAGTGTAAGAAACGGTCCAATGGGAAAGAGACCAATCGAAAGTAGAAGTAAGGAATAGAATGAGAAAGGAAAAGGCCCCAAACGATAGAGTACAAAAGTGAATCTTTATGGTATAGAAAGTAGAGTAAATTCAAGAGGATAACCTGACTAGTTAAAATGTGAGATTCTCGTATTGATGATTACAATTTGAAATTTGCGTCAAATAGTTGTGGGGAGTTTATTATTTGTTGCGATTGTGTTGGGAACCAAGGCTAGATATCCTGTTTTGAAAAAAGTTAATTCAGTTACAATGTGTGAAATTGAATCCTAATATCAGGATTTTGATAAAAGAAAGTAAGCTTAGGAATATTAAAATGGAGATCAATAGCATGATTAAGCGGGAAAACAAAGAATTGATGAATATATAGTTAAGAGTGAGGTGGATAATCTTTATGAGATATCATCTTTTTATTCGGATCTCTACATCCAATTAAGTGCACTTTGTATCAATTTTTGTTTGTTTTTCCATTTAAAATATTCCTAGCCAATGCAATTACTTATGTTAATAAGAGCATCTAGAATTGGACCTTTACATGCATTCCAAAGGTGCCTTAATTTCTGTAATAAATTGGTCTGGGTTTAAATCCTGATGTAGTGATGTAGCTGAGAATTGATAGCTTTGCTTTTTGATTACATAATTGAATACTGACCTGGCTGCCAATAGCAAGCCTAGGGCATGGAGTTAGGCATTAAAACAGACATGTATGACACATCACAATGCATCATACTATTTGCATTGGTCAGTAAATTATTCAACCCATTTGGTTGGCTTTAAATCTAGGACTTATCGTCCATGCCTTGGCATTTGCATGCAATAAAACTACCAACCTATCACCTTCAGCCACTCCCAGGTCAAGATGCCTCTTCATTGCTCTTTCAGAAACTTGAAATCTGAGAAGTCATCAAACATGACCACACCCTTTCTTTATCTTTCTAATTTGGATCCTTTTACGTGTATCTATCCTCATATTACCTTCATTATACTATTCACTCATCTCCTTGTCTGGAATTTGGCATACATAGGTTTTCTTCTCCTTGTTCATTTCTAATTGGATCTTTGCATTTAATATTCCACCTCCCACCGCAGCCTCTGGCTTCAAAATATCATTCTATGAACCATTAATTCAATGGCAACAATGATAAACGCCGAAGCTTAATTTGATTTTTCAGAAAGTTGGGTTTTCTCATCCTCACCTAGACAAAACATCAATTGCAACTTTAAAATTAAGGCATGCACTATGATATGAATAAGAAAAGACGGTATTAGACCGTGATTTTTATTGATATTAAAAATATCCAAATTATTGCTCATTTTTTAAATGTAATTTGGGTTATAGAGCGGTTAATCGTGCCTTTTCTCATACTCCTCCTTACTCCGATCAAATTTGAAGACAAGATATCATTTGATATGACTTTTATTTTATATATATATTGTTAAATAAATTGTGATTCACGTTTTTATTTGACCAAGTTTTATGTTAGTTCTAGTCTTTAGGATAGTTGCTGGTCTTTAGCAGATTTTTAGTGATTCAGTTAGCTCTTATTTTATTGCTATTTTCCCGTTATAACTTGGCTATTTGAACAAGTCATATGCTGTTGAATAAAATAGAACATTCGTTTCAATTTTGCTTTCATTTATCTTGTTTTGCTTTACTATCTTGTATCAGGTGTATCAGTGGTATCAGAGCTTACAGATGACTCTCACGTTTTGTGTTCGAATTGCAGTAAAAATCATTATGTGTTCCAACAGTACTGGAGTAGTATGGGCTATCCTCAGAAGCGTGAGCTGCCGCGGAAACGTGGTGGACTTATAAGATTTAATTTCGACCTACTTTCAACTCGATTTTTGGGTAGATCAGTGGTATCAGAGCAAGGTTAATTGAGTTAAACAGATGAGGTTTGAGCAAAACACGTGAGGGACTTTGAGAGTTTGTTGTAGCAAAAAAAAAAAATATATATCTCATGGTTGCAGAAAATTTTGTGCAACCAGCGATTCCTCACTTTGATGGACATTATGATCATTGGAGCATGTTGATGGAAAATTTTCTTAGATCAAAAGAGTATTGGCAAGTGGTTTCTGAGGGCATTTCAGAACCAGCGCCAGGCACAACAGTGTCAGATGCACAAAAAGCAGAAATAGATGCAGCAAAATTGAAGGACCTCAAGGCAAAGAATTAACTTTTCCAAGCAATTGATCGTTCAATCTTAGAAACCATTATGTCTAAGGATACTTCTAAGCAGATATGGGACTCCATAAAGAAAAAGTACTAAGGAACAATAAGAGCAAAGAGGCAATAGCTTCAAATACTTCATTCGCACTACAAGAAAATTGCGAATTAGCGTCGGTATATTACCGACGGAACATATTCCGTCGCCTTTTATCGACAGTAATAAAAATATCCGTCGGAAAAAAGAAAGATTTACTGACGGACAATCAGTCCGTCGGTAATATTGTAGGGAAAAATTCAACCAAAAACTGCGTCAGACAATAGCGACGGAACACGTCTCGGCGACGGTAAAAAAAGC
>JANZXR010000006.1:24976483-25015708 GCA_027575705.1 Erythroxylum echinodendron | reverse complement strand
GTAATTGTGTTTACTGACGGTTTATTGGTTTTTTCCGTCGGTAAATTCCGTCTGTAATTCACTATTTTCTTGTAGTGTTCGGAGTTCGAAACACTTCGAATGAAATCGGGAGAGTCAGTTGCAGAATATTTTTCCCAGGTGATGGCAATCGTCAACAAGATGCGGATCCACGGTGATAAGACGGAGGAGGTTATGATTGTTGAAAAGATCCTTCGTACAATGACAACAAAATTTAACTTTGTGGTTTGTTCTGTCGAAGAATCTCATAACATTGATATGCTTTCAATTGATGAATTACAAAGTTCTTTGTTGATTTATGAACAAAAAATCACTCAGCAAGACGAAGAGGAGCTAGCATTGACTGCCTCAACTGAAAATCATGGAGCTGGACTAAGGAGCAGTAGGGGAAATGGCAGAGGCCGCGGTAGAGGTAGAGGCCGAGGCAACAACGATTGTGGAAAGGAAATAGGTTGCTATAGCTCAAAGTTTTTTTTGACAAATCCAAAATTGAATGTTATCGATGCCACAAGTTCGGTCATTTTAAATCTAAAAGCCGAACAGATTTGTCTAAATTGCAAGGAGAGGAATCAAATTTTATAGAACAAGAGGAAGAAGAGATTTCTTTACTCATGGTTTGTCATACAAAAGAAGAAACAAATAAGAACCTGTGGTTTCTTGACACTGGGTGCAGCAATCACATGAGTGGAGACAAGTCAGTTTTCTCCACTCTTGATGAATCTTTTAGAGATAATGTTAAGATTGGGAACAACTCCAGAATTGCAGTCATGGGGAAAGCACAGGTTTCAATTGAAATCAATGGAGATTTTACACACACTATTGCTGATGTTCTTTTTGTTCCAGATTTGAAGACTAATCTTCTTAGCATTGGTCAGTTACAAGAAAAAGATTACGAGATCTCCATAAAAGGCGGAATTTGCAAAGTTCTAGATGATAAACAAAATTTAATTGTTGAAGTCAAGATGACTAAAAACAGGTTGTTTCCTCTCTATCTCTATAAAATTCAGCATGCGTGTTTTTCTACAAAATTAAAAGATGAAGCATGGTTGTGGCACTTTCGATATGGTCACCTGAATTCTAATGGACTGAAAACGCTGCATCAAAAGAGCATGGTGACTGGTCTTCCTCAAATTGCAGCTCCTACTGAAACTTGTGTTGTTAGCAAACAACCACGTAGTCCATTTCCTCAAGGCAAATCAGGGAGAGCAGAAAAGGTGTTGGAATTGGTTCATTCAGATCTTTGTGGACCAATAAAACTAAATTCCAATGGTGGTAAAAGATACTTTATAACCTTTATTGATGACTTTAGTCGAAAGACATGGGTGTATTTTTTGCAGGAAAAATCAGAAGTATTTGATGTCTTCAAGCGCTTCAAAGCGCTTGTTGAGAAAGAAAATGGCAACCCCTTAATTGCTCTTTGTACTGATCTTGGAGGAGAGTACACTTCTCATGAGCTCACAAAATTTTGTGAAGACAATGGAATTAAGAGGCAACTAACAACAGCTTATACGCCTCAACAGAATGGTGTTTGCGAGCGGAAGAATCGAACAATCCTCAATATGGTGCAAATCATCTTAACCAGAAGTGATGTCCCAAAGAGCTTTTGGCCTGAAGCAGTTGCATGGAGTATTCATATTTTGAATAGAAGCCCAACATTTTCTGTTCCAAATATGACACCAGAGGAGGCATGGAGCGGAAGAAAACCCTGTGTAGACCATTTCAGAATTTTTGGGTGTGTTGCCTATGCCCATATCCCCGATGAGAAAAGGAAGAAGCTAGATGGTAAAAGAGAAAAATGCATTTTTCTTGGTGTTAGTGATCAATCTAAAGCTTATAAGTTATATAATCCTAACACCAAGAAAATTGTAAACAGCTGTGACGTTGTATTTGATGAAGAAGCAACTTGGGCTTGGAGTGAAAAAAACTACTACAAAAGAATTTTCAGTTGTATTAGATTTTGAAGAGGAAGTTAATGAGAATCAATCCCAGCAAATGCTTTCAAATGAGTTTCCTGAGGATTCTATATATGGAGTTTTTTCTTCTTCTGAATGTTTGCCAACAATGACAGCAATTGATGGACAATCTGGTGAATCAGCAGGTTCACGTTCTCATCGTGTTAGACGCAGACCAACATGGATGTCAGATTATGAGGTAACCGGTGTTGATCAATTTGAATGTCCTATCACTCATTTTGCTTTATTTTCAGATTGCGATCCTACTACCTTTGAAAGTGCTGTCAAGGAGTCTAAATGGCACAATGTCATGGATGAAGAGATCGCTGCAATTGAAAGAAATCAGACTTGGGAACTAACTGAGATTCCAAATGGTGTCAAGACAATTGGAGTAAAGTGGGTGTATAAGACAAAACTCAAGGAGAATGGCGAAGTAGACAAGTTTAAGGCACGCTTATTAGCAAAAGGATATAAGTAAGAGTTTAGAGTGGATTATACTGATGTATTTGCAACAGTAGCACACTATGACACAATTCGGTTGTTGATTGCAATTGCAGCTCAAAATTCATGGCCCATCTTTCAACTGGATGTGAAATCAGCTTTCTTATATGGTGACTTAAAGGAACAGGTATTTGTTGATCAACCACCAGGTTATATTAAGAAAGGAAGTGAACACAAAGTTTATAAATTAAAAAAGGCCTTGTGTGGATTAAAACAAGCCCCACGTACTAGGTATAGTAAAATTGAGGCTCATTTCTTGAAAGATGGTTTCCACAAGTGTCCATATGAGTATACATTTTTTGTCAAAATTGAAAAAGAGAAGATTCTTATTGCGTGTTTATATGTTGATAACCTCATATTCACCGGAAATGATACTCTCATGTTTAATAATTTTAAGAAGTCGATGATGATTGATTTTGAGATGACTGATTTGGGCATGATGCATTATTTCCTTGGTATTGAGGTTGTCCAATCTGCTACTGGAATTTCAATTTCTCAAAGGAAGTATCTACGAGAGATTTTGGACAGGTTCTCAATGGAAGGATGCAATTCTGTAGCTACACCAACAGAATTTGGAGTAAAGTTAAACAAGGATAAAGAAGGGAAGAAAGTTAACAGCACACTCTACAAGAAGATTGTTGGTAGTTTAATGTATTTAACTACCACAAGACCTGATATTATGTTCTTTGTAAGTCTGATCAGTAGATACATGGAGAATCCAACGGAGAAGCATCTTTTTACTGCCAAACGAATTCTCCGTTATTTGCAGGGAACTAGAGATTTTGGGTTGTTCTATAAGAAGGGTGCAAGGTCTAATTTAATTGGTTTCACAGATAGTGATTTTGCAGGTGACCAAGATGATAGGAAGAGTACTTCAGGTCATGTATTCATGTTAGGTTCGACAGCAGTATCTTGGTCATCAAAGAAGCAACCAATTGTTACTTTATCAACAACAGAGGCAGAATTTGTTGCAGCAACCTCTTGTGCCTGTCAAGCAATTTGGTTAAAGAAAATTCTTGGCGAATTGCATTTCATACAAGAAGAAGCGATTGTAATTTACTGTGACAGCAGTTCTGCTATAAAACTCTCTTGAAATCCTATTTTACATGGTCGAAGTAAACACATAGATGTGAAGTATCATTATTTGCGTGATCTTAATAATGAAAAAGTGATTGATCTCTTCTACTACAGGAGTGAAGACCAATTAGCTGATATATTTACAAAGGCCCTCAAATTGCCAACTTTTGTGAAATTGAGAAGATTACTTGGAGTTTGTCCAGTTTGAGGGAGGGTATATCTTTGTTTAAACTGACATCAGTTTAAGGGAGGGAATGTTAAATAAATTGTTATTCACGTTTTTATTTGACCAAGTTTTATGTTAGTTCTAGTCTTTGGGATAGTTGCTGGTCTTTAGCAGATTTTTAGTGATTCAGTTAGCTTTTATTTTATTGTTATTTTCCCGTTGTAACTTGGCTATTTAAACAAGTCATATGCTGTTGAATAAAATAGAACATCCGTTTCAATTTTGCTTTCATCTATCTTATTTTGCTTTACTATCTTGTATCAGGTGTATCATATATATATACACACACACACACACACACACACACATACACATATTAGAAAACACCATATATTATTAAAAACTTTAATTTTATATAAATAAAATACTTTCATTTTTGCTTCTCTTTTATTTCCCTAAAAATTCTCGTTAACTATAGTTTTCATCTAAACACCTATTTCTTTCTTGCGACTTCCAAATACTGACTGCAACTGAACTATTTGATAGTGTTTTTGACTATTTGCTTTCTTTTTTTATTTAATAGACTCACTGATCATGATAGTCCCAGCTCTAGGCAAGGGTCCCATTGTTGAAGGCCATCTTTCTTCTAATTTTCTGCTCATAAAACCCTAATTAATTTTTTTAATAAAAGAAATTATATTAATCATAGCAAAAGCTATCACAACATTACAATGATTTACATTGTCAGACTTCAATTAGCAGATACTAAGGTTTCTATAAAGAGCTAAATTAATTAAGATGTTATGTATTACAACATCCCAATGTTTCTCAAAACATTACTAAGTGAACTGTGTTTGTTGTGAGCTATGAAAGCGGCTCAAACCTAGTTGATGTTGTGTTCATCTATCTAATATTTGCCTCATCGATTCTCTTGTATAATCTCCCGTTTCGCTGTCTCCATATGGAGTAGATGGTGGTAGTAAAAGTTGTTTTAGTAAATGTTCCATTTGGTTCACCTTGCTTGGTCCTAACAACGATCATGTTAAGTGTCTCCCTCAATTCAAAAGTAAACCTGGGTAGTTGTAACATATTCATTATCGTACTCCAGATTACCTAGGTGTAGCTACATTTAAAAAATAAATGATTCTGACTCTCTGTTGTAAGTTTACATAAAACACAAATGAGATCATAACTCCCAAATCACCTATCCTTGGTTCTGAGTTTATTTTTGATTACCAACTAAGTGAAAATGGAAGCTTTTGGGTTTAATTACTGCCTCCAAATAATATCAAACCAAGGAACCCATTTGACATCACTCGCAAGTATCTTATGACAGGTGTTATTAAGAAATATGCCTCTTAGATTGGGCATCCAAATACTATTGTCCTCTCCCGTTGCATCTGGAAGCAGAGGCAAGTAATGCATAAGTATGGAGAAGCCTCTAAAATTGCTACTCCAATCTCCATTGTGGATGAGTGAAGAAAACCTCGCACTCAGCTGGATACGATGTCTAAGTTATGCTATTTCTACTATCTAGATCAGTGGACTATAGGACGTCTAATTATCGAACCAGAACTAGAACCAGATGCTTGTACCATCCCCCAGCGAATGCTTAATGTAAAGATAGACCAAGCTCCTCAAGTTAAGAATGTAGTTGAAAGTTTAGGAGTATTCTCTAAAATTCCTAACTTGCCAGAAATTCCAATATTGTATATAATATTCATTCACCTACTTGATCCATAGCACTTTTTTGTCAGTAAAGATTCTCCATATTCTTTTGCATAAAAGAACCTTTTGCATTTAGGAAATTGAGATAATACCGAGTCTTCCTTACTTCTTCGATAAAATAATGTCACTTCATTTTATCCTGACCATAAGAAAGCTTTAACAATTCTATCAATCTCTTTGATAACCCTCTTAGGCAAGATAACATGACAAACCAATAGATATGCAAGCTATTCAATATTGAAGTGATGAGAGACAATCTCGCTGCCATTGAGAGAAACTGATTCTCCCAAGCATTTATCCTCTCCTTAAGGGAATGAAATCAGAAAATTCAAGTTTGGTGGTTATAATTGGCACTCCCAAATAAAAGAAAGCAGGGAAGTGTATTCTAAATCTAATAATGCCACTAATTTCCTCTTTTTTCTCACATCTAAAGAGATGTACGCAATGCTCTTCTCCATATTCACCTTTAAGCTAGACCATTCTAAAAATATATGCAAGATATTTATTAAAACTCTGATGGAATGAATTTTTGCATTAGTGAGTAACATCGAATCATCTGCATAAATCAAATGTGTTAACTATAGTTGTCTATATTTATGCGGAATTGGAATCTGTCATTACTGGCTATAAGTTTGGAGATCAATCTAGATATCCCTTCCATCGCTAAAGTAAGAAAGTAAGGGGAAAGAGGATCCCCTTATCTAATACCTCTAGTTGGGATGAAAGGTAACGATGGAATACCATTCACCATTACACTAAAAGAGGGTGTTCGAATACAAGTTAATAGCCAATCTCTGAACTTAGGTAGTAAGCTTGTAACTTCCAGCAGTCTTGCAAGTACCTCAACTTTCATCAGACAACTCTTTATAGGAGAGAGAAGTGAAAAAAGTGGCAAAGAATATTGTTTCTTTTTCTTGGGTGATGATAATGTTGTTAAGAAAGGAAGCTAACTTTTCAGCTTCCAAATTTAATGTTAACTTCCAAATTTAACATCAACTTTTTTATATTGATGTCTTTATAAATTTCTTTCAAGCATTTGATTGTATTTATTACCTTTTAACTTTTTTATTCCATCAGTGTATGAATATAAGATACTCTAACTAAAGAATTAATAATAAAAGATTTTCATGGTTCCAACTTCTGAGTGATAATTTAAAAATAAAGTTTCTGATTTTCTATTTATTTTTTAGCTTACCAAATACTCGAATGCATTATAATTATTTTGTCTCCTCTGACAATATTTGCTCATACATACAATGTCTGATAATGTTTATGTGGACATGATAAACCTTTTATCAATTAAGATCTATAATGAATATAAAACATCACTATTATTCCACTTTTCAATTATAATAAAAAACTTTCTTTTTTATAAAATTTAATTATTCTTTTTTTCATGCAAAGCCTTTGTCAGTTCTTGTTTTATTCATTTTCAGTTTCAATTTGGTTCATTTGGCTATAGAGAAAACATTAAAAGAATAAACTGTAAGCAATGATATTAATTTCGTATCATATTAATGAACTATAAGTAATGATATTAATTTCGTATCATATCATCTGATATTGGCTAAAAAATGGTACAAATTTATATTAAGCCATATCGGCCGTTGGCACCGGAGATTTCCCGTAGTACTAGCCGATATTCAAAATACAGTCCGTATATCAGCCGGTACCATAAGTTTTGAAAATACCAAAGACTTATTTGCAAAAATGAAAAAAATAAAAATCTTCACTCACCCCCACAGGGTGCTTACCCTTTTGGTTTCTCCTTCTCCCATTTTTGTGTTTCTCTGTCTCTCGTGCTCCTCTCTGGTGGCCTCCTCTCCCTCTTCGGTGATGACAGGACCTTCGTACCACTCTCCATTCTCCTCTATGCCACCATCGCACCATGTAACTCTCCTCCACGCCACCCCCTTCCAAGCGTCCATCATTGCCACCACCGATCTCCAGTAACATTTTCAACAGCCAACTGCACTCAGAATCGCCAGATCTGGAATAGATCCATATCTAAACCTAACCCAAACCAACATTGAATTGGTTTTTTCTTGATTTTTTGTTATATTTTTTTCTCTAAAATTTGAAAAAAATAATTTTATTATATTTGGTTGTTTATGTATGTTTTGTGATGGTTGAATTGAAATTATTGGAAATTGTTAGAAATGGAATTGTTGGAAATTGAAATTGCTTATGTATGTTTTCTAATGGTTGAATTGAAATTGTTGGAAATGAAAATTATTTATGTATGTTTTGTTGGAAATGGAAATTGTTTATTTATGTTTTGTGAATTAAATTATGAATTGTGATGGTTGAAATTGTTGGAAATTAAGTTTTAACAATTTCCCCTATATTTAAGATATCAAAATCCAGTTTCAATAATGTTGTGAATGTGAAGCTCTATCTTTGATTCATACCATTATATGTATTCATTATTTACCACTCAACTTACCCGATTGGGACCATCACAATAATCATATTAGTTAAGTCCTAAGACCTGTAAATCTGTTAAATATATATATATATATTGACATTTACTAATAGTCTGTATTACACACACACACACACATATATATATATATATATATATTGACATTTACTAATAGTCTGTATTACACATAAATGACTAAGCCCTAATGATATTCTCATCTGAATCAATGTTCATGACACTACATAACCTTTGTTTATTGTTATAATAAGAGTTTATAAAATCAATAAAGTAAAATGACTTCATACCAAAATAAGGAATGTATTATCTGATGTTTTTTTAGAGAGTATTGCATAGAATATTCAATTTATTATTATTTTGCAACCAATGTACGATAGGAGTGATATATATAGATTCATTGTTTCATTCTTACACCATATATTCAAATTTATCAATCATATATTTCAACATAATTAAAGCAAAAAACTCTCAGATGGTACAATATATATGTGATGTGCGTAGATAAAAGTGTGGAGACAATATTATTATTGTATGCTTGTGATTTCCATAATTGAAAAGATGGTATGAACGAGTTATTAATTAAATTTTTTTGCAAAAGAAAATAATTTGTTAAAAATTGATTGTGATATCTTAAATGATATGTTATTGTGTAATTATGTATATTGAATACTTGCATTGTTAGTTTTTGACTTATGATGAATTGTATAGGATGAAATTGAATTGTGTATGACGCAATCATACAAGATGAGTTATATTATATAAGATTGACATGTGTATTATATAATTGTGTTTGTTTGTACTTTTAAGTTAAATGATATATATTTTGTGATAATAGTTGATAATAAAATTATTTGTTCTTTATTTTGATATATTTCTTCATTTATTTTATAGATAAATCGAAGGAAGCTCAAGTATTCCTAAACATTTAACCATTTTAGGAAGATACAATGATCCAGCTTGGGTTCGTGCTGCATTGGTCCCCAGTATAAAGAATCATATTATTTGCTTATCTTGTAACAAACATTTACAAGGTGGAGGAATCACCGGATTACAGAAACATTTAGCTGGGTTTCAAAGAGATGTGGAACCCTATAAAAAAGTAAGTCATGAGGTGAAGTGGTATACGAAAAATTTTCTTGAAGAATATCAACAAGAGAAAGATAGAAGGGAGATATTGAATTATGAAATTGGTAGTGGAAGTTCGTTTGTTAGTGTTTATGATTATAGTGGAAATGTTAGCAGTGGTGGTGGTAGTAGTAGTGGTAGCTTCCTTCCCAGCAAAAGTGAATGTTGCATCTGGACCTGATATTAGGAAAAGAAGAAGGAAAATGATGAATTTTTTTACACCACGAATAACTCATAAAGCTCATCCTTCAATTTGTAGTGCCATGTAATCGAAAAATGTGGCTCACAATATAGATATGACAATAGCTATATGGTGGTACGATATAGGTGCAACAATCAATGGTTACCAATCTTACTATTATCAACCTATAGTGGATGTTATAGCCTCTTACGGTCCAGGATACAAAGCTCCTTCTATTCACAACTACAAAGGTAAACTTTTGATTTGTTTGATTTCTAAAATTAAAAGTTATTTGAAAGAAAGAAGAATGGATTGGGCTTCTTATGGGTGTTTATTTATGTATGATGATTGGAAAAATAGAAGACATGAGCCTATTATTAATTTTTTGGTTTATTCTGCAAAGGGCTCAATGTTTTTAAAGTCTATTAGTGCATTTGGCCTTGTTAGGAATACTGATACTTTATTTGAAATATTTGATGACGTTGTTAATGAAGTAGGGCTAGAAAATATTATTCAATTCATTAATAACAATGATTCTGCTTATAAAGCGACAAGAAGAAGGTTATAAAGCAATTATAATTCTTTTTTTGGACTCTTTGTGTTGCACATTGCATTGATTTAATGTTGGAAAATATAAGGATGCTAGGTATTTTCCTATTAGAGATGAGTTTGTGCAGAAAACAAAAAAGATGACCAAGTTCATCTATAATTGTGCATGGGTCTTGAATTTAATGAGGAAGGATTTTACCAATAATAGGAATTTGTTTTGTCCTACTGTTATAAGATTTACAATGAATTTCTTATCACTTCAGTGTTTTGTTATGATCAAGAAAGAGTTATGACAGAGTTTTACAAGTAATAAGTGAGTTGCATCTCATCATGCTATGTCTAATGTTGGATTGGATGTTTCTAGAATTATACTTGAAGATATTAAATTTTGGTCCCAATGCCAATTTGTTATCCGCATTTGTGAACCTTTAATGAGGGTGCTTCATTTAGTTGATAGTGATGAAAAGGTAATAATGGGTTTTTTTTAAATTCCATAGAGAGGGCAAAGGAAGCAATTAAGACCAATCTAAAAAACAAGTCTTCTTAATACACACCTTATCTTGCAGTATGGGAAAGGCAACTTTACTCTCTGTTGTTTACAAGTCAACTTTACTCTCTGTTGTTTGCAAGCAACTTCACTCTCTTTTATTTGCAATTGGGGCATTTTTAATCCTATTTGTCTATTTCAGACCAAGTTTTACAAAGAAATCTGAAGTTAATAGGGGAATGTTATTAGCTATTACAACAGTTATTGCCCATGAGATGATGTTTGAGCTCATAAATGGAGTTTTATAAATACTCTTTTGGGGATTTTAGAATGCCAAATGTTATTCGTCAAAGAGCAAAACTTTCTCCAGGTATATAATTTTTTTCACTTTTGGTATTTATTGAAAATTAATTATCACTTTATTCTATTTATAAAACTACTTGTGTTGTCTTACGACCTACAGTTTCTTGGTGGGACCAATTCAGAACTGGTGTTTTAGAATTACAAAGATCTACAATTCAAATTCTAAGTCAATGTGTCAGTGAAATAGATTATAAAAGGAACTAGGGCACATTTGAATTTATCCATTCCAAAAAACGAATAGATTAGAGCATAAGGGATTGAATGAGTTGGTCTTCGTTTGTTATAATTTAAAGCTTCGAGAAAGATATGTTGTTATCATTATCAATTTAGATATAATTTCTTATAATTTTTAATAATTAATTGATTGTTTACTAAGACTCTTAATAGAACAGGTGGTTTAATAGATCCAATTTGCATTGATAATGTCGATCTTTTGGCAGATTGAGTTTTTGAGGAACTGGGTTTGGTAGATGTGAGTGATGTAGAAGATAATCTTTGATAAGAAAGCGTTGACATGTTATTTGGTGCATTGAATTTAAATGATGATGAGGATGAGGATCCTCTCAATCATGAGAATTTTGTACCAAATAATAATTGAGGTCAGTGCAGTTAAAATGGGTATCCTTCTGTAGACGATTGAATGAAGTTTCAAGTTTTCTTCTTCTCTTTTTCTAATTTTACTTATATTTGATCTATATGCTAAATTCTATATATACAATGTAGTTATAATTTTTTTAATTTCAGGTTTCACTTCTACTTGATTATTTCCTCATCATAAACTCTTGTTGTAAATTGTAATAATTAGAGAGTTAAAGATATTTATTATTTTTTTATTTGATATTTTGATGTAATTATTATTTGTTATATGATGAAATTGTAATATCTTAAATACTTTGTATTGTTCTTAATTTTATATTTGTATGATGATTATCTTTTTCATATTAATTTTAGTTATTATTTTTATGTGAATTATCTAAAAATTAATGTCAATAAAAATAAATAAATTGTTGTTATTTTAAAATTTTATTATTATGATTTTTGGAGACAAGGTTGAAATAAAATTATAAAGTATACAGTACAATATACTAATGGACTATTTTGTAATTTTTAAAAAATTAAAAAACTATTTCATAAATTTAAAAATTATCCGAAACAGTACCCGATATTGATTAGTACTGGTACAGTAATATACTAAAAACAATTTGGTACCAGGGCCGATACGATATTCATAACATTGGCTGTAAGTTGTTGGCCAAATCACGACTTCCTAGAAAGGGTTTTGTGAACCATTATGCAATAGCACCTCTGGAATTGAATTAATTAAGATTTTACTTAAATGAGCATATTCTTTATTGTTCTTCAAGTTTTACTACTTATGCTTCTAGCCATTTTGAAGCCTCATGCTCTAAAACTTCTGGCCATTTTTAGACCTCATGCTCTGAAATGAATTAGTATATGGATATAGAGTTTATATTGATAATATAGTGTTTGAATTGTTTTTATTTTTAGAAGTATGTGTAGTAACTAAGAATTTATACCTTTGTCTAGTAGTTCGACAAAACAATATTAAATCATTTCCACAACTTGTCAAATAGGATAATCTTTTCTTTACTATTTGGCTTGGAAAATTTATAGGATAATTATGTAGGATTATCTAAATTATTTTTGCATGTTAGCAAAAAATTTAATATATAAGAATAATTTAATTATTAAAATAATATTTTCTTATCTTTCTTCATTCGCAACCCTATCACGTGCACCTCTCCCTAAAACTTGAGTTTTTCCCTTAAGTTGTGAGTGTTTAGCACTTTGTTTGACTCTTAATGCCACAAATAAGTGTATACCACGTACAACTTTTTATTATTCCATTAGCCAACACATAACCCAGAGCATGGTCGCTCATGTTGCACATGAATTCGAATGGTAATGACCATTTTGATGATGTTAAGATTTATGCTAAAATGAGTGCCTCCTTTAGTCGATTAAACTCAGATATTCACGAATAAGTTTATAAGAGGCCCAGCAATTAGTGAGAAGTCTTTGATAAAGCAGTGATAGAATCTTGCATGACTTAAAAATGCTCACACACACACACCTTTGACATTAATGGGTGGTGGAAGCTTCTCTATGACCTCTATCTTTGTTTTGTCCACTTCAATTCGTTGGTACGATATTTTGTGTCCCAATACTATACCCTTATGTACCATAAAGTGGCATTTCTCCTAGTTTAATACCAGATGTGATTCTTCATATCGTTGGAGTACTTTAACCAAATTTATCAAGCACTGCTCAAAAACTTCTCCAAAGATGAAAAAAATCATCCGTAAAAAATTTCATAATGTCCTCTATCATATCTATAAAGTTTGACATTATGCACCTTGTAGCTAGAGCATTGCATAATCCAAAAGACATACATCTATAAGCAAATTTTCCATAAGGAAATATAAACATGGTCTTTTCCTGGTCCTTTGGATAGATAAAACTAATTATAGCCCGAATAACCATTCAGGAAATAGTAGAATGAATAGCTAACCACCCTTTTTGTCATTTGATCTATGAATGGGATAGAAAAGTGATCCTTTTTAGTCACCTTATTGAGATTTCTATATTTAATTCAAACTCTCCATCTGTGATTATTCATGTAGAAATCATCTCTCCACTTTCAGTCTCCATTATAGTCATTCCAACCTTCTTTGGTACACATTGTACTGGGTTAATCCATTCACTATCTGAAATCAGGTATATGATATCCACATCTAAGATCTTTACTGCTTCCTTTTTTACCACTTCTTTTATGTGAGGGTTTAATTTCTATTGACATTCCCTCACCGCTATACTTCCTTCTTCAAGGTTTATCATATGCATAACTATATTTGGGCTTAACCCTCGCATGTTAGATATTTGCCATCCCATGGCCTTCACTGCTTTCTAATAATCTTTACCACATTGCTCTCTTATTCCCCATCTAGCTGAATGGAAACAATGATAGCTAGAGTTTAGCCCTCACCTAGGAAGGTATATCTAAGGTTTATGGGTAAAGACTTTAACTCTAGAGTTGGTAGCTTTTCAGTGGATGGTGGTGGTATGGTTGCTTCAGTTTTTACTCGTATGTCTTTGTTGCTTGAACATCCAACTCCTTCGTCTCAGCTTCTTCCTCAAACTCAGCTTCATTCTCCTTCTCTATTTCATCATCCATCTTAGCTTCCTCATATTTAACTTCTTCAAAGTAGCTATCCTCTTGCTCCTTGATACCTTCATCCATTATATCGATCTCCATTTAAAAGTTACTTTCTTTTGGATTTTTCAAGACATTTTTCATATTGAACTTTGCTTAATCATCATCGATTTGAAGTATTAGTTTGCCTTTATAAATGTCTATCAATGCTCTCCCAATGTTTATGAATGGTCCTCCCAGAATTAGTGAATAGATCCTCTTTGAAATTTAGCACTACAAAGTCTAAAGGAATAATGAACTTGTCCACCTTAACTATCTTCCACCATACCAAATAGTCTCTTAACAGATTGATCTACCAACTGAATAAGCATCAATGTTGGCTTCACCTTGCTTGGACCAAATTTTTTAAAGATTGAAAAAGGCACAAGATTTATTATTACGCCTAAGTCACATAAAATTTTTATGAACTTTAACTCACTAACCATACAGGGTATTGTAAAGCTCACTAGATCTTTCAACTTGAAAGGCATATGACTGGTGATAAAGGAGCTACAACTATTAGTTAATGCTATCATTGGTTAATCTTCCTAATCTTCCCAAGTCTGCTTGTTTGATAATAAGTCTTTTAGGAACTTAGCATACTTAGGCATGTGTTCCAATGCCTCCACAAAAGATAAGTTAATTTGCAAAGTCTTCAACTTCTCCATAAACTTTGCAAATTACGTCTCCAATTTATTCTTTTGTAATTGTTAGGGGAATGGAATTTTTTTAGGTATGGCAAAGGGGAAAATACTAAGGGTCCTCACTCTTTTCTTAATCCTCTTCTTCTTTTCTTGGTCCTCTATAAAATAGGTTTTAGCCTGTTTATCTACTAGTTTTGTAAGCCCTTTCTCATGCCTAATTGTAATTGCCTTAAGTTTCTCCCTTGGGTTTGCTTCAATATTACTTAGGAGACTCCTCACACTTCTTATAGACAATGCATCCATAAGATGGCCTACTTTAATCTCTAACTTATTAATGGAAGAAGCGTGGTTCTCAACTACTTACTCAAACTTACCTTCTATACTTATGATCCTATCCACAGTCATGTCTAATTTTGAATCATTGGCACTAAACATATCTTGTTGAAATCTAGGCGGACCTTGATTTATAAATTAATTGCCCGCATTATTAGACTAAGAAAAAATTAGGATTATAAGTGTTTGAGTATGGGTTATCCCTCATTCTCTTAAAAAATATGTGCCTATGAAGTTGAGTTGTTCTGTATTATTATTTTGCATTAAAAAGTAATCAGTGGTAACATGATTATCTTATCCACATAATTCGCATCCATGCTGAATTAATTTAACTGGAGTGAATGAGGAAGCTTCAAGCTATTCAGTTGCTTTGTTAAATTAGTTATCTCAGCCTATAATGTTGTTATTGAAGCAATAACAATGACTCCCTTCTGATCTCAGAAAGTTGACTATTGTTTGCTTTTGTCAAACATCCAAAGACACCTATTATTTGCCATCTCCTCTAACAAATCTTCTACTTCCTTAACTATCTTCCACATCAAAGATTATCCTAAAGTTGCATTTATGGTGCCCCTTATAAGTAGATTAACTCCATTGTAGAACATTTGCAATAGGAACTCCTTTGGTAGATTATGTTGAGGACATCCCCTTTGTAAATCCTTGAAATGCTCCCATGCTTTGTATAATGACTACCCATTATTTTGTTGGAAATTATTAATCTTTTTTATCAATATTATTTTCTTTTTCATAGAGAAGTACTTCTTTAGAAACACACACACCAGTTACTTCCATGTCGTGACATTGGTCGGGTTTAAAGAATGATACCATACCTTATCTCTATCCCTTAGTGTGAAGGGAAAGGGCCTCATCCTAACAGCATCTTCTGACATACCATTATATCGGAAGGTATCACATATTTATAAAAAGTTCACTAGATGGGCGTTAGGATCTTCATTAGTCAACCCTTAGCACTGCATATTATTCTGCAATATATTCAACAACATTGGTTTGATCTCCAATGAAGTTTCTTACACTGGTGTTCGAGTGATGCCTTATTATGTAGCATTGAACCCTAGCCTCATGAAATCTATGAGGGTTCTCTGCTAGTCTCTGTGATTGAACTCTTATTCCATTATTCTTTCTATCTCTTCTTAGAGTCTCACCCTTCGGATTTCTCTTTCTTATCTTGTGATGTCAAGAGTTAGAGTCTTTTTGATCTTGCTTGAACTCCAAGTAATTATTATGTTCACGTAATCGCAAGGACAAAAAAATGGCAAAATTTCCTTAGATCAAAGGAATTCAAATAGTCCTTATGTAAAATATTTTTCGATGGCTCCAAAAACTTGTTGAGCAAATTTTATATCTAATAATAAAACTTTCAATACATCGCAAGTTTATAGATCATATCTTGTAATATAAGAGGTTATCGTTCCTACGAGGATTATGTAAGAGTTACAATTCGAACCTAACTTTGTCTAAGGCATTTAGAAATTGATTTGAATTTAATTTAAATAAAAAAAATTAAAACAAATAATAAAACAAAGTAAATAAGCAAGTAAACAATGAGCTGCTAATAAAATTTATGATTTTGATCAAGATGGAATATTTAGGAATCCATCTTAGGACTTATTCTTTCCTTATTTTGTTTCCTTTACTATTATTTATTCAATTATGTGTTTGATCCTAGATTTTCTAAGGTATTGATTACTCTCTCAACATCTAATCAATCAACCCTAATTGAATTTGAAATTTGAAATTTGCAACCTCTCAATTCATAAAACTTTCCTTAACTTATTCAATTAGATTTGAAGCTATCAACAGATAATCAATTTCTCAAATCTAATAGATAAGTAATTTCTCAGAAAAGATCTCTCTTAGAATGATTATTAACTTGTTAATTGCAAACTCCTAACTCTCGTTGTACAATCAAACACTGATTACTTTTAACTCGCTCTTTTGATTTATTGTCAAGTTTAAGCATGGACAATTATCACAAACATCCAATATGTATTGAAATCAATAACAATCCGAGTCACAAAATAAATCCTAATATAAAATTTAAAGCTCTATAAACATGTTTAACATCTTAGAATTCATATTATAGATCAATGATAATGAAATAACTAAAGGAAAAAAAGAAAAACTATTGAAACCTTAATCTGGAAAGTTGAAATTCTTGGATCTCTTCCTAATCTCACCATGTTTGATCCACTTTTTAGTGTTGGCTACTATGTTTTTGGGAGTGTTTCATGTTCTTAAATAGCGTATTAGGGTTTTGGGGGCATGATTATGACCCTGATATTCTTCTCTTTGTCATGACAGCAACAAGGCCAAGCAGCCCCATTCCTGCCAATAGATTAATGTACAAACTGAATAAGAAAGAAGCGAAGAAGACAATCTTAGTAGCTAAAAGCAGAGTGTATGAGAAATTGTACCAAAGATTGTATACTAAATATGGAGAAAAAGGGTATTTTTAAGTTGGTGAGAGCTAGGGAAACGAAAACAAGGGACTTATCAAGTTTTTTGTATAAGAGATGAAATGGGTGGCCGAAAATGACATTAAAAGAAGATGAAAGAGGTACTTCGATAGTCTTTTTAATGAAGGCATATAAGACAATATATCTTTAGGTGATCTTAGCGCGTTTGAGAGGTTTTGTAACTTGACGCATTGCAAACAGATTATAAAGGAAGCAATTAAAAGAGCTTTGAGGGAGACGAAGTACAAAAAGGCAATAGGGAATGATGAGATACTCATTAAGGTGTGGAAGAGCCTAGGTATAGAGGGTTTTACTTGGTTAGCTAAGGTTTTTAATGTGATCTTAAAGACTGCCAAAATTTCAGATGAATGGAGACTGAGTATGTTAATTCCTCTATACAAGAACAAAGTGGACGTTTAAAATTGCAATAACTATAGAGGTATCAAACTTCTTAGTCACACCATGAAGTAGTGGAAGAAGGTAATTAAGAAGAGAGTGAGAAAGGAGGCTTAGAAATGTTACGAATACTGTACCGGACTTAGTATCGAATTGGATTCTAGTACAGTACCATATCGGTATCTCTCAATAACGGGTACCATTTCATGCAATTTTTTAATTTTATAAAATAGTCCCTAATTTTTTTAAAAATTTCAAAATAATCCTTCAATATTGTACTGTATAATTTAAACTAACCTTGTCTCAAAAAATCATAATAATAAAAATTTAAAATAAAAACAATTTATTTATTTGTCTTAATATTATTTTCACATATTCCACATATAAATAATAACCACAATTAATATGAAAAAGATTATTTTATCATCACAGAAATATATAATTAAGAACAATACAAAGTATTTAAAATATTACAATTTTATCATATAATTTATAATAATTACATCAAAATATCAAATACAAAATAATTATTATCAATAATAAAATATAATTTCTATATTAATATTTAATTTTCATCAAAATATCAAATACAAAATAATTATTATCAATAATAAAATATAATTTCTATATTAATAATTAATTTTCAATAATAAAATACATTTATACCTTAATATGTAATTGTTATTAATAATAAGATATTGTTATATTTATATTAATAATTTTAAAAAGAAATACAAAAATTTGAGGCCTTTTAATTTTGATTTTAACATATTTTTAATTATTCTTTGTAGAAAAAATATAACTATTATTTACTCTATGAATTTAAAGATTATATTATTAAAATTAAAAAGAGATGATGATGGTGAAGAAGAGAGAGTAAAGTGTGAAAAAATAAAGAGAGGAAGAAGAAAGTAGCAGAGTCGGTTTTTTTAGGGGGGTTAGGTTTCTAAAAAATTTTCATTTTTTGTATAAATATCCCTACCTTTTTTTTAAATTTCCACAACCAGTCAGTATATAGCCGGTATTCCAAATAATGGTGGTACAAGATGGTACCAAGCAAAATAGGCCGGTACAGGCCGATATTTGTACCAGATACCAAAACATCCCATTTTGTACCATTTTTCGGCCGATACGGTACGTACAACCTGGTACTAGTTGGTGCAGTACGAAATTCGTTACATTGCTCCTATCTTAAAGAACCAATTTGGTTTCTTGCCAGGAAGGTCCATGATAGAAGCATTACATATTTTAAGAAGAATAATAGAGTATTAAATGGAAAGACATAGTAGTTTTTGTTTTTATTAATTTAGAAAAGGCATATGATAGGGTACCTATGGAAATCTAATGGAAGTGTTTAAAGGATAATTGAGTTCCTTTGTCTTATATATGGGTTATTAAGGATATCTATGAAGGGATAAGGACTAAAACAAGGATGATAAGAGGAGAGACATAGAATTTTTCTATCAATATTTGACTAACTAAGCTCCTCATTGAGCCCTTTTTTGTTTATAGTAATGATAGATGGGCTCACCAAGAATATTTAAGGGCATGTTCCTTGGGGTAAGTTGTTTGTTGATGATATTGTCTTAGTGGATGAGACAAAAGAGGGTGTCAATGTCAAGCTAGAACTTTGGAGGGATATTTAGAGTTCGAGGGGTTTTAAATTGAGCAGGACTAGGACTGAGTACTTAGACTTTATCTTTTCAGGCCACAGGGTGGATACCAATATGTAGGTAAAGATCAGTTAAGAACTATACCACAGAAAAAGTGTTTTAAATACCTAAGGTATATCATTTAAAACAATGGAATGATCAATAAAGATATAGTTCACCGTATCATATCAGGAAGGCTTAAATGGAGAATTACATCAGGAGTTTATGTGACAAGAAGATACCCCTAAAGCTCAAAGGTAAATTCTATCGTTTAATGATTAGGCCAGCTATATGGGGCTGAATGTTGGCCCATCAAACATGTTCATAGTTATAAACTAATGGTAGAAGAGATGAGGATGCTCTATTATATGTGTAGCCTTACTAGAAGAGCTGATATCTAGAATGTATTGATAAGAGACAAATTAAAGGTGGCCGGTATTAATGATAAATTAAGAGAGACGAGAATTAAGTGCTTTGAACATGTTAAAAGTAAACACTCTGACGCTTCAGTGAGAAGATGCGAGAAAATGTTACTTAAGGATTGTAAGATGATAAAAGGGAGGCCTAACAAGAACTAGGGTGAAGTAATCAAGAATGATATGGATTTGTTAGAACTTATCGAGGAAATGACTCGTAATAGAAATTTTTGGCATATGAGGATATAGATTAAGGATCTCATGTAGAGAGGTCTCTATCGTTCTCTTAACTTCTCTAAAATTTTTCCTTCAAGTCATTCGTTTTATAGATAGCCTTACTATTTTGATTAAGTAATACTTCTCTCCAAGTTATTAAGTCTAAGTAATTTCTTACTTAGTCTATTTACTTTATTATAATGGCTAATATGATTTATTCTTGCACTTATCTCTTTTTTCCTAATTTGTGTAACTTACTTATTTTAGCTTGTATTGTTAATCTCTACCATGTGCTAAATGTATTGTATTACATATTTTTATATCTTTAGTTATACATATTTATTTATATTTTGTATTATTATTAATTTGCAATATATATGGGTCTATCAGAAACAACCTTTCTACTATATAGGGGTAAGGTTACGTACTATTAGACCTCCCAAGATCCTGCATTTTAGTGTTATTCTCACTAGGTATTATTATTATTGTTGTTGTTGGTGTTGTATGATTAATAAAGAGAATTTTATAACTATGCAAAGTGCCAACTATTAACTTTTTGGTCACATCAACCTTACCTTTTATTTCATACAGAGTAACCTTTTGTGAGTTCTTTTTGAAACACCATAAAAGTATATTTTACATAAATTATGCCTTGCAGTCAAAGCTAGCGTATTAAACTACAATAACTAAAGTGCATCAGTATTTCCAATTAAAACAACTATATATGTTAATGATCAATAAAAGCATATTGACATATTATTCTAATGGAAATAGATAAGTTAGATTTATATACTTGTGATTTAATTATGCTTATCTTATTAGGAAATTATGAGTAATTTTATTAATTAGAACATATAAAAGTTTATCTAAAATTAATCAAAAGCAATTTTAAGAAATTACAGTATTAAATATCTTAGACTAACTTTAAAGTAGCCTTTTTTTAAATAAGAAAGTATCAAAAATATGAAACTATAAGCATAAAAAAATTTAACCTAGTTGGGTGTGGTTATATAATATCCTTAAATCTTATTAAAAATATAACTTAAAAATTTTATCAAAGGAAACTACTCAATGATTGTATATTGAGAAAATTAAACAATTGTTAGGAAATTAGGGCAGAATCCAATCTCATCCGTAGCATAATTAAAAAAAATTGTTAAATTTTCTAAAAATCAATATTACTTAAAGCATGAATCATAATTTGTATTTTAATGTGAAGCTTGATCCTTTTCTTATTGTTACTATCAAACAATTTCTAAAATTGACTCATCTCGACCACTATAGCCATACACGTGCATGACTTCTAACAATATTTATAAAACTTATTGAGAGAACTCTACAATTAGTGTAGAAAAGATTAAACAAGAAGTGCTAGTTTCTTTAGAACCTAAGCTTATTTATAATGGAGTTCATACCTTTTAGTAATTTAGGTAGGATAAATTCTAAATCAATTAGGTTTAACTAGAATTAAAATTAATTTCATTTAAATACTAATTATACCCAAATAATATTGAATATCTCATATTGGCTCTTCTTTTTTAAATATTTCATATTTAACCTTAAAATTTCTTAAACTTGACAATCATTTCCAACGTGATTAAAAAACTTTTTCTCTCTTCAACTTGTTCCTTGTGTGTGACCTATTAGGTTCCTATATATGTTAGCAACGAATAAAAATTGTAACCCTAAATTATTTTTAGGATTAGATAAATTAAAAACTTTTAATTCATCTTTAATTTTCTAATTAAATTACTTATACCTATGGATCAATATTGACGTTTAGTAATACGTCATGACTACCTAAATATTTAAGAATGTCAAAGTGATTTTGACTAGTCTTTTTGTGCATGACATTTCTATACAGGACATAGAAAACTAATTTACATATAATTTTTTATTATACATAGAGTGTGAACTTAATATCTAATCTATTTGATTCTAATCAAGTTAGTTCTCCATTTAGTAATTGATTCTATTAATGACCTCTGTAAACTAATTTACAAAGTCTCATTTCACCTTGGCTAAGGATTTCTCAAATCAATACTAATTAAAAATAATAGAACATTCTCCCTAATCACTTTAAGGTAATTAATCCTATATTGATCCCTTAACTATCCCATATAGTTCATTTTATATCCAATAACTACGATTAAGTTATATAGTTCACATTATATCCGATGAGAAATTTTGGAGATCTCAATCAAAGGATAACTTATACAATCATCAAAATAAGAATTTTCATAGACATACAAATAATATTCGAATTGGATTTCTCATATCGGGTCATTTTAGTGAACTTGATATATAACAAAACCCACAAGTTTGTTTAAGTATCTTACTTTAGTTAATGAGATTGACTAGTTTTGTTCTCTATGAGCAATATGTCTTTACACACTTCTTCTAAAGATCTCAACTATAGTCCTATTAACCTTCTATGGACATGATAAGTTTACAATAATCTCCAAAACAAACTCTTTTAATTTATCACAAAATTAAACCTTTCAACGTCTCTTAATCTTTTAACTATACATCAAATGTATTAATAAAGGTACTCGTAGTAATTGGATGTATTGTTATAAGATTTGAACCTTTCAAATTTTCACCTTACTCCCTTTTACTTATCTTGAGAGCCATTCTTCTATAAATGTTCATTGAAACAAATATTTTATTTATTAGGTTTTATAAGATTATATCCAATCCTTTTGGATATCTCATAACTTTTATTATCTAATTTAGTTCTGAACTTATTTGGTACTATATGCTTCAACTAAGCATCACATTCTAAAATCATTAACTTTTACTCTTTTAAAGACCCAAAATTCTATATCTATATGGAATCTTAATATAAGATTTAATTTGAACTTTTGAAATTAAGTTGTAGTACTAAGAATAGCTATTAAAAAATAAATATTACATTATAAAATATGTCATATAACATTTTCCTTTTGACATAAATCAACACCCTTATGGAATTTGGTTATAAAAGTATTCTCTACACCCTTATGGGATTTGGTTATAAAAGTATTCACTAGAGAATGTCATTCCTTTTAGATAACTGAAAGACTTGATTCACACCATCCATCTCATTAAAGTGCTTTGAAATTCTCAATGCTTAATTTTTACTTAGATTTAAATAATTTTAACTTTTAAAATTCTAAGTCAATATTTCATTTAATATGTATAGCCCTATCATATAAAATCATTAGCAAATATAAGAAATATAAATATTCATTCTTTATTAATTATTATTACATACAATTCATCTTATGTATAAAATTTAATAATTAACACCATTATCATCCTTTCACCAAAGGTTTATTTGATTATTCTTCAACTTAAAAAGTTTCATATGATTCATAATTAAAGGATGCATATATCTTTGCATATAACCTTATGATTATTATTATATTGATTTAACTAATATGACATAAAGGGTTAGTCTAGGTTATCTAACTTTATATCATTTCAACTAATGTTAATATAATTCTCTTTTGATCTAACACCTATAAACTATTTGTATAAACATAGATAAACTATTTTTACTCAACTTTTCATGCCTTGAACGTTATAATACTTTTGAATCCAATTACAAAATCAAATACTAAAAGAAACAAATTAGAAATATTTATAATCTCTATCACATCAAGAAATGTTATGTAATCATTTTTTAATTTTAATGACAACTATTATCATATATAGGCCAATTCCTTCAAATGTAGTCCATCAAGGTATTATACCGTTCAACTCTACTTTATGAAACTATTTACATTGTGTTATTATAGTATTGACACACTTCTTATATGTTATCATTACATTTTATCATCTATATGATTTTGAGATATCTTTAAAATTTTATAACCAAATTCTGATCAATGATTAATAAAAATGTTGTATAATAGACATATAACTTTTTACTATCTTTGAGAACTCTTACCAAATTTAACTTATATCTAAGAAATTTGGTTTGTTAAAATTTACTAATTAGTTGTACTTAATAAAGGAAATTCTATTAAGAGCAAAATATAAATATAATAAAAGTAAGTAACTAGTTCTATAACATCACAACCAAATAAGATTAAAACTTTAATCATATATTTAGTTACTCTCACTATTTTATTCAAAATAATCATCATCACTACTATTGGGAAAGATTACTCTAAAATTTCTAGCAGGCTAAGATTCTGTTCAAATTTAGTTGATCTTGCATTTGTTTAACTAAACTTAAATTAGGTAATTAAAAACTTTATAAATCACATCTCATATGATTCCTATATCTGTTAGGTAACAACTTTGGCCAAAATATATCTCATATGTCATTTATAACCCTATCTTTAGATTCATATGATAATTGTTATGCCAAAATAAGTTCCAAAAAATACCTAAGCTATCCTACTCATAAGTATAAGAGGTAGTTGTAGTTGATTACCCAGGGTCATTTCTCAAGAAGGTGAAATTGGTTCACTCAAATTAATCTTGAATAAAAGTAAAAACAGATGCAATCGTAAACATTCTATCCCGATTTGTAGAGTAAAGGCTTTAAAGAAAATTACGCAATTAGGCTAAAAAGTAAACTAATTTAACTGGAAGAAAAAAAATGATTTGATCAACCGATGTGGAAAACTCTTAAGAAATTAACTTCACTAATTTATTCTATCATACATGAATAAGATGAATTGATTGGATAATTGTCTTGCTAAAATTACCAATTAGGTTCTAAATTAGTTCAAATAATAAATTAAATCTATCTTTCATATTCAACAAGTTCAATATCCAAATTAATTATGGAAACTCAACTAATAATTACCCGGTTAAGTTAATATATTTCTAATTTTTAACCTAAGCATTTATAGTTTCTCGTTCTAATATTAAACTTCTTCTCTTGATCATTTGTTTAATACCTAAATGATGCAAAGGTTGGCCACACTATCATATCCAATAAACTTAGAAAATATAGTAAATAATAAGACAACAAAACGATCCCTTCATCATGCATAATCGACTAAATTAGCTACATTAATTCTCAAGAACAAGTAATCAGCCCATCATGGAATAAACAAGGTTCATCATCTTTATATACTTCAATGCCACAGTTAACAATAATAGAAAAGTCTTAAAAGCAATAAACATAGTGAAAAACTGAAATGGATTATCAAACTCTAACAAGAAAAACAAGTTCAACAAAGGAGTTCCATAATGCAACAGAGATAAAATAGAGATAGCAAACAAATGGGTGGTCGGATAAGGATGTTGGCAACTCCTTGGCTTCAGCACTCACCTTTTGTGTCTATTCACTATAACCCAGAAGAACGGATGCACCCTCTGCCTTCGGCTCCGCGTTCTCTCTATCTGCTATTGTTTTTCTTCTTCTTCACCACTGACTGGTCTTTTGTTCTTTTTGCCTCCAGCATCCTTCGTTGTCTCCTTTCCTCATCTTTTTTTCTCTCTATGTGTATCCCAGTCTATGTTTATGTTTTTACATATTAAACCATTTAAAGAAATTTCTGTCACACCCTTTTCTTACTCTTTTACTTCCCCCATGTCTAAGACAACAAAGTCTATAGGGACAATCAATCCTCCTACCTTTATTAACACATCTTCTATTATTCCTTTTAGATAACAGATTGACCTATCAGCTAATTGCAAACATATAATGTAGGTTTCAACTGTCATAGATCCAATTTCACATAAATAGAATAAGGAATAAGGCCTATGTTTGCTCCAAGGTCAAGAATACCCTTAACCTCATTACCATTACCCATTGATAGTCTCATAATAAAACTCCCCAGATCTTTTAAGGGGTAACTGGTACTGAAGAACTGAACTTGCCACTTCTGAAACTGTCACCTTCTCATTTGGCTCAAACTTTCATTTTTTGGTGCTTAGTTCCATAAATAATTTCACATAAGCTGGAATGTTCCTGATCGCATCAAACAAAGGTAAATTAATATTAACCATAGAAAACATGTTATATAAATAAGAAAACTAATCATCTTGTTTTGAATCCTTAAGGTAGCTTGGATATGGAATTAGTAGTCTATAAGGATAAGTCACCTTATGCAGTCTTGGCCCTCTATTTCCTCTAGTTGTATGCCCAAGTTTTTACCTTTCTAAATGTGAATTAAAGAGTTGTGACCATTGCTTACCTCATGCTACTCGTCTTTTTCCTTGATGAGGCTCTTCTCTTTCTGATTACCTACATTAAATAGAATAGAAGGAATCTCAACATAATTATCAATCAACTTACCACTTCTCAAAATAGTAACTGCTTGGGCTTGCTCAAGTTGATTGGAAAACCTTCCTTTTTGATTGTTTTACATTTGAGCAACGAGATGCCCTACTTGATTCTCAATCCCCTTTATACAAGCTTCTAAGGAGTTTAATCTCTTATTGTTCGTTTCTTGATTTTGAGTGGTTACTGGAATAAATACATTTAGACTCCCCTTAAAAGAAGGCTTTCTTGGTAGGTTATGATTTGAGGATTGCCTTTGGAATTGATTTTGCCTCTGAAAATTCTAATAATGTGGTTGGGGCTGCACTAGTGGATTATTGGTCTTCCACCAAAAATTGGGGTGGTTTCTGTTAAGTCAGGAGGACTTTACGATAATCAATTTTGATGACAATCAAATAATAATAATGTTAGAAATAAATGAACTAGTTTGATGAGTGTGTTAAGTGTACAGAAGTACAAAACACAGAAGAAAAATATAGAAGAAGTGAAGAATACAGAAGAAGCAAAAGATAGAAGAAGAAAGACACAGAAGAAGCAAAAGATAGAAGAAGAAAGACACAGAAGAAGCAAAAGATAGAAGAAGAAAGACACAGAAGAAGTAGAGGACAGAAGAAGCAGAGAATACAGAAGAAGAGCAAAACACAGAAGAAGAGCAAACATACAGAAGAAGTAAAAGTACAGAAGAAACAAATCACAGAAGAAACAAAACATAGAAGAAGTAAAGACACAGAGGAAAACACAGACGATACAAAGCAGAAGATACGCTAGTACGTCAAGCAGTTACTTAGTTGGAGTTAGTTATAGAACTTAACTAAATAACGGTTATCAAGAATCAAGAAGCGGTTATCAAGATTTAAAGAAGTAGTTGGAAACTTAGACTATAAATAATAGTCGTAGTCAAAGATTAAACAACTTTTCGAGAAACCTTTGATCCTACAACTTTTGAGTGTTCAAGTGTATACTTAGAAAAGAAAAATTCTGTAGTGCAATACTTGAGAGCTAAACTACTGTAACAATAGCTTACGATATCTTTCTAGTGAGAGAAAGAAAATGCTAAGGGCCTGGAGAGGCTAAGATAGCTGAAAGAATACTTGATGTAAGCGACCTAAAGAGGCTCGAAAAGAAAGAAAGAATAATTGTAATTTGTTGAAGTATAGTGAATACTCAGAAGAATTCTGAGGACTAGATCTAGCTCACAGTTTAGGATGAACCAGTATAAAATTGCAGTGTCTATCTTCTATCCCTCAACTTATTCTATCTTGTTCTTAAACAAGTATATAGAAGTTATTTGTAATTTAAATAGATAACAATTTTGTGATAGTCTTTTAACAAGTTAGATAAGTTCTTATTAGAAAAATTAAAGATTTTGTATTCGAGAAAAGAATACACAATTCAACCCCCCTTCTTGTGTATATCATATATGTAACATCCCATTACCTATGGGAAGGTTAGAATAGTAAATAGGAGTGTTCAGTGAGATGCAAGAGATGCATTTTTATGTTCATGCATAATATGACATACTCATACAAGTGAATAGTGAACTTTTTTGCATATAAATTTAAGTGTAAACGCATTCATCAATAATTCCGGGTATAATTGGATTGAATTGTGAATTTTTGAGAATTTTGAATGTTTCTGCATTGAAAATATTATTGGTTAGTAGAATTGTGAGATTGATGAATTTTGGTGAACTTAGGATTTATTTTGTAATTTATAAATTATTATGGAAAATAGGAAAAAGAAGAGAAGAAATCAAATGAAGATTTGGAGATAGTTGGATTGTAAAGATGAGAGTTAGAGGGAGTTGGTTCAAAAGGAACTAAGTCAAAACTTAGACCTTAGGAAAGTGACAAGTGTAAAGTTGCTGTTATTATGTGTCAGAAGTAAGTTTGAGTAATCCGAGACTTAAGAAGGGGATTGGTACTTTTCCTAAGTTCTTTCCCTGTTATCATCTTCTCCAAATTTCTTCCCATACACAGAGTCTTCCATCAAACTCCTTCTGAGAGTTAACTCCGATTCTTCATATCCCTCATCATTTCCTTTACTCCGAAAGTGTTTCTTCTGCCTTAAGAAAAACTAAAAGTTGGTTAGTGTTCACAGAGGAGTACGTGATTTTGCATGAAATTGAGGTTTTGGGGATAGTTGAAGATCTTGGAGTTTTTCGACAAGAAGGTAGTGAATAAATTCTTTGGTATTGGAGATTTTAAAATAAATCTGATGATTTACTGTCACCTACATGAGCATGTCATTTACATATCAGCATATTTTTGAACACTGTGATAAAGGGATGAAAATTTGGGGATATGGTATTATTTGGGTTTTGATGGATTATTAGTAATTAGGTATTGTGAAATGGTTCTTAGAGTTGAAATAGAAATAAAATGATGTATACGATTATTGTAGAGAGTTAGATATGGAAAGGTGATATGCTCTGTTTCTTCACTGAGCATGTATGAATACTTAGGTGTTTATATGAGAGCTGATGAAGACTTAGGGATGTCCAGGAGCATAGACGTTTTGTCTGTAAAGACTTAGCGTCTGTGTTTTATCTCTGTGGTTGACTATTCTATCGTCTGTGTTGACCACTTAGCATATGTATTTTATCGTATGTGGTTGACTATTCCTTCGTCTGCGTTGATCACCTATCTTCTATGTTTTGCTTCCATCTGTGTTCCACTTCGTCTGTCTTTGAGATTTCGTCTGCCTTTAGACACTTCGTCTGTCTTTTGGCATATCTTCTGTCTTCTGCTTTCTTCTGTGTTCCATTTCATATGTCTTTGAGATTTTGTCTGCCTTTAGACACTTCGTCTGTCTTCTAGCGTATCGTCTGTCTTTTGCTTTCGTCTATATTTTGCTTCGTCTGTCTTTGATATTTCGTCTGCCTCTAGCCATCGTCTGTGTTTTGAATATTCATCTGCTTCTATTTGGTCTACTTTTGCTTCGTCTACTTTTTGCTTATATGACCAAATTATATAAATTACACTCTCTGATTAAACATGAATAGTAGGCTCAAAAGTCAAAGTTTGGAGAAAAATCTGAAATAGCACCTTTAAGTTATGAAATTTGATTCAAATGGGTTGTTGAGGTATAAACCTTACGAACAATGCTAATTAAGTGAGTTTCGATATTTGATTGTGTTTATGATAACCTTGATGGAAGGATACCCGGGATTGTCATGAACATGCATTGTACATAAATCAATTCATATATGTGCATTAATGAACATGCATCAAATTGTGATATATGTGTATGTTATTTGTTATAGAGGAGCAATTGGAACGTCAACCTCTAGATGTTGTTGGCACTTCCAGGCATTAGCTTCGGGAGCAACTTGTGAGTAACCTAGATGGTTCCTCTCAATTATTGTTTGCTTAAGTTATGCTGTGAATGATAAATTAATGTGTTTGACTGTGGATTCCGGACAGAAGGTCCGATGAATGTGAATGAGGATTGAGATATTGAAATGCTACTTGTATGTGAATGTAAAGACCTATGTGCTATATAATGTGATTGATTGTGTTACATGCATTCCATTTATGAATGCATAATTAGATAATGGAAGTTGTGACTAGAGTAGCCAACGATTAGAGCTTAAAGCTCAACGAATAAAAATGAGCCTCGAGCTCACAAGTATTTCAGAGCCTCAGGCTCAACATGTAATAAGCCCTATATCCCCATCGAATAAGGGACAATTATTAATGAGCCCAGTATCCAAAATAGATACGGGACAGTTCAGGCATTCAGTCACAACAATGTAACAATTGGAAAAGAATCTCACAATCATTTCATATGCATTTGGTTATGTATGTTTGATTGATTGAAATGCATAATTTGCCTATGCTTAAGTGAAAATGTGAAACGTGATCAAATATGCAACAATGTGATTATATGTTATGCGAAATGATGTGTTGCATGAATTGAGTAAACCATCAATGATGGTTACCTCATTGAGTTCACAAAACTCACCCAAAATTTGCAAATATTTTTCAGAGCTCAGAAGAATACCCTGTGAGGTAAACGGGAGTATACCTATTGCATGCAAATGAGAGGTAGAGGTCAGGATCAGTTAACGTCTGCACAATTATTTTTATTAATTCTTTTGATTGTATGGAAAAATGTATTTTGAGATTTTGTATCATGTTTATTGATCAATTTATGTTTTGTAATAACTTTTCAAAATGGAAAGGGGTGTAAATGAAACGGATTTTTGAGTGCAATTAATATTTATATGATTGAAAAAGTTTAGCATCGAAATGGGCCCGATTTCTTTATTGATTTTTCTGCAAATGTGTGCATTATTTTAAAAAGAAAAGAAAAAGATTTTTGAAAAGAGATTTGACTGACTGAGTGTTCTAGCATGTCACCCTAGGAGGGCACGGACTCGGACATCACCCGTCGATGTCGGGTTTGGGTATTGCAGGAGTAGAGTGCTACACCACTAGTGGTGATGCTTCGGTTGGGTTTCAGTCGAGGGAGATTAACGCCCATCGACTTCTCTTATTCGATCAACACAAAGCAGTAACGCAAGCATAAGAAAAACAAATTTTCTAGATTGAAGAACAATAATGTAACCCAGAACAATAGATTCATAATCCAAAATCGCAATAAACACAGGCAATAATCGCAAGCAATAACTAGATTTCATAAAACCCAATAAAAGCATATGCAAATACATGAGCAATCGCAAATCAATCTGGGCAGAAATATGCAAAGCGTAATTTAGGGTTTCTAAAACCATATAGAAGGCAAAACTGATTATCTATAAACAAAACATTTTTTTAATAGTCTTGTTCATTAATCACAAATCGCATAACAATAGGGATTTAAAAAATAATTTTCAAAAATCAACATAATTGCCAGTCGAAAACAATTTCCAGAACTCAAACATGCAAGATTAAGGAAACAATTTCCAGAAATAAATAGAGGCGTAGAATCAATTTTTAAACACAAAGAATGGAAACAAATTCCAGATAATGCATGCTTAAACACAGGATAAACACATGCCATTTTCAGAACATTCAAAACTAAGAGCAGTCGTGACATATCTTCGGATAATACAAAAATCGAAGCAAAACAAATTAAATTTTAATCAAAATCAACAACAAACAAGCCACTAATCCAAGTAAAACAATTAAAGAAGGCTCTAATACTACTGTTGGAATCCAACCCTGATCGAATCACGGGCGTAACAGAAAACAAAATTATTTTACGGAGTCTAAGTAGGTCCCGATAATTATAAAACTTGAATAAAAACGAAAACGATTTAAAAATCATACCTTATTTGCTTTCCTGTTGAAAATCTTTGAAAACCTTTTCCAATCGATCAATCACCGGCTGTCCAAGCATCCAACCTTTGATGGTATCCACAGAGCAATTCCCAAACTGCTTTTGAGAGGAAAAAGACAAAAGTTCTAGCTTTTATAAGCTTTTCCTGTTTTTATAGAAAAATCATGTCTTTTATTAAAATTAAATATATTAAATTATAATTAAAATCAAATTATAATTATAATTAATTTAATCTTAATAAAATCAAATATCTTATATTTGATCCCCAAAGTTTCTCAAACTTTATAATTATGTCCAACTTAATTAAATTGATTTTTCTTTCACAAATTGCTCTTTGATGTGTGACCCACTAGGTTCCTAATAAATTGGAAATGATTATAAATTATAATTCTAATTCACAATTAGAATTAGATAAATTAAAACTTCTTTTAATTTATCTTTAATTCTCCAATTAAACAATTCATAATCATAAATCATGATTGACGTCTAGCAACATGTCATGATTACCCAAATATCAGGAATGTCATAGTGATTGACCTAACCTGTCCATGTATGACTATAATGCATAATTTAATCCTTTCGTCATTCAATATTCTAATTGGATAGAATATGAATATTATGTTTACTCTTATCATCCATGTATGTTCGTTCTTGCTAGTTAGTCATTGATTTATAATTGAAATTTGAAAACACCTTTTCAAATGTCAATTCACTTTGTTCAAAGAATCTCATAAATCATTACTAATCAAGAACAGTAGAATATTCTCTTTAATTACTTTAGAGTGACAAATCCTATATTGACTTACTTAACTATCTACATATGGTTCATACTGTATCCAATTACTACCGATTGAATTATCCTAGGACGATTTATAAATAGCATCAAAACACAGTAATTCTCACACTAGATACCTTGGTAATCTCAAGTCTGAGGATCAATTGTATAATCATCATTATGAGATAATTCACAGACACACAAGTAATGTTCCATTCGGGATTCTCATAATTGGGTTAGTTCAGTGAACTTATTCTCTAATAAGCAGCTACATGTTTGTTTAAGTGTCTTCACACTTTAATTTATGAGATCAATTACTTTCTTCATAAGAAAGAAACAAACATGTGCTACTCTAACCATTTCATCAATATCCTGTTTTGATGAAACTACAACTAGTAATATTTTATGAATAATATATAAAATTGCAATTCGAATCTCATAATTATAATCGTATTATAATTCTAATTGCATAATACTTATTCCATGAATTTTTATCTTTATGATTAATAATAGAATAATTAAAAAATACACAAAGATAAAGAATGCCTTATATTGAATAATAATAATGTCATACAAATAAATTTACAACCAAAATAAATTAGCTACAAGGGCATAAACTAACACAGAAAGAGCTTCAAGCATTTAGAGATGGGAACACCGATAAAGTTGATAAAAATGAGGATGGTGATGGTATTAAAAAGGGTGAGGAAGAGAGCATTAGTGTAGCACTACTTGAGGGGCAACCAGAAGCTATGAAACAGAAGAGTAAGAGGATTGTAACTTTTGATGCTTTCAAAGGCCTTACCGTAATAGTAAGTTGATATAAATATATCTATATATGTATACTTCAAGACTTATGTGAGCTATGATAGTTATAATGTATATGATATGCTTTTATATCATTTACTGTTTATATATATATAGTTCATGATATTAGTTGATGATGCCGACGAATCATATCCTCGCATCGATCATTCACCATGGAATGGCTACACATTAGCTGATTTTGTGATGCCATTTTTCCTCTTCATCGTTGGCTTTGCAATTGCTCTTGAACTTAAGGTAAATGTTTCCTTTTTTTTAGCTCCTCCATACTAGAAATTATGAGATACTAAACATAGTCAAAATGGTAGGTCCATTTGTAACAATGGCTATTGTGGGTTAGCTTATAATGAATCATTATACACCTATGTATGTTCGTTCAATAACTACCTAAAGTTTTTTGAATGTTAAAAAAACCAAAGAACGAAAAGATGAGATACTTTTGGTGTATCTCTTCAATACATTTGCTTTTCATACAAAGAAGAAGCGTAAAACATTTTCTGTAGTACAGTGTGCTTTAATTGGTAGAATTACAACAAAAATTCATGTAATTTTTGTTTTGTATACATATGAAAAGATCTGTTTAACATGATCTACATGATGATGTTCTTAATTAATTAAGTCTAATATTCATATCAAAGCATTGGTTTGTTTTTATATATGCAAGCTTACGTTTTTAGAAAGACCTATCGCATGCTCCACTTTGTTTGAAAGTATTTCTGGAATTGTGTTTGTTTTTGGATTCTGGTAAACAATTAGATACGAATCTGGTTTGGGTATATGTGATTGTGTTTGGATATGCTATTGGATATGTTTTTTATTCTTTCATTTTCTCATTACTTCTCTCTCTAGGAGTTTTGTTTTGTTTTCCATTAAATGACGCGGAATATGATACAATGAAATAATCCAAAACTCAGTAACGTAATCAAGCAAATGATTATATGAACTAGCGGCAGATATAGCAGCTAATGAGAGAGCGAACTCTGCGTTAAAACCTCTTTTTGTTGGTTTAACCAAGGCCTTAGGCGTATATGTGTGTCTTTCCTCAACTGTTTGAAAAGTTTCCTCATCTCTCATATACTACTAGAAGACAAATATCCAAAAACTTTGTTTTTGAAGCAAGAGGCACGTGACCTCTCAATCAAGAAGTGACCCTTTTTTTCTGGCTCACATTTCTGCGATTACACTTTCCTAAGATTAAAGATTAACCCATTAACTTCATCTTGTGATAGTTTTTTCTTTAATAAAGTTTGTTTAGTTTTCGTTGAATTAAAATTAGAAATAAGTTTTCTAATTTACACAAACTAATTAATTTAGTTAAATTAGTTTCTAATTAAAATAAACTAATTGCTTTGGTTTATTTTCTAATTAAATCAATACTAATTTTTTTAGTTGAAATTAGATTAAACTTAGAAATAAACATTTTTGTTGGTTTATTTTCTAATTAAAATCAAGACTAATTTGCTTAGTTAAAATTAGATTAAACTTAGAAATAAACTAATTTCGTTAGTTTATTTTCTAATTAAATCAATACTTATTTGTTTAGGTGAAATTAAATAGGAGTTATTAGAAATTAGTTTCTAATTAAACCAAGATAAATTGATTAACTCAATTATAATTTAAATTAGAAATAATTTTCTAATTCAATTTGACCTATTCATATTTGAGTATAATTAGATTAGAATAAGTTTCTAATTGATTAGATATTAATAGCATAATTTCATTATTTCAATAAATTGCTAATAGAATTAAATTATTTCTATTCTATGAGCATGAGTTCACTATATGTTAGAAAAAATAATTAGTTTATTTCTTGCACTTTTCTGATTCCTGAAAATTTGTTTTCATGAAGATGCCTATTATTAAGCAGACGCTTAAGCTTATTCGTTGTGAGGCACAGAAAAGCCGTATTGGCCGCATGTATGTATAGTTAGTTAACATGTGTTTAATGCTTAGAGATGATCTAACACAACATATTATTTCAATTAATAATATGATGCAAGAGTTATACTTTGGAGGTTGTCTAGCTTATTCAGATGTTGAAGTAAAGTATATAACTTTGCTTGTGACATTACTTCAACATCAAGGCGAACTGTTATGAATGCTCTGGAATAATATGCCCAACAAGAAGAATTATAATTTGTTAGTGATGACATTTATTAAAGAGATGAGTAAAAGGAAGTTGATTAGGACTTTGTATCATATAGGTCTTCTAATGGAAATAGTAAGAGCTATTGTATATCGAGCTTCGCGAATTGTATCATGGAAACTCGTGAACTAATTTCTGCGTAGGGTTCTTTACCCATAGAATGTTTATAGGTTATAGCACATTTAATGCAATATGTTATTTTATAAGAACAAAGTCTTGATATGTATGCAATATGTTTACATGTATATCATATAAGAATTCGTCTATAATAAGGTAATTAGGATTCGATTGTTGTATAAATGATGATTGAACACATTAGTGGACTTTTGATTTCATAAGTAATTGTGATTGAATTATTTACTCTATGAATGATTAATATGACATTAACGTGTATATATATTTCTTTCTTATTATAGAAACTTAGTGTTTCAAAATGGCTACTACTTTGAACAATATTGTCGTTGAACTTAATAGGGGTGAGAAACTCAATGATGATAGTTATGAAATATGGAGTATGAAAATCCAATATGTGCTGAAAGAGAAAGAGGCTCTTGAACCATTAAACCTAACTATGGAAGTTCCTGAGGAGGGCACTACGGCCCAGCATAGGAGGGACCGTGATGCATATGAATTGTGTAAAAAGAAGAACTCTTTAACTTACATCACGTTGCTGAGTTGTGTGGATAATGATATCGTGCAAGAGTTTCATAAATTTAAAACTACAAAGGACATATGGTCCACATTGGCTGCTCATTTTAGAGGTGCTTCAGTGACCAAAGTGTGGTCACTTACAATTAGGTTTGAGACTTAAAAGAAGTGCCCAGATGGTACAATGCAAAAGCATCTAAGGAAAAAGTCCAATATGGTAAGTGAGTTATGTGATGTTGGTTATGAGCTTTCTAATGAGCAACAAGTACAAGCTGTGATTCGTTCACTGCCTCAGAGTTGGGAGAGTATGAAGATGCACCTAACTCATAATGAGAACATCAAGACAATGGAAGATGCTACGAGGCATCTCATCTTGGAGGAAGAGCGTCCTCAAAGATGTTTTCTGAGGCATATGCAGTTAGTTCTAGCTCATATGGAGCTATGAACAAGAATCACAAGCATTATGGTGGACATAATGGAAGAAAAATAAGAAATTCAACCACTCTCCTCAGGAATCTAAGAAGAAAAATGGAACCAACGTGGAAAGGGAAATTGTCCCTTCAAGAAAAAGAGCATGAAATATGTGAAGTGCTATAATTATGGTAATAAGGGCCATTTTGCTCGAGATTGTACTGACCTTAAGAAGGTACAGCTTTATAGTACAAACATTTGTTCTGTGAATGTTTCTTTTTTTGTTTTTCTAACTGAATCACATCCTTGGTGGATTGCAGACTCAGGAGCAACCAACCATGCAGCGAAGGATCTAGATGCCTTCGTTGAGTTTCGTAAACTCCCACATGGTAGTCGATGGCTTTATGTAGGTGACAATTCCAGAGTTGTTGTACAAGGAATTGGTACATGTAAATTGGATATGCATGGAGGGTGACCCCTTATCCTACATGAGTTATTATATGCTCCACAGATAAAAGATTCGTAGGAATCTTTTATTTGTGTTGACATTGGTTAGACTTGGTTTCAATATAAATTTCTATAGTGGTGGAATGGATTTATATCTTTGATTTATTTATTATGGTCATGGTTTTTTATATGATGGTTTTATAGTATTGGATGTGTTTAAGGAAAATAATAATATTAGTTATTCATTATTTACATTTAGTAATTCCAACAATGATGCAACTTTATGGCATGCTAGACTATAAAATATTGGTCAAAATTGAATCAGTCGATTAGCTAAAGAAAGACTTTTAGGTAATCTAAGTCAAGTAGATCTTCCTATTTGTGAGCATTGTTTAGCTGGTAAAATGGCGAGAAAGCCATTTAGAGAGGGAACTCGAGCTTTATATCCATTGCAATTAATTCATTCTGACATCTGTGGTCCAATGAATGTAAGGGCTAGATGTAGGGCAGTTTATTTCATCATCTTCATAGATGACTATACTCGGTATGGTCATGTCTATTTGATTTCTATAAATAAAAAGCATTCGATTGTTTCATAAAATATATGAACTTGGTTGACAATCAATTAGATAAGAAAATAAAAGCATTATGAACTGATCATGGATAAGAATACTTGTTAGCAAGTTCAAGGCTTTATGTGATGAGAAAGGAATAACAAGGTAGTTAACAATTCCTAGAACCCCATAACAAAATGACGTCGCTAAAGACAAAATAGGATGCTATCAGAAATGATTAGGTCTATGATGGCCCAAAAAAATTTACCATTCACTTTTTGGAATGATACATTGCTAACAGCCACCTATGTACTTAATCATGTGCCTATGAAATCAATTATTAACACATCATATGAGTTATAGACTGGTAGGAGACCTGACATGTCATGTCTCAAACCTTGGGGGTGTGTAGCCTATGTTCATGATCTCTCTCACAAACATGGGAAACTAGGCCCAAGGGGAAGAAAAAATATTTTTATTACATACTCAGAACACTTAAAAGGATACCTTTTCATTAGTGAACAAGGTAATGAAGGTGTAACTAAATTTGAATCATGAGATGTAACATTTTTAGAGAATGATTTTCCCAAGCAAGGTGAAATAAGTAAATACCTATTATTATATGAGATGCTTGATCAGAATAATTCTGTTATGAAGAATCAAGATGAGGAACCTCAACCAAGTGGGAGCAATTCCATAAAAAGGTTCTCCATGATGATTGATCTGAGTAGGAGCAATCAGATCCATTATGAATTAGTTTATGATGAACCTCACTTAAGACAAAGTAATCGAGGAATAATTCCTAGACGTCGTTTCGAGATTGAAGGAGAAATTAATATGATTGTTCCATAAGAGGAAGAAGAGCTAAAGAATGTAAATGAGGATCTTACTGTCCCTGGTAAAGAAGAATGGATGAATGCAATGAAAGAAGAAATTACTCTTTAATCTCTAATAAAGTATGGGACTTGGTTGAAAGGTGCAAAGCAATTAGGAACAAGTAGGTTCTCAAAATCAAGTGAAAAGTTGATGGTAGTATCGAAAGATAGAAGGCACGCCTTGTAGCAAAAGGATATACACAACAGGAGGGAATTGATTATGAGAAATGTTTTTCACCTATTGTGAAGTTTGCTTCAATTCTTCTTATTCTGGCTATAGTAGCTAGTATGGATCTTGAATTACATCAAATGGATGAAAAAACTACTTTTCTTAATGGAGAATTAGAAAAAGAAATCTATATAGAACAACTTAAAGGTTTCATCAAGGCAAGTCAAAAAAAATAAGGTATGTCGGTTATTAAAATTGATTTATGGCCTGAATCAGTCTTCAAGACAATTGTACATTCGTTTTTATAACGTAATCATTTCGTATGATTTTCAAATGATTGATGAAGATCATTGTGTGTATATTAAGAGATCCAAAGACAAATTTATGATTTTATCTTTATACGTGGATGATATATTGATTGCTTGTAATAACTGTGTGTTCCTTAAGCAAATCAAAGATTGGTTATCACCTAAATTTGAAATGAAAGACATGGGTGACGTGGCATATATTCCTGGAGTCAAGATTTCAAGAGATCGTTCAAAGAGATTGTTATCACTTTCACAAGCGATGTACATTCAAAGAATTCTTGAGCAATTCGGCATGTAAGATTCCAAACCAATTGATAATCCTATTGCTAAAGGTGAGGGCCTTAGTAAGAGAAATTCCCTGTCAACACCACAAGAATGGGAAAAAAATGAAGAATGTTCCCTATACCAGTGCAGTTGGAAGTCTTATGTACACAATGATGTGTGCAAGACCAAATATTTGTTATGCTGGTAGAATGGTGAGCAGATATCAATCAAATCTAGACCAAGTACATTGGAAATCAGTAAAGAGAATATTGTGGTATCTAAAGGGAACTGTGGACTATGCATTATGTTATCAAGGCAATGATCTACGTATACAAGGGTATACCGATGCA
>JANZXR010000006.1:24956352-24969149 GCA_027575705.1 Erythroxylum echinodendron | reverse complement strand
CATATCACTGTTCACAGATGCATGAGCATGAGATGTGTTTTCCTAACTTCTCCGATTGACCTCACTTGGGCCTGTTTATCAGGCCCGACCCGTTCTATGGAAACGGGATGTTACATTTTTTACATTCTATTATTGTCTAGTCCTAATATAACAATAACTAGGAACGATTTAAGGATAATACATTAATGCAATATGTATCTCACAATTATAATCTCACTATAATTTCATTTACAATGTATAATTATCCCATGTATTTTATCATATACATCTAAACATGTAAAAGGTAAAAGAATGCCTTTAAATAATTTGCCACTAAACTACAACCAATCAATTGATTGTAAGGCATAAAATAACAGTCATGCCTATACTAATCGCATCTTCTTCTCTATCTAACAGCTACTCACAACCTTCAACTGTTGCAAGCTACTTCTAAATGTTGTTGAGTGATGCCCAATAGCTTCACATGTTAGTGATGATTGAGCATCAAAAATCTAAATTAACAACATCCTCGAAATTCCTTAATACAAAATTCAACAACCATTGTCGGCATTCTGCTACTATTGGAATAGTCAAATAGTCTTCTCCCGCTTTACAAACCAAAACCATTCACAATTCTAAAGTTGTCATTTTGTTAACATAAATCAACAGTTATTGTATGTTTAGGGATTTAAAAAGGTGTTTTAAACGATAGTTTTATACTAAATTTCCATAAACTCAATGTAATCGCATTATAGAGGCTTCTAAAGAAAATATAGGTTTCTATATATATATTTAGATATGAACGTTTTTAGATATCAGAACTAGCATTGTAATATTAATAGATCAAATCTTGTTAATATGAATTCTATATTGATTACTCAACTAAGATTAGTAGGACTTACATTAATATGAAACTTTTTAGAATCTAAGATCACTTAATTAGATCCAAATCTAATTTTTAGGGTTTACGGTTAAAAGACGTTAATATGAACTTTTCATATTTTTAATATTTAAATTAAATTTTCAAATTTTTTGCATTTCAATTCTGTAATTAATAATAATCAAATATTCTTAATGAAGTTATACAGTCTAAGTCAGCTTTGATACCATCATCAAAAATCAAAGGAGATCTAATCCTGTACATAGTAAAATAATAATAAAACTTTTTCATTAATTTTTTGAAAGTCAAGATCATTTAAATTTTTTAACATGAATAATACATAAAACATAATAAAACTTGAATTATAATTCATACCTTATTATGAAACTTGTTCATTTTCTTGTTGTTACCCTCAAACCATTTTTGAAATTTGCTCATCTCAGCCACCATATTCATACACATATCTGGCCTCTAATAGTATCTTTAGAACATGTTAAGGGAACTCTATGAGTGACGTAAAGAGAATTTAGACAAGAAGTTCCAACTCCTTCAGAGCCTAAGCCTATTTATAATATGATTTGGATCTTTTACAATTTTAATTAAAATAAATTTTTAATTTTAATTAGAATTAAAATTAAAATTACAATTACAATTAATTTTAATTAAATACTAATTAGACTCAACTAAGATCTAATATCTAATATTGGTCCTTACTTATTAAATATATAATATATAATCTTTAATCTTAAAGTTTCTTAAACTTTATAAATAAGTCCAACTTGATTAAAACATGTTTTCTCTCTTCAACCCTTCTTTGTGTGTGATTGTTACATTCCTAAATATATTGACAATGGATATAAAATACAAACTTAAATCATATTTAGGATTGGATAAAATTAAACTCATTTAATTCTCCTTTAATCTGCTAATTAAATAACTGATATCCATAGATCAAGATTGGTATCTAACAAATCATCATGATCAACTAAATATTTAGGAATGTTAAAGTAGTTTTGACAAACCTTTATGTACATAATCTTTTTATAATTATTTCATCATAAAATGATCTTATTAGACATAATGTATGAAATTAATGTCCACTCTTTTTTAGTCCAATCATAATTGTTTTTCACTATTAGCAATTAATTCTATTAATAACATTTGTAAACTATTTTACAAAGTGACATTTCATCTTGGCCAAAGATTTTTTGAATTAATACTAATCGAGAATAATGGAATATTCTCCTTAATCACTTTAAGGTGATGAATCCTCTATTAATTACTCAACTACCTCTATGTTGTTCATGCTATATCTAACAATTACTAATTGAGCTACTTTTAACTAGAATAGGCCATAAATAGTATCAAAACAAAACAATTATATAAGATACTTTAAAGATTTCAAATCAAAGGATTACTTATAAAATCATTACAATGAGAATTTTCATATACATATAAGTAATATTACAAATAAATTTCTCATATAGTGTCAATTCAGTGAACTTGTCTTCTAATAAGCACTCACATATTTGTCCAGATATCTCCATACTTTAGTCTATAAAATCGATTATTTCCTTCAAAAGAAAAAAATAAAGTGTAGTAGTCTTTTTATATTATATGAATGTCCAATTTTAATATAACAATGGCTGTGAATAATTTAGGGTTAATATATAAATGCAACATGAATTTTATATTTACAATTTCATCAAGGTTTCATTTGCAATGTACGCTTGTCACATGTATATATTATCATAAACATCTAAATATGTATAAAATAAAGAATGTCATTAAATAATTATGTTACTAAAATATAACCAACCAATTGACTATAAGGTATAAATTATTGATGTTTTCTCCCCACAGTTACAATATGGTAACAAAATATATTAATTTTAATATAATTATATGTTTGCTGAGATTCAAAGTTATAAGTTGTGGTTTTTCTAATTTATTAACTGAGACTTATTAAGATTTGTTTACAATTTTTTTTTGGAGAAAGTATATATGTTCAAATATGAGGTCTCGCTTGTCAATTTAAACTTCTAAATTAGTAGCATATACTCCCTCTTTAGTCTATCTAAATTAAAATGACGACATGACTATCTTTTATTTGCATTGAAATAATAAGTCTTAGAGAGTAGACACGTAGAACTAGATTGACAAATGCATGAACCACTAACTAGTGTGCCATTCTTGCTTATAGTCTGTATAATATACCTCCCAAGAATTATATGTTAACTTGTTCAACAAACAAACGTGGATGGACCACCTGAGCTACGCTTTTAACCCTATTGTTCTCAATATCGATGCCTAGTTACCCGCAAGAAGAATATAAATATATCACGTACATGGGCACGCAATTGTATGGGTAAAGCAGAAGAGAACTTGCTTTCAACTATGCATCATGGGACGTGAACGTAGATATTTACATGTAAGAGAGAGAAACATAATAAGTGAAGAAAATTAAACAAGTCCCCCTAGAAAATAATTTTGCAGAAAGGGAAAAGGCCAACAACGTAATGCTTAATTGTCTTTATCTATCTTAGACTCATACAGAGAGAGGGAGAGAGAGAGAAAGTGTGGTTCTGTGACTAACGTTTTGATGTCTCCCACGAAGTTGTGTTGGGTCGGCCGTTTACAAGACAATCCTTTGTGGGTATGTCACGTCCGTATTAGGCTTGCCCTCCTCTTCCCGTCTCTCTTTTCCCTTTATCTACGTGCATATGTACCTCTCTCTCTCTCTATATATATAATTCTTTTATTCTATGATGTATCTATTTATATATAGTTATATATATACAATGTCAGAATCACTTCACTTGTACACGTGACTAGAAGGGAGGCCAATCCATAACTTCAAGTAATCAGTCTCAGAATATGTATAAATTGAATTGAGTTCACTGCGTATAGGGTGTAGGTTTCAGTAAATTAATAGGCTTCAATTTACAACAATCGAAATTTATTATTTTAGTAATTTTTCATTAGTTATACTTCTTTTGCAAGTAGAGTAATTGAGTTTTTTTACAATAAAACAGTGTAGCACCTAAAACTCAATTTAAGTGTAAAGTCACTCTACCAACACGTAATGTCACCGCAATAAGGTAGCTTATTGGCTATGTTTTAAAAGTCGTACTTAAAAGTGAGCCTTTGGGGATGATTTTGTAGAAACGGCACCAAAGGTGAGCCAAAGACTAAGCCTTTGGAGACCTTTGACGACACTTTATACCTCTGGTGATGCTTAAGCCTTTGGTGACACTTTATTAAAATCATCACCAAAGGTAAGCCTTTGGTGACAATTTCAAAATTCTTTGTCAAAGGATTACATAGCTCTCTTTTCATTTATTCTTAATATTTAATATTAATTTCCATTTTTAACTATATTGTAATTATTTTTATAATCTAATGATATATGGTAATTAATATAATTATATATGAATGTATGATAAGAATTAAAATTAATATAATGATATATGGAAATTAATATAATGATTTATGAATATATAAATAATAGATAAAATTTATCATATCTTAGTTATCATATTATTCTATTTAATCATATTACCCTATTTATTATATATAAATTATATACTATTATATATAATTTCTATAACATGTAGAGTGTAATATATATAAAAGAAACTTTTAGCAACAAATTTGAAAATCATCATCAAAGGGTAACCCTTTGGTAAAGAAATTTGAAATTCGTCAAAAAAGGTGACGCCTTTAGAGATGCTTTAGTAAAATCGTCACCAAAGGGATACTTATTTTGATGATGATTTAGCAAAATTGTGACTTTTTGGTGACGATTTTTTTATTCGCCTCCAAATATCCCTAAAACGATGTCAATTTATATATTGAAAACCTAATTACCCAAAGTTTTTTTGAAATCGTTGTTTTCTTCCTATCTTCGACTTCCTAATTGTGGTCTTCGTCTTCGTCTTTGTCCAAAATCATCATTCCCAATTTCATCATTTGAATTCGTCATTCCTAACGTCATCTTTGTCTCCGGTGTCCATCTTCATCTCTAGTGTGCATCTTTATCTTTGTCTCCAAACGAAGGTTTTGGTTTTCGTTTTCCATGTAATTCATTTTCATAATACCTATACATATTGTATTGGACTTCATCTGCTTGAGTGAAAGCCTTGGTTGTCTCTACATATGGGGGAAATTTTCATTACTTTTTAAAAGCATTGAAATGAATTACACTTCGTCAACTGGTATAGACATTGTACTCATGTATTTCATAGTCATCAATTTGTCCATTGCCAAAAAAATAAATTGGAAAACATTGATTAATTAGTATGTATAATGAGCATGCATCCAAAAGTAGCACTGAAGGTGAGGAAGATGACTTGTAGTGATGAAGCTTATGACCACAAACTCCCTAATACCATCCACCTACTTCTTATCCTAAGCCTAAGGTCCTTTGTAATGGGTAAGCCTGTTTAATAATGAAGCAAAGGGATTGTTAATATTGAAGGAAGACATAAGATTAACTTCCCATCATGGTTTAGGACTCAGGTAAGTTATTCATGAAATAGTATGAACAAATGAAAATTATAGGTGATATAAAATTCTAATTATATTTTTTTTCTACAAATGATACAGTTACATAACCGTAAAGTTCCAGAGGTAACAACAACATTATATGCTTTGGCATGTGGGCCTTATATATGTGAGAAAAAAAAATATAGGTTGCATTGCTAATAGAGTTAGATTTCACATAAAAGATCGTGACAGATGACTTAGAAGCCAAAATTGTGAGTTTGTTATTGAGGGCCAATATGAGGATTATTTAGTGACTTTTACGATGTCATCTTAGAAATAACAAAGTTGCATTATATCAAGGATAAAAGGCCGTTCTATTAAAGTGCAAATGGTTTAATTTTGGTGACAAAGGGATGAAAATAAAAGTGAATGGCAATATTAGTAGCATTTATGTTAGTAACATATGGTATGATAATGAACCTTTTGTGCTTGTAAGTCAAGTGAAGCAAGTTTTCTACCTCAATGACACTGTATTAGGCAACAATTGTAAAGTTGTTCAAAAGTTTCATCACCTAAATCTTTTTTATTTTTGTGAAAGGGGAAAGAGTTCAATGGGTGAAGATGGTTATGAAGTATGTCAAGAGATTGAATCAGAGCTGAATAATGGAGCCCTACTAATAAAAAATGCAAATATACTATAGGGAAGATGTTGATCCCAATATACTATAAGCAAATAAAGTACAAGTCAATCTTGTTATAAAAAGAGATGAAGACTATACTGAGGATGAATTATATGAAAATGATGATACATTGTTTGAATATAATAGCAATGAAGAGTTGAATCATAATGCAATTAATGATGGTGATTTTCAAGATCTTGATAATGATGATTAAAGGTATCATAAAAGTGTTCTTTATATTATCTCAAATGTAGTGTTGGTAACATTTATGTTAATGCGTGTTGTTGATGATTGACTTATGTTAACGCGAATTTTTAATGATTGACTTATGTTAAGGCATATTGTTAATGGTTGATTTATGTGAATGTGTATTGTTTATGATTGACTTATGTTAATGCATATTGTTGACAATTGACTTATGTTAATGCATATTGCTAATGATTGACTTACGTTAATGCATATTGTTGAAACTTGACTTATGTTAATGCGTATTGTTGATGGTTGACTTATATTAATGCATATTGTTGATGATTGATTTATGTTAATGCGTATTGTTAATAGTTGACTTATGTTAATGAGTATTGTTAATGGTTGACTTATGTTAATACATATGATTGACTTATGTTAATATGTATTATTGATGGTTGACTTATGTTTATGCGTATTGTTGATGATTGATTTATGTTAATGTGTATTGTTAATGATTAACTTATGTTAATGATTAAATGTATGTTGATAATGATGATTGGATGTATTGTAATGTTATTATATTTTTTTATAGATAACTAATATAATGGCACCTAGGGGTGGCAATAGGCCTAGCCCAACCCCGTGGCCTAACCTGAATGGGGGCTAACTGGCCCCCCAGCCCGACGGGCCCAAGGTGAACTAACCTAGCCCAACCTGATTTATTTTTTAATTTTTTTTCAAAAAATTACGTCATTTTGTCTCTCTCGGTTAAGCCTCAATCTAGGTCAGGCCTGGATAAGCCTGGCTTAAGCCCGGTCAGGCCCAAAAACCTCAATCGGTGATCCGAATCATGACTCGGGCCTAATTGCCATACTTAATGGCACCTAATAGAAACAAAAGGATGAAGGTGGCAGTTATGAATTATATGACAATGATGATACGTTGACTGAATATAATAGCAATGAAGAGTTGAATCATAATACAATTAATGACGATGATTGAAGGTATCATGAAAGTGTTCTTTATATTGTCTTAAATGTACTGTTGGTAAAATTTATGTTAATGCGTATTGTTAAGATTGACTTATGTTAATGCGAATTGTTAATGATTGACTTATGTTAATGTGTATTGTTAATAGTTTATTTACATTAATACGAATTGTTTATGATTGACTTGTGTTAATGCATATTGTTGACGATTGACTTATGATAATGCGTATTGCTGATGATTGACTTACGTTAATGTGTATTGTTGAAGCTTGACTTATGTTAATGCGTATTGTTGATGGTTGACTTAGGTTAATGCATATTGTTGATGATTGACTTATGTTAATGGTTATTATTAATAGTTGACTTATGCTAATGCGTATTGTTGATGGTTGACGTACGTTAATACATATGATTAACTTATGTTAATACGTATTGTTAATGATTAATTTATGTTAATGTGTATTGTTGATGATTAACTTATGTTAATGAATAAATGTATGCTGATAATGATGATTGGATGTATTGTAATGTTACTAAAATTTATGTTTTTTTATAGATATCTAATGTAATGGCACCTAGGGATGGCAATGGAATTGGCCCAGCCCGTGGCCCGACTTGAATGGGGGCTAACTAGCCTCTAGCCCAACGGGCCCAAGGTGAACCAGCCGAGTCCAACCTGATTTATTATTTTTAAAAATTTTCAAAAAATTACATCATTTTGTCTCTCTCGGTCAAGCCTCAAGTTGGATCAGGCCTAGATAAGCCTAGCTCGAGCCCAGTTGGGCCCAAAAATCCTAACTGGTGATCTGGCTCGTGACTCGAGCCCAATTGTCATGCTTAATGACACCTACTAGAAACAAAGGGAAGAAGATGGTATTTATGGAAATTATAAAACAAAGACAACTACAACTTCATCTAGATCAACCAATTGGTGTCATTAATTCAATTCCAAGCTAACAACAGCATTCTACCTCAGCCAATAGTGAAATTAGTCATACATAACTTCATTCTGCTTCAAACAACAATGAGCCAACTAATACAGAGGGATCTGCATGTTTATTAATATTTAACACATACAAATCAACTTATGCTCATATATATATTTATATTTTAATATTTCTTTATTATTATTGATTTGTTTTCAGGTTCTAATGTTAATATTAAAAAATATGTAAAGGTAAAACTAGAGTTTGTAATGTTGCAATGAATAGCAACTTGTTAATACATATTGATACTTAGCAAGGTCATCTTGTCGACAATATCCAAGTTACAAAATTGTCAAGTGAGTTAGGGGTTATTGCGAATGCGAGAACAGAATTATCTTTTCTGAAACACGTTAAAGACTTGAAGGAAGACAACTTGCTTGAAAATGCTTTGAAAAAAGTTGCGGTAATTTTTCAATATATTTAAATATATGAAATATTGTTTCAATTATTTGAAGATTAATTACACTTTTACTTATTGTTCACAGTTGAAATTAAATATTGTCAACATTGAGAACTCAGATATTTCAAACGATGTGACTTTATTATTGAAACAAAGGAGCAAGGATCACTATTTTAAGTTGCATATATATTATAAATCTTTTCCTTATGATGCGAAGGCATGAAGACATGTTCTTGACCAAATGTCTTAAGAAAATTGAAATAGTTTGTATAATTATTGGCTAACCCGAAAGTTCAGGTTTGTTTTCTTTCCTTTCACATTTACTTCCGTTAATCTTATTAAATGATTTAATGACTACCTAATCTTTTTTTCTTTATTTAGGAAAATTGTGAGAAAGCAAAAGTTAGTAGAAGAAAAATGAAAATACCTCACAATTAAGGGTCCAAATCATTTGTAGTCATCCGAAATGAATATATAAGATCTTTGTTTACGAGCTATAATTATATCAATAAACACTATATTATTTACTGTGCCTTGTATTTTTCTTTCATAAAACAGAATGAGAAGGAACTACATGGACAGAATGTGATAGGATCACACTATACAAAGTTACTCACTATAAAGAAAGTAAAGAGTGAATGTCAGAATAAGCAGAAAATAACTATGTGAGTATAATAATTTGTTAATATTTAATTTCATTTATTAATGTAGTAGAAAGTAATAATATTTGGATTGAATATTAGTTTTTTTAATTTTAGAATAAGATGCAAGAGTTTTTAGAAAAATCAATGTCTAAGAAAGTTGAGGTCAATGTAGAAGACATTTGCAATATCATACTTGGTATACATTCTGGCTATGTCAAAAGTCTTGGCTTTAGCCTTAAGCCAAATGTTTCAACCTCATTAAATAAAACAATCATTCTATTACTTTGAAAGGAAAACAAGATGCTTAAGGCTGAATTGCATCATAATCGAGCAAAATTAGCTAAACATGATAAGTTATTCAGAAAATTACTTGGCCAAATTATGATAGCAATGAAGATGAAAGTGAATAGTACTAATAACTTCTCTTATACATTTTCTTTCAATTCCCGTTTGTATTATAATTTAAATTTAATGCTTTTTTCTTGGATTACAGAATTGATGAAGATGCAACTACTGGGTGATTATGTCATGAATGATAAAGTTATGCGAAGTTTGCTTTAATTAAAACTTATTGTTTCAATACTTATAATATTTTTAGTATATTTTAGCTAAGCTTTTTGGATTATTATAGGTTTATCGACATGGATAAACCTAGCTAGTTGTTCCAATTATGTTGTAATTTTGTTATAATCTCAACATTTATAATTTGTAAACTAGTCTCTGTATTTATTATTTTGTGTATAAGAATTGTTAAAGTTGTAATTAAAATCTTGTATACAAAGAATATTCTTTTTGTTGGTATAATTTAATGGTATTTTACTTTTTATATACAACGTTTCAAATTATTAATTATTTTTATACAATTTTCTGTATAATAATTAAAATTAAAAATATACCGATATATTATATACAATAATATAGATTAAAAATGTAACAAATAATTTATTCCAAAATTGTATAATTAAGGCATCGTCGCCAATAGTTTGGCTACGTGAACCTATACATAATTATAGGTTTAGCATGCTAACGCACACGTCTCCATAGACATTAGATTTTAGTACTATCATAAATTTGGGGAGTCTAAGAATACTGCTATCGGTTCTAATTGATTAGAAAATATTCATAACCCTGCAGTAGAAGACACCCGAACGTGTGCTATGTGAAACGAAAATGTCTTTTCAATATTGTCCGAATAAAGTTTCACCAGTCTCTCTGTTATAAAATTTATTCCTTCACACTTTCTACTTTTCACGTGAAAGGTCAATTCAGATGCAATAAGAAGACTAATCATTTACTTTAATAACTTGTTAGGAACAAGTTTTTTTTATGTTTATGAGCAAGTTGGCTTGGCATTTTACTTCCTTGCCCTACAATTTGATCAAAGTTATGAATCTTATAATTGAAAATTTTAATTATTTTTAAAAAAGTAATGCGTGATTTAATGTCTGGTTTGCTTCACTGCCTAACCAGTGTGCAAACAGTATAAATCTCATCCATTTTTATACTATGTACCATAGATGAGGACAATTAAACTCCAAAAAGACACCCATAAAAAATAATTGGGCATCAACGCAACAATCGGCACTATACATTAAAAGATTGTTTAGAAAAACACTTGTGACTTTAGAATATACACCCAAAAGACAACTTAAACCCGAATAAGGAACCAAAGAGGCGCTGGTTGGTGATGGTGACACGCTCCTTCGGCGGAAAACCACTGGTCAACAGCGTCCCAGGAACTATTTGGTGAAGATGACAAGCCTCTCCAACGGCATAGCACTTCTGTTGTCACACTGATTTGGAAGCGTCACCATCTTTTGTTGTTGCTGCGGCCTGGAAACACCAGCCAGATCGCCACCACAATTGCCCGACTGCTTGCTGCCTGTGGAGGTTCCTCTTCATCATCGTTGCCTAAGGCTGAAGGAGACGCCTGGAAATTGTTAGTACGAGTATAGGGCTACACACTTAGATGGGCCAACACATAATAACAAAAGGGATTTATGGGCTCAGGTTTTGAGGTCATTTTTGATGATTTTGGGCCCATTGTAATGGGCCAACAAAGACTAGAAAATAGATGGACCAAGCATTATAATGTTTTAAAATGTAAAATAAAATACAACATGGACCAATTTGGGCTATAATTGTGGACTTATAAACGTAAATTACCTATTAGAAAAAAGTTGACTTAAATTTAGAAGTTTGTTTCTAAACATATACATATATATATATATATATATATATATGTGTGTGTGTGTGTGTGTGTGTGTGTGTGTTGATTGGTCCATTTTTAATTACAAATAAGTTTCTAATTATATTTAAGTTATTAAATTCATAAGTTTACTAATAATAGTTAGAAATAATTTTCTAAACAATTTATCAGTTTCAATTTTAATTAGAAATAAGTTTCTAATTAAATTAAATTATTAAGTTCATAAGTTGAATTAAAATTTAAAACAAGTTTCAAATTAAATTGAAATTATTATTATCTGAATTAGAAATAAGTTTGTCAGTCATAATTTATTTCGATTAGCTCGATTTTAATTAGAAAAGTATTTTTAATTTAAATGGAATAACTGTAATTTTATATTAATTACGTTTATGTATGTATGTCAAATTTGGTAGTGTTCAAATTATCAGTACATATATTATATGAATGTTACTTGGCAATTCTTCTTCAGTATGATAATTGGTATGAATGTTACATCACAATTCTTTTTTAAGTATGATAATTAGTATTCATTTGTCATATAAATGATGATTGAGAACATACGTTCTCTTTCAATTTTGCAAATAATTGAAAACTAATTATTCGTAAAATGTACATGTATGATATGACAATATAAAGTGCAAGTATACTATTTATTTTTGTAGAAACTTTGTGTTTTTATTATAGCTATTACGCCAAAGAATATTATTGATGGATTCAACAAGGGTGAGAAATTAAATGGCAACAATTATAAAATTTGGAACATGAAAATTCAATATGTACTAGAAGAGAAAGAGGCTCTTGAACTATTAAACATAATCTGGATATTCTTAAGGAAGGTAATATGGCCCAACATAAAAGGGATCGTGATACTTATGAAATTTGAAAAAAAAACCACATTGGCTCGTATTACATTACTGAGTAGTATGGATAATAATATTATGCATAAGTTCCGCAAATATGGCACTAATAAGGACATGTGGTTTGTTTTAGCTGCACATTTTAAAGGCACCTAAGTGATCAAAATAAAGTCACTCATTATTAAGTTTAGTACCTATAAGAAATAGTCATATCACACAATGCAAAGCATTCAAGGCATATGTCAAACATGATAAGTGAGTTACATGATGTTGGTCACAAATTATCAAATGAGCAACAAGTACAAGTTATGATCCAGTCATTATCTTAGAGGTAGGAGCATATGAAAATGCATCTAAGTCAACATGAGAGTATCAAAATGATAGAAAATGTTACATCTTATACTAGAAGAAGAATGTATTTGTTGGACCCCGATCCTCTTCTTACTAGTAAGCATGTGTTTAGTTTATGTTGAGGTTTAATTTGATTAAATTGTTG